>CM023540.1:66340531-66940531 GCA_013350335.1 Chimonanthus salicifolius
CTCCTTGCTTGATCTTTCTCTTCCAATCTTCTTCTCCTTTCTCCTTGCTCTTGCCTTGTGGAAGAGAATGATGAATTGAGAGAGAGAGAGAGAGAGAGGAATAAACTCAACAGTAAAGGATGTCAAAACCGTGTATCCCTCTTGATCTCTCCTTTTATAGCCTTTCTTAATCCCACATTAGAAAGTTCTTAAGATAAACAACCCTTAGCCGTGCGCCCCTTGTGTTCCCCGTTTTTACACATATACCATATTGTATCTCAGTTTTGACCTTGTTAAATTCTGAATCAGAAAAAGTGGTAAACTGTAAAGTTGTAGCCCTTGAAGTCTTCTTTTCAATGCAAAAAGAATCAAAGCAATCAGACATTGGAATGGAAATTTATAACCAAAATATTGAACATATGTCAAACCTTCCTTATTTAACCATGGCCGACTTTCCCTTTTTAATTTGCCATATCCGACTTTCCCTTTCTAAATTTAAGACCTTCCAATCTGCCAATGCTAAAATACATATAGTAATGCCGTGTACACTTGTTTGCCTCTTATAAAACCTTTTCTTTAATTACACTTCCCATTTTAATTTCCAACTTCTAAACTTAGAAACTTACTGACTTAATAACCATTCTCCATATTTAAACACTTTCCAAATTTAGCTTCAATGTTTCCATATTTAGGCACTTTCCGAATTTAGCCATTGCCTTAACTTAAATCCATCCACATCATGCGCATATAATTAATTATAGACATCTTATTGTTTGGCAATAAGATATCATTGCCTAAACCCAACGTGTGACCTATTTTAGGACCATCCTAAAATCTTTCCACTTAATCTTAAGTATCTCATCTCAACCAAATATTATACGCATATAATCCCCTTGATTTTTGTGATATAAAATCTTATATTCGGCCATGCAATCTTTTATCTATTTAATTTTGCATTACTAAAATAATTCAACCCATTCAAATTTATTTGAAACCATTTATCAAAATCGTTGGGTCTTAATTGGGCAACGACCAATCACTTTATCCATCTAAAATCCATAAGTTAAATGGTTAATATCCAGAAATATTTATAACTTGAAAATCTGGGGTATTACACTTTCAAACAAATCATTAACCTTAATCTATCATCTTAGCCATTATGGTTCGGCCATGCGATGGCCGACCCATATCCTTAATTAGAAAGTCCACATTTATCCAATAACCTTCCATAATTAAAACTTACTAAATTTATCCACCTCCTTCCATAAATAGAAGGTTTCCAAATTAAGTAAACTCCTTCCATAATTAGATAGTTTCCATAAATAAACTACGTCTTTCCATAATTGGAAGGTTTCCATAATTAAACTACACCTTTCCATAATTGGAAGGTTTCCATAATCACCATCCAAAATTAGAAGCTTTCTAATTTAGCCAACTCCTTCCAAAAATAGAAACTTCCCAAATTAGTAACCATTCTCCATAATTAGATAGTTTCCTAATTTAGAAACCATCTTTCCATAGTTGGATGCTTTCCAAATTTAGCAACCAAATCCATCTCCATTCCAAAACAACCCCATGGGGTTCGGCCATACACCATGGCCGAACCCTATGGTTCATAATCTTGACCATTTAATTTAAATCCATAAATTTATCAATATCCTTTCCATGGGGTTCGGCCATACCCATAGCCGAACCCTATGGTTCCATTCAAAATTATTAACCTTATGTTCATATAATCCAATGCCTATGAAAACCCCAATTTCATAAATTTATTTGGTGGAGTTCGGCCATACACCATGGCCGAACCTCACCCCTCCAAACATCATATTACATTATCAATGATCTTCCATTTTAAATCCTCTTAAAAATATAAATATAAATCCATTATCTTCATGTTTGAAAACCCCATAACTTATTAATAACTTCCATGGTTTTCATTCTTAAAAACCCAATAAAATAAATCAAGTCTTTCCATGGGGTTCGGCCATGCACTATGGCCGAACCCTATGGTTCTTTCTTTTCCATTAAAAATAACCATAGATCTTAAACAAAAATCGGAATTACTTACCAGTTCCGCAACTCCTTGGATTATCCTTCACTTGATCTTTCTCTTCCAATCTTCTTCTTCCTTTCCCTTTGCTGGCCGAACAAGCTTCTTCTTCTTCTTGCTCTTTGGCGAGAATGAGAGATTGAGAGAGAGATAGAGAGAGTTCGGTTATGAAGGTGTAAACCTTGTGCCCTTGTCCCTCTCTCCTTTTATAATTTTCCCTTGGTCTTAGTTTAGAAATTCCTTAAGATAGCCAACCCCCTTTGGGCCGTGCGCCCCTTGTGTTATCTTAAGTTAGAAATAACATGCGCTCTTGCTATTTAATTTTTAGTAAGTATTATGCGCCCCTTGCTTTTATCTTAAATTGGACTGGCCGACCTTCCCACTTTGGTATGTTAGCCACGGCCATGATCAATTATCTATTTAATTTAACAACTTCTTTATTTAATTCTTAGACCATATGCATAAACATGGATTGCCTATCTTTAAATTTCGGCCAAGGCAATCTATAATAATCCTCTCCATGCACATAATCATGAATTGCATACTAAATTAATTTCAGCCCCATTTAATTTATTGAAACCAATTCTACAATCAATTGGGTCTTAATTGGGTCATGGCGCAATTCTTTATCCGAATAAGTTCCAATCTAAAATTCACAACTAAAAATGGATAATTCCATAAAAATAATAAATTGAAAATCCGAGGTGTTACAATACAACCCTCTTTTTAAAATTTTCGTCCTGAAAATCGAATGAAGTAGGTTTCAAGCATTTACCTAAATAGCTCAGGATGAGCTTTTCTCATTTTTGACTCGAGTTCCCATGTAGCTTCCTCAATGCCATGTCAATCCCATACCACCTTGACAAATTGGATCGCTCGGTTCCGTAATACCCTTTGTTCTGTGTCCACCACTAGGACAGGCTTCTCGACGTATGACACGTCTCTCTGAACCTCTATGTCATGTACGTTCAGTACGTGAGAAGGATCAGGATTGTACTTCCTCAATATCGATATATGGAACACATCGTGTAAAGATCCCAACTGTGAAGGAAGTGCCAACTGATAAGCCACGTCCCCCATCCTTCCTATGATTGAAAACGGTCCCACATATCTTGGCGATAATTTCCCTTTCTTTCCAAATCTCATGTGTCCCTTTCGTGGCGAGACTTTCAAGAACACCATGTCTCCCACTTCAAATTCCAGGAACCTCCTTCTCTTATCAGCATAACTCTTCTGACGACTCTGTACAGTCAATAAATGTTGTCGTATCAACTGTATCTGCGTTGTAGTCTCTGCAACTAACTCAGGTCCAATCAGTGCAGGCTCACTGGCATCTATCTAGCACACTGGTGACCTACATGGTCTACCATATAATGCCTCCAATGGTGTCATCCTGAGGCTTGCCTGGTAACTGTTGTTGTATGAGAATTCTACCAACGGCAAGTGATCCTCCCAGCCACCCTTGAAATCTAGCATACATGCTCTTAGCATATCCTCCAGTGTCTGTAATGTTCTCTCAGACTGTCCGTCAGTTTGTGGATGGAATGTCGTACTAATCAGTAGATCCGTTCCCATGGCCGACTGCATGTTCTGCCATACTCTGCCTGTGAATCGACCATCTCTGTCAAACACAATAGTCCGAGGTATACCATGCAATTTGATGATATCCTTAATATACCGCCAACCCAAAGTCTCAGATGAATCTGTCATCTTAATGGGAATGAAATGTGCAGGCTTGGTCGGTCGGTCTACCATGACCCATATCGCATCATTGCCCTTTGATGACCTTGGCAACCCTGTAACAAAATCCATGGAGATGTGCTCCCATTTCCATTCCAGCACTGGTAAGGGTTTGAGTAACCCTGGTGGCTTCTGATGTTCCGTCTTAACTTGCTGACAAGTTAAGCAATGTCCCACAAATTCTGCCACATCTCTTTTTAGCCCGTGCCACCAATAATGTCTCTTCAGGTCGTGATACATCTTTGTACTGCCCGGATGAATAGAAAGTTTGGTCTGATGTGCCTCAACCAATATCTCTTTTCTGCAGCTCTTAGGTACATAAATCCTTCCTCGGAATAGAAGACCCTGTCCTGGTCGTAACTCCCATTCCGGTATGACTTCACTAGTAGACATCTTGGCCCAAATCTCATCCACTTCCCGGTCTGTCCGCTGTTCCTGTTCAATCTTGGTAACCATGTTAGACCGTATGATCAAGTTGTATATAGTCCCATGGTTATTGAGGTAAAGTTTAAACTCTCGAATGGTAGTCAGCATCTCCCATTCTGTCCTGATCAAACATGCCACTGATGCATGTGATAAACGGCTGAGGGCATCTGCCACCTTGTTCATCTTGCTAGGGTGATAACAAAGTACGAACTCATAATCTGCCAGATATTCCATCCATCTGCGCTGCCTCAAGTTGAGCTCTTTCTGATCAAACAAGTATTTCAAGCTCTTATGATCTGAAAACACTTCAAATTTCTCGCCATAAAGATAATGTCTCCAGCTTTTGAGAACGAAGACCATTGCGGCTAGTTCCAGATCGTGTGTAGGATAGAGACGTTCATGAATTTTCAACTGTCTTGAGCCATAAGCCACCACACGATTACTTTGACTGAGTGTACACCCCAGTCCCTCTCCTGAAGCATCGCATTGTACCTCATAACACTTGCCTCTTTCGGCAAAATTAGGACAGGAACAGTGGTAAGTCTCTTCTTCAGCTCTTCAAGACTCTGATTGCACAAATCTGACCATTCATATTTGACTCCTTTTTGAGTGAGTCGAGTAAGTAGAGACGAAATTTTTGAGAAGTCCATGATAAATTTCCTGTAATAACCTGCCAATCCCAAGAAACTACAGATCTCAGTTACATTCTTTGGCGCTCTCCAATCTCTTATTGCCGCTATCTTAGCTGGGTCCACGGCTATACCTTCTTCTGATATAACATGTCCCAAGAAGTTAATTTGAGATAGCCAAAATTCACATTTACTGGCTTTAGCATATAGTTTGTTCTTCCTCAAAGTGTCCAGAACTATTCTCAGGTGCTCAGCATGTTTTTCCTAAGTCTTGGAATAAATCAAAATGTCATCAATGAATACAATAACAAATTGGTCCAAATAAGGACGGAAGATCCTGTTCATTAAATCCATGAAAACAGCCGGTGCATTAGTGAGTCCAAACGGCATGACTACAAATTCATATAGCCCATACCGCGTTCTGAAAGCTGTCTTCTTTATGTCCTCCTCCCTAACCCAGATTTGGTGATATCCGGACATCAAGTCAATCTTAGAAAAATGACTGGAACCTTTAAGTTGGTCAAATAAATCATCGATCCTGGGTAGAGGGTACTTGTTTCTGACCTTCAGCTGGTTCAGTTTTCGATAATCCACACACATACGAAGTGAACCATCCTTTTTCTTTACAAATAAAACTGGGGCTCCCCAAGCCGATGTACTGTTCCGAATGCACCCCAGTCTGAGTAGTTCATCAATCTGCTTCTTTAACTCGGACATCTCTGCTGGTGCCATCCTGTAATGTGGTAATGACACTAGTGCAGTGCCAGGATACAACTTGATTTCAAAATTGATCTCCCTCATGGGACGCAAACCAGGGAGTTCCTTTGGAAAAACGTTCGCATAGTCCCTTACTATTTCTGGAAGTTCCACCACCGGTGCCTTCTTGATTCTGATTATGTTCAATACCAGATGATTCAACCCTTCATATAGTCTGCTTTGTTTATCAGCAAGCACCACATGTTGTTTTCCCTCGGGCGACCAAAATGTCACCCTGCGACGATAACAATCAATGTTGGCCTTAAAGCTAGCCAACCAATCCATGCCGAAAATAATATCATACTCTGACATATCGAGCACCAAATAATTGAACTCAAATCTGAGTCCAGCAAGTTCAGTATTCACTGCTGTGCATATAAGTCCCAATGATGTGTCTCCGACGGGGGATACAATAGTGAATGATGTGGACAATTGTTGTACCAATGTACCAGTAGCGGTTACAAATGTAGCAGATATAAAAGTGTGTGATGCTCCTGAATCAAATAATCCAAAGGCGTAGGAACTACTGACTACTGCCATACCTTGAATCACTAAATGATCCTCTGCTGCTGGAGGTGCTAAGGTGAATACCTGTCCAGATCCTGTAGGTAGCCGTCCCGCCTGATTAAATGTCCTGCCTCCACGCGAATTAGCTGGCTTAACTGGTGGACGAGATGAACCCTTGGTATTAGAGGGTTTGTTGAGTTGTGAACATTCCCTCTTATAATGACCAGGCTGATCACAATGAAAGCAGTTGCTCCCACTTCTGGGAACCTAAGTGACTGATGCAGATGGGGAGGGATGGTTGGGATGAAATCCCCCTGTTGACACAGTGGATGGAGCGGGTCTGCTAGGGTTCGGTCGGAACCTCTTGTTGGGCTGGAATGTACCCCTCCCACTTTGAGCTCGGCGATTGTCAAACCGCGTCAACTCAGCCATCTCCTGTTTTGCTATAGTGGCCCTGCTAACCACCTCTGCCAATGTGGCTGCCTTGAATATAATTACCTTGGCCCTTATACTTGGCCGAAGGCCCCGCTCAAACTTGCGTGCCCTCCGATACTCAGTATCCACCATATAGAATACATAAACAGATAGACTGAGAAATTCCTGGTGGTACTCTGCCACCATCATGGTACCTTACCAAAGATAGAAAAGCCTGTGTCTGGCGTTTCTTCTCCTCCTCAAGAAAATAATGTTCCAAGAAGGTAGCTGAGAACTGCTCCCAAGTCATGACAGTCCTTTCTCCTTCTTGAAGAAGTGCTCGCTGCTTCTCTATCACCTCCCACCATTTACCAGCATCATCAATCAGCTGTGATGTGGCCAGTAAAATCTTGTGAGCATGACTCGTAATATTCAATAGAGTCAGGATCTGTGAAATCTTTTTCAGCCAGTTTTCTGCTCCGACAGCCCCTTCTCACCACTTGAAGTAAGGAAGGGCGCTGTTGCTGGAAGTTCCTGACCATGCTCCTATCATTGCTTCCGTTGGCGGTTCCATTCTCATTCAAGTGTTGTTGAAGCACCGAAGTGACCACCGCTTGAACCAAATTCTGCAATTCAGGAGGTACCAATGGTATGTTCATGTTGCTTTGTTGCTCCTCCTCTTGATGGGATTGATGTTCTTCCTCTTCATGATGAGAATGTTGTTCCTCCTCATGATGAGAATGTCGTTCCTCCTCTTCACCCCCTTTTGAGTTTTGTCGGGTATTTCTCCTTGGCCTTCTTCTTGGAGCCATTTTTCCCTAAGCCATTAAAACATATCAAGACTTAGTTTCCATAAACAAAATTTGTAATTCCTACCTGTTGGGGAAAATTTCCAAATAAGCACTCTTGATTTTGTTTTGTTTCTGGGGAAATACATCCTATGTTGCTATGTTTGATAACCCGATTATTTTGACTATACTTCCTTTGTTATCATCCGTCTAAGTCTAACGAAGTAAATTAATGCACGAGACCGGATTAATTTACTCCGAAAGATTTAGTGTTTCTGGTTCGCTCTGATACCAATTATAACGCCACGCCCTTTTTCACTCACTTCTTCCTGTAAATTCAAAGTCCTTTTTTTTTTTTATAAGAGAGTAGAGTGATAGAGCGCGGGACATCACGACGCGAGTTAAGTCCGAACTTCCAATGTTTGACCCTTAATTGGCCAACCCTATGTGTGCATGGACTAAGTCCACGAAAATGATTCACACATAGCAATATCAACATGCGGAATAAAAATCATAACATACGGAATCATAACATCAAAATTGCGAATCATAATAGAACTAAGTTCTATTCCATTCAGATAGCAAAGTACGTCAAGTCATTAATCATTATTAAAACGTCATAATCATCAAACTAAACATCCGACCATCCAAGTTATTACATTCCGAAACTGGTTACTCAATTACAAGTCCATAAGTAACTTTATTCAAAACATATAAAATAAATCATCCAAGCTCCTAAGCTTGGCCCGTCTTGCGTTCCTCGTTCGCCTGATTACCTGTATCATCAACTAGGGTAGAAATAGGGCGTTAGAACAACGCGTCCAGTAGGTATTCCAGTTAGGTTAACACATGGTTAGTACAAAATATATATAATAATATCGTAATGTCAAAACTATATAAATCCATGCCATGCAATGATGACAAATGCAATGAGTCCCACCCATCACATGTGCATAAATGTACCCACCACATAGGTCTTCCGGACGCCCCAGCGGAGTGTGGACCCTCCGGTTTCTTCCTAATGGAAAAGCACATCAAGGTACACGACATAGGTTTTAGGTCGCCCCGACAGAGTGTGGACCCTCCGGTTACCAAATCCTTCACCCCATGCCATGCATGAGATGCAAATGAAAACACATGCTATTTTATAACATAAACATAGCATTGAAAATCATATTTAAAACACATGTTATTTCCTTATGTAAAGATAGCATTTAAAATCACAATTTAAATCATATCCTTTGCAGCATAAATTCATCAAAAATAAGATAAGGCACAATGTACATAAACCCATGGTTTCAAAGAGGTGGAATCCTACCAGATCGTTAACGCGTGCTTGCGTTTTTCGTCCAAGAATCGATCATCGATCACGCACCGCTTGCGAGATCCCGTTACCTTATAATAATAATAAATCAACACCAAGTCCCACTTGATTTACAAGGTTCTAAGTCCATAATAAAACCCCATGGGGTTCGGCCATACACCATGGCCGAACCCATGGCTTACCATTTTTACACCTATTTACGAAAATGCCATCCATGGCTATCATTCCATAATCCCATCTTTTCAATCATTAAAACAATCGCCTAAGTTAATGTTTGATCCACAAAACATCTCATGGGGTTCAGCCATACATCATGGCCAAACCCATGATTCTTCAATTTAGGCGATATTAAATCATCATATTAAATTTATGTTCATGTCTTCCCATTAATTCAATCATCATATTAAATTTATACAATCCATTTCCCTTGATTCATTAACACATAAACCTAACCTATAGAATTAATTCATGGGGTTCGGTCTTGCATCATGGCCGAACCCTATGTCCAATATTTCCATATATTTACAATAATGCCATTCATGGCTAACCTTCCATTTTAATCAATTACAGTCATAATATAGTTGGTGGGGTTCGGCCATACACCATGGCCGAACCTCACCCTTCTTTTCCATTCTTTCAATCCAATAATCAAACATAACATCCTTTCCAAATTATAAACCCTCTTTCAAACAAATCATTAACCTTGATCTATTTTCTTAGCCATTATGGTTCGGCCATGCAATGGCTGACCCATATCCTTAATTTGAAAATCCACATTTATCCAATAACCTTCCATAATTAAAACTTACTAAATTTATCCACCTCCTTCCATAAATAGAAGGTTTCCAAATTAAGTAAACTCCTTCCATAATTAGATAGTTTCCATAAATAAACTACGTCTTTCCATAATTGGAAGGTTTCCATAATTAAACTACACCTTTCCATAATTGGAAGGTTTCCATAATCACCATCCAAAATTAGAAGCTTTCTAATTTAGCCAACTCCTTCCAAAAATAGAAACTTCCCAAATTAGTAACCATTCTCCATAATTAGATAGTTTCCTAATTTAGAAACCATCTTTCCATAGTTGGATGCTTTCCAAATTTAGCAACCAAATCCATCTCCATTCCAAAACAACCCCATGGGGTTCGGCCATACACCATGGCCGAACCCTATGGTTCATAATCTTGACCATTTAATTTAAATCCATAAATTTATCAATATCCTTTCCATGGGGTTCGGCCATACCCATAGCCGAACCCTATGGTTCCATTCAAAATTATTAACCTTATGTTCATATAATCCAATGCCTATGAAAACCCCAATTTCATAAATTTATTTGGTGAGGTTCGGCCATACACCATAGCCGAACCTCACCCCTCCAAACATCATATTACATTATCAATGATCTTCCAATTAAAATCCTCTTAAAAACATAAATATAAATCCATGATCTTCATGTTTGAAAACCCCATAACTTATTAATAACTTCCATGGTTTTCATTCTTAAAAACCCAATAAAATAAATCAAGTCTTTCCATGGGGTTCGGCCATGCACTATGGCTGAACCCTATGGTTCTTTCTTTTCCATTAAAAATAACCGTAGATCTTAAACAAAAATCGGAATTACTTACCGATTCCGCAACTCCTTCGATTATCCTTCACTTGATCTTTCTCTTCCAATCTTCTTCTTCCTTTCCCTTTGCTGGCCGAACAAACTTCTTCTTCTTCTTGCTCTTTGGTGAGAATGAGAGATTGAGAGAGAGATAGAGAGAGTTCGGCAATGAAGGTGTAAACCTTGTGCCCTTGTCCCTCTCTCCTTTTATAATTTTCCCTTGGTCTTAGTTTAGAAATTCCTTAAGATAGCCAACCCCCCTTGGGCCGTGCGCCCCTTGTGTTATCTTAAGTTAGAAATAACATGCGCCCCTTGCTTTTATCTTAAATTGGAATGGCCGACCTTCCCACTTTGGTATGTTACCCACGACCATGATCAATTATCTATTTAATTTGGGTCTTAATTGGGCCATGGCCCAATTCTTTATCCAAATAAGATCCAATATAAAATTCACAATTAAAAATGGATAATTCCATAAAAATAATAAATTGAAAATCCGAGGTGTTACAATCAGAGTAGCTACGGAACACATGGTAGTTTAATACACCACATCAATGCAAATTAGGTACCATACCCGGTACTTAACATAAGCAAAAGGTTTAAGGAACCAAAAAGCAAAGATAGCGGAATTCCCCTCAGTGGGAATCCCAAAGCAACGCAACAGTTTATCCATCCTAAGCTTCATATAGAGGGTTCTCCTCATCGGGCACTTCTCCTGAATGGTGAGTGGGGTGAGCTAACTAGCCTAGTGAAGGAAATATAATAGTGTAATCTAATGAAACATCAGGTTAGGAAATAATCAACATTTGCAATATAATATCTCATGCTTGACAATAATTTCTCAATATCAAGTATAATCTCATCATCATTTCCATAACTGCTGTCATCCAACGTAACGCCTACATTCTACACTGAGACCATTGTATTAAGTCCCGACACGATCAAAATACATCCTTGCAAGTACATCTTTGGCCCTCACATGGCCGATACTGACACTCATCAAGTCAGCAACTGTCAACACCCCTGGTCCAGTAGACGTAAATCATATCACACACATGCCCAATATTGGTTCAATAGTCAAGAGCATGTGGAAGCAGTATTACATATCTCATATGATCAACATCATAAGCATTTCACAATTATCATAAGCACTTCTTACAACTGTGCATCATGTCTAAGCACATGAGTGGGTTCATCAACTTGAAACCACTCATTGCTCAAGATCCATCTCAATAAACCTGATTACACCTACTGCAAAGTTAAGTTCCCTCACCGAAAATGTGTGGTATCGCGGTCTCAATTCAACAAGCAAACAAGTGCACAATCATTAATAGGTCAACATACCTAGCATCCAAATGCATACATACAAGTAGTATTTCAAAACCATACTGCTTTTCCAAAAATCTCCAAGGTAAATGGAATTGAGTCTCCTACTTGGTTTCTAACCATTTTAAGTTACAATAATCCATAATATAGTAATAAGGTGCTCAGTCCAAAACTCATATTGTCTTCTGGGCATGACCAAATTGACTTATTGAGTTAGGTCTAGATACTCAGGTCATTTCTTGGTAGTCTTTTGGATAGGACCAGATTTGACATGTTGAGTAAGGCCTCAAGGTCACTCATTGCCCGACAGATATAGCATCGGCCTGGAAGTGAAGTCACTTAGTGTCCGACAAATAGAGTCGGCTTGTAAGTGAATACAAATAGTATATACACTATAGTAATAAGAGAAGAGGGTTAGTACAACTTTTAAATTATTAAGGGGCATAAACATCACATTGAAACTTAAGTCTAACACATGCATCAATAATCAATCAAGGTTTTACATTCAAAAACTGGATTCCTCGGAACATGCCTCGGAACCAGGTACTGTGGCTTCGGATCATCCGAACCACTGTCTAAACTAGTCATAGAATTCGGAACTTGGGTCTGTCTTCAGAACGTCCGAAGATCAAGTCTCGAATAGTTCGAAAGTCTTTCCGAACCAAAAAATCAGAAAAACAGGCTTTGGTGGGTCTGTGTGTCTTGGATAATGTCGAGTGAAGCTCGGATTGTCCGAAAGGGGTTCGGTCCTTCCGAACAGGACTCGGAACGTCCGGTGGAGAATGGCTAGCCTCGGACGCTTCGGGGCTTCGAACTGAAGCTCAGAACATCTGAAGGTCACTCTCCAACCGTCCGAAGGGTGTTACCCTCGGACCGTCCGAAGCACAACTCTCGGACCGTCCGAGAGTTGTCTTCCTCCTCTGTCTGCAATAGCAGACAGTAATGGCCAGCAAATCCATGAAATACGAATTCAAAAACAGTGGGTTTTCTGGATTCGGTTTTCACATCCAACTGGTCAGATGCACTCCTCAGTGAGTCTTGTCTCCAAAGGGAGTGGTTTAAAACTTTGAAACTTTATAGGCCATCGGATTTAAACACTAAAAACACACGTACACAAGAAAAATCAAGTTTTTCCTTAAACTTCAAATCCATTTTACTCACTCAAAACTTGGCCAAATTCATTTTTTCTTGATTCTAAACCGATTGAAATTTAAAGAGGAACACAGTGGTTACTTTTACTCAAGTTCTTGGGTTGAATATCTAAGCTTTGAAAAGCTTTCCTTCTAAGCTTACGGCAATGACAACTTGGAAAAACAGAGGCAAGGAAGGGAGGTGATTGGATGGTTTCTCAGCTGAGACTTAGAGACTAAGAGATGGAAATCAATCGGGAGGAAATCAGCTGAGCTGAGAAGGGCCATTTATAGAGAATCTGGGCAATCGAAGGTGGCCATCGGGCCACTGCATGCAACGTCCGGTATAGTAAACTACTGTTCGGTTGGTTTGGTTGCAGATAAGTCCTCCATAAATTTTGATTTTGCAAATAGGCCCCTATTTTAATAAAAACTCGATTTTCAACTTAAAACAATACTTTTAAAGCTCAAAAATTTTAATCCAATCTGACAGAAAAGTTGAGCTTTAAAAACTCTAATCACCATAAAAATTTGGAGATTTAAAACTCATCAAAAACCATAGATTTAAATAAAATCATAATTTTACATTATTTACGTGATTTAACTTGCGTTAAATAAAACGATTTAAAATCCTCATTTTTGGGGTTTGAAAGAATAAACTAGACCATACTAAAATGGTCTAACAAACTATACTTGTTTCAAAAATTATCTCATTTCCAAAACCATTTAAAAATATTTATTTCTCCCTTTCGGGGTTTTGACGGACGGTTTTAAATACCATTTTTTGAAAATAAAATTATTTTAAAATCTAAAATAGAAATCCCATAATAAAATATCATCTAATAATAATCACGTAATAACACAATAAATAAAGTAATAACAATAAGCGGTAAATTACCACTTTGCCCCTTCCAGTTGGACGAGCTGGATCACTGAGATTTCGAGCTCAGATTGGGCCACACCTGGGCTCGTCAGAAAGCCCTAACCGTAATCTTCGAGATTAACTGGTCTAAGAAGGATTTGTTAAGCTAAAATACGCCTAAATTGGGTCAGTGTATTACAAGTTTTGAATCTATTCAATACATCATGTAATAAGAAGGTGATTCAGCAACATTCAAGCAGCTAATAATTGTCTCAGAAGAAGAAAGAGATAAAGTAAGCACTTATTGCTGCCAATCAGAACTAAATAACAGAGCAAGCCATTCTCAAGTGGGCGTATAGTAGATCCTATAGTTACATCCAGCACAAAACAAGTAACAACTTGCAATGAAAACGAATGTTCCAAGGAAAACATTTTTGGCTGAACATGTGAGCGCCATTAATCAACAGAAAACTCTTGTCAAGTACAAGGATCCTGGAAGTCCTACTATTTATTGTGTAATTGGTGACCATTCGATCGATTGGGCCTTACTTGATTTAGGAGCGAGTGTTAATATGTTGACGTACTCTGTGTACGAGCAATTGGGGCTAGGAGAATTGAAACTCACACTTGTTACACTTCAATTGGCCGGCATGTCAGTCAAAATTCCTAGAGTTGTAATAGAAGATGTTTTAATCATGGTTGACAAGTTCTATTTTCCAGTGGACTTTATAGTCCTTGATACACTACCTGTGATGAACACTAGTGGGCAAATTCCAGTAATTTTGGGTCGACCCTTCTTAGCCACCTCTAATGCAACCATCAATTGTAGGAATGGAGTGGTTAAATTGTCTTTTGGTAACATGACTCTAGAACTCAATCTGTTTAATTGTGGCCACAAGCCTCCGAACACGGATGACCTATGTGAGGTAAACATGATTGAGAGTACAGGCTATAAATCCTACCTTAACTTACATGCGATGACCCATTTGAGGATTGCTTGTCAAATTTTCGCACTAATTTCAATGAAAAGGGGTCACATAATTGAATGCTCTGCTGGAATCAACCCCATTTTTGGAGACTGGTAAAAGGAATGGAAAATTCGAGTCTCTCCCCGCTAGTGTTGAAAGGCCACCAGTATTGGACCAGGGTTGATGTGTTTGTCTTTTTGTTCTCTGTTTGTTTTGCAGGTTTGAAATCATAAAGCCATCTCAGGTATTTCCCAACTCATGTTGTTATTTTTCTGACATTTTCTTCTATTTTGAAGGTGCACATGTAGATTGGGGAACATTGAGGACAATGTTCAATTTAAGTTTAGGTGTATTGGGGGTTTACACTGTGTCCGTTTTTAGTTTTTTGTTCGTGTTAGAGTTATTTTGAAAAAAAAATGAAACTTTTGAAAAAATTTGAAAAAATAAAAATCTTTAATTTTCAGCATTAATATGTGGATGAAAATTTTTATATCATGCTTTTTCATTCTTGGTAGATTGGATCAATGAGCTGCACTTTTTCTGTTCCTTCTGAAGTGTGAAACTCTAAAAATGGTTTCAGACAATTACCATTGAGTTTGAAAGCATGATCAATTTTAGGATGCTTGATCTGGAATGCACCATGTGGAAATATGGCTGTGATGATGAATGGACAGGACCATTTTGATTTCAATTTTCCAGGAAAAAGATGCAATCGAAAATTGTACAATAGGACCTTTTGACCAACAGTAAACACTTTTCGAAGAGTGTGTTTGTCAAGAAAGATTTTCATTCGGTCCTTGTACTTTCTAGCCGTATTATAAGCTTCATTTCTGATTTCTTCCAACTTAACCATTTGGAGTTTTCTAAGTTGTCCAGCCGAGTCGAATACAAAATTGAAACACTTGATTGTACAATAGGCTTGTGTTCTATTTCGACTAGAAGATGACAATCCTTTCCATACACTAATTGATAGGGTGACATTCCTATGGGAGTCTTAAACGCAGTTCGATAAATCCATAGTGCATCAGTGAGTCTAAAAGACCAGTCTTCTGGAGATGGATTAACTGTTTTCTCAAGGATATGTTTGATTTCTCTATTTTATATTCCCACTTGTCCACTCTTTTAAGGGTGATAGGGGGTAGCTAATTTGTAAATCACCCCACATGATTTCATCAATTTTTCGAATGGACAACTACAAAAATGCTTACCACCATCACTGATGATAGTTCATGGAATACCAAATCTATAAAAGATATTTTCTTTCAAGAAATGAGTGACGACCTTGTGATCATTAGTTTTGCATGCCACTGTTTCTACCCACTTTGATACATAGTCAACACCTACGAGAATATATAGGTTGCCAAAAGATTTAGGGAAGGTTCCCACGAAATCAATGCCTTGAACACCAAAAATTCAACAGTTAAGATTGGGCTTAAAGGCATCATGTTCCGGCAAGATATACTTCCTAATTTTTGACATCTATCGCATGACACGCAGAAGGTATGGGTATTAGGAAACATGGAGGGCCAGTAAAATCCACACTACAAGATTTTTTAAGTTCTCTTTTTAGCACTAAAATGGTCTTCACAGGCTTGATCGTGACAGAAACTTATGACACTTTGTTGTTCTTCTTCAGGAACACAATGACAAATAATTTGGTCCGCACAATGCTTAAACAGATATGGATCATCCCAGATGTGTTTAACTTGTGCCAGAAACTTAATTCTATCTTGTTTAGTCCAATGAGGAGGCATTTGACTAGTTACAAGATAGTTGACAATATCCACAAACCATGGTACATGGGAAAGGGACATGAGTTGCTCATCAGGGAAGGACACAATGATAGGATGGTTGTCTTCATTGAACTCAATTACCAATCTAGACAAATGGTAATTGAATTCCTTGGACTTTAATGGTGGCGCCGATCTCTAAGAATTCCTTGACATGAAAGTATGGATCCCCTCTATCAAGACAATGAAAAGATGGTAGAAGATGTAAAAGTGTTGGCTTAAGTTCAAAGGTAACATTGGTTGCAGGTATGACTATACTTGACGGAGTGTTGGCTGTGACTGGTGAGAAGTAGTCTTGGAGAGTTTTCTCGACAACTTCTTCTACCATGGGTGATGATGGTAGTGAAGAAAAAGATGAGGATGAAGCAGTAGATGGGGTTGATGATGATGGGCTAAGTGGATTGTCTATGTCTATGACTGAGTTAGACTGAGCTCAGGATGCAACAATGGATATGCTGACAGGAAGTGTAACTCTAACCAAGCGATTGGTGGAGTCATGTGACCTGTTAAGCATACACAGACACGATCACACACGTTCAAATAAAAATCACACAAAAAATGCTTAAATCTAGATTTGTATTGCACTAATGCAATCAAATTTTTATTTGCCTAATAGGACCCTAAAGATTGTCTCCGGACTTGCTTCTCTTTTTCTTTTCAAACTATCTAAGTCTCCAATGAGATTTTAACCATAAGATGGCCAGGTAAGTTCCCAGATAAGTGGGGGAGCACAGACGGCATCTTGTCCCATCTTATCCTTAGACAATGCTCAACCGCATGTCTTGGTGACAAAACTAATCCTTAGACACCATTCTTGAAGATAAACTATTCAGTGGGTACAGAAATTGATTTGAATTTAAAAGGTTCCTAATGAGCATGAAACCCTAAATATCTAGCCTAATGGTTCCTCAATTGATTTTATTGGAAAATGCATAAACCATTTTTACTATCTTGTTTTTCTAGATATTGTGAATGCAAATCTATTTTACCACACAAACATCAAGCAAATATGCAAAACAATAATAAAACAATTCTAAGTAATGCATGAATCTAGCATCCTAATATGCATGAGCAATTTAATGTGCAAATTAATTAAAGAACACCCTAAAAATTCTATATGGATGCATGATAAAGTGAAAATTAAAAGAAGGTGATTAGGCACTCACCTTAGCCTAGCATGCATGTTTCCAGCAATTTTTAAGCGCTCATTTTAAAAATCCTGGAAAACAAAATTAACAAACTGTGTTGTAGAGTCTAAATCAAAGAATGGATGATCCTAAACTAAATGGTGTTTTCCTAAAGTACAATTAAAAAAGTAGATGCAATATTTATAGTCTATAAACAAGAATTTTAAAATATGATAAGATTATGAAATTAAATCAAAGTTCACCAAATTAAAAATTTATTCCATGATTTCCAAGATTTGAAATCTTATTTTGAAGATTTCATAAGTTAAATAGAAGTTCTAAAATTTTAGAAAAATTCTAAGTTTGGAAATTTTACTAAAATTGGAAAGTTTCCAAAAATAGAGCAATTACCAAAAATAGATTTTTCAAAAAATAGAAAAAAATTCAAAAATAATTTGATTGAGATTTTCAAGAATTTCTTACTTAGGGTAACTTTCCAAAAATGGAAAAAGTTTTCATTTTCAAAGAGTTGCCAAAAATTGAAATTTCCAAAAATAACAATTTTTCCTATAAATAAATAATTTCTTTTTAAAAGAATACAATTTAATTTTATGATTTTCCCCTATTGCGGAGCCAAAAACTTGCTGATGTTTTAAATTTGTAAATCACGCAAGCGCACGAACCATATATAGTATAGTAATGTAAGAGCGAGGTCGAATCCAATGGAAAATCTCAAAGTATATGAATTAAAATTAAATTTATGTTCCTTTAAAAATAATTATTTTCAGGAAATAGAACTCTTAATTTGAGTCAAGTATCTAACTTAAAAATCAGTAAATAAGATGTGTGAATTAATAGTCCTTGAATTAAGATGGTGAATTAAATGATAATCTTAATCATGATCAAAATTACAAGTTATGTGATTAAAATACCACATCTCCAATCTTTAAATAAATGAATTTTGAGAGAGTGAGAATATAATTACATAGAATTAAAAGAATTAAAGAATGACATGAATTAAAGATTTAAAAAAAAAAAGAATAAACATACAAGAATTAGGTTATAACAAAAATTATACAACAAACAAGGAATCTAACATGATAAAAAGACAAAAAATTAATTGCAAGAAAATAAATGACTGAAATTAAAAATACAGTAACGGAAAGGTTGGTTGTTTGGAATAGAACATCTATCGCCCAAAATGTATAAACAAAATGAAAGCCTAGATATGAAATTCACGTAAAGATCTAAAATGCAATTCATATTCACTAATAGAAACAAAATTCACAACTTTTTAATTTAATTAATCAAACCTTATTAATGAATATTTAACATTTGAAATCAAGATCCTAACTATTACATGTGCTCATGTTCAATTAAATAAACAAAAGTTGTAAACTTGAAATTAAAAGCAAAATAATCACAACAGACTCTTAAACCTTGGATTTTTCAGGCTTCTAAATGGATGCTTCACTTTATTAAATTAAAGAATTAAAATAGAAAGCTTGGATAAAAATACATAGAAGATATAAAAATAAAATTGCAAAATTGATTTCTCACTTGCAAAAATCTTGTGAAGCTTTGTCTTCTTAGTCTTTCTCCGGCTTTTAGTCCTTTCAAACTCCAGGTCATATTCAAATTTTACCCTTGGGGTAATGGGGTATTTATATGTTTTGAAAAGAGATGAAGGGTTGAGATTAACTCAAGGTTTAAGTTAGAGATTGAAGGGCTATGATTGGATCAAGATAAAAATGGGTGATGGAGATTTAATGTTGCAAAGGGTTAGGGTTACAATAGGGTGTACACGAATTTGGCTATCTGAGGTGGCTTGGAGTGGAGTGCAAGTAAGGGGGGAGAGATTTTTGGGATTGGTTTTGGCAATAAGAAATTCAAATTTACTATTTAGGATTAGGGTTTGTTTTGTGAATTGGTGAATGAGTGGATGAGATTGAGAGTTGGGATAAATAGATGGATGAGATGCAATGGAGTGATACGGAGGTCAACCTAATACAATATGCTCATGAATGGGTTTAAGATTGAACAAAATCGTGTGGATTTTGGAGATGATGAGGAGGTGATGTGGCATGAATGAATCTAGATGGAAAATGGGTTAAACACATGGCGAAAAATAAGTGCTAAAATTGTGTGGAGTGATAAGGCAATGGATGATGTGGCTTATGCGCATGGAGGCTAGCTTGTTCTTCAAGTTGTGTAAACTTAGGGTTAAATGAATGAATGGATGTGATTACTTAGGGTTAAGATCTATCACTCTAGGGTATTTTGGGTAAAAATAATTATAGGATTAGGTGGATGATTGATGGAGGGTTTGGATTCAAAGGTTGATCCTAGATGATTAATGGAATGAATGACCCAAATCTAAGGTAATGTGTGTATGTGGTGGATGCATGTGGAGGCTCTAGGATTTCTAAGAGATGAATGAAGAGATGTTATTAAATGACCGAATATCTAGTGGCTCTGATGGTCAATGCATGAATTAGTGGGTGATGCATGGATGAATACTAATCTAAGGTTGAGATGATCATGATGATGATAGATGACCTATATCTAATGATAAATGAATGAATGGGTTAGATTTGATAGTGGATCTAAGGTTTGACCTAATTTAGTATGTGAGATGGAGGGTTAAGATCTAAGGTAGAAATTGGATGGTGTAGATGTGAAGTTAGGTTATGGGTTTTGGCCATGGATAATTGGGTTGGGCTTAGGTGAAATTTGAACATGGACCATGTAGTTGACTTGGGCTTGGACTTGGATCTAGACCTCAACTTAGGCCCACTAGAATTGGATTTGAGAGCTTGGGCCTTACTTGGACTGATTTGCACATTGGCCTGGTCTAATAATAGAATGCGCGTGGACTTGTATGTGGACTAGCACATTTGAAGTGAGTCTTGGTCCAGTGACTTGAAATTCAGGCTTTGGCACTTGGATTGCAGCTTCTAACACAAAGAATTAAATAATTAATCAGCCACTTAAGATCTAAAAATTATTAATTAATCTTAGACTCTCATAAATGGATCCAGATTAATTAATTTACATGAAGAGATCCTAAAAGGTGGCATTAAATAATTATAAAACTTTAGGTCTTCACTTTAAAACTCTAAACTTGCAATTTTCCACTGAATTAGCTTGATTTTCCTAAACTTTCTACTTTTTACTACAAAACTAACATACTAAATTAAATGCATTATTATATACAAAATTGAGGGTTAACTCGTCCAATAATCAAGGGTAAAAATGTAATATTTCAATGCTCAACAATAAACTCGTGGAAGAATTTCAAACATTTTTACATGGCATGAATAGTCCATACATCTTAAGCAAAGACAAGGAAATTCCAGATAATTACATTGAGTCAAATACAAAGTAAATTACAACAGAGTTTTCCTCATAAGTGAATACCCTTGTACAAAACTTCAATGTTCTCACAACTCTCGAAATGTAAACATTTCTAAGTCCTCTAAGCTTTCTTCTTTGTTCTTCATTTCGTCCATATTCGGCCGTCGCTTTGCCCGATCTCAACTACGTACTTTAAACCTGCATACACATCTAATGTGGGAATTTGTGGGCTTAGTGTATGCACCCGATAGGAATTCTGATCATAAAAGGTGCACTGGTGAGTATTATAGAAAACCATACTTTTACTTACATTTGCAACTTAAAAATCACGTTCTAGAATATATACATTCTGATTTCATAAAAAATCATACTTTATCATTATAAGCATCACATGTTTTTCCATTTTCTACCTAGTTGTAAAATCTCTCATTCAAATCATACTTTTCTCTCATATCGTAATTCGTATCTTGTTCATTATGAAAAATAGCATACTTAATACTCTTCTCCAAAATATCATCGTTCTAGGAAACTTTATAATACATGCACCATTTCAAAATTCATTTCATAATCTCATTCTTACAACAGTATCAATATCAAGAAATTATATTGAAATCACACTCACTTCATTATTTCCAAATACCATACTCAAATCATGTAAAATACTCTATAACATGTAATGTGTTTATCCCATGGGTGCCATGATCCATGTACGCCCTTATCATGCCCCATGCCTAGGTATTTCAATGACTCATTTGGAATTATAGGGAATATTACCTCCCCATATCCTTATCTCAATTCACATTTTGGGGTACTACACTTTATGTCATCAATTCAACCAGATTCACTAGGGAGTGTTACTTTCACAGGGGAGTGTTACTTTTACATCAATTGTCATCCACACTTCTACATTTCCAGTCACAATACCAAAGTCTGCCCCGAACATACTCAACCCATTAGTCTCATCATTTGTGATTACCATCGTTCCAGTTATGAAATCAAGGTCTGTTCGGAACATGCTCAGCCCATTGATTCGACGACTGCGATGCTCATATCAATTATCACATTACCCAACAACTCTGGACTAATGGCCTTTTATTTCATCAATAGTCTTCCCATCTCTTGTCATGTACATGATAAATATGAATGGATGCCAATGACCATAACATGCATTTCAATGCATTCTTTATCACACTAACTTTTACTCATACATATCTTAATTTCTTATTCTTTCAAAATATGATGCTACTTCACATACTCAAAATATCTTAAGACTCATATCACATGTATATTAGATCATACATGAAATTATTTCACATACATTATAGTTGAAATCTACAATGCTTCCATAACCAAAATCATAGGTTTTTTAATAGGAAAATCAAATCATCATTTTTCTTAAAATTGATAAGTACATAGATCACCCCATAGTGCTTCAATAAAGTAGGAAAACCTAAATGATAGGAGGTGATTGGTGGCGAGGATTGATCCTTGGATTCGTTCGTACAATCGGAGTCACTCCCGGTTCCTTGTTTATTCACATACATCAAAAACATAAACCTCTAACCATTATAATGTACAATCCCTTAATTCCATTCATATAGGTCTTAATTAAGGCCTAGGGATTAATTAGTGAATGCCATTAGGGTCCAAGTGAACCCCAACTACATGAATCATCTTGCTTAGGCCAAAATGCCAAAATTGTTAAAAATCCTGCAATACATATCAACTTCTGTCGATATGTCTTGTAGGACAAATTAGATACATAGCGACTAGAATCGATGTGTACATCGGATCGGGTTTTCCTTAGTTGATTTGTCCTTCTTTTCTTTACATTTACTCCCAGACATACACATCGACCTTAGTCGATGCATATACCTGAATTGTGCTCGAAAACCATGAGTTTCTAACTCTTTGAATCTGCGTCCACATGACACATCGACCCCAGTCGATGTGTACTCTTGGGTTTTGGTCTGAAAGTCAGAAGTCCTTTAACCTTTTCTTTTACTTTTGCTCCCAGAAATACACATTGACTTCAGTCGATGTATATTCCTGTGTTTGATTCGAAAATCATAATTTTCCACTCTTTAAAACATACACCCAGAGGACACATCAACCCTAGTCGATGTGTACTCCTGGATTCTTCTGAAACTCCCTTATTTCGAGCTGCATGTTTCCCATTCCTTGATTTCATCTCCTAAATTTGCATCTAAGTTAAATCTAAGCATCCTAAAATATTTCTCTTAGCTCAGGAATGCAAATAAATTATAGTTTGTCGGATTTGTGGATTTCATGGATGAGGTAAGCTTTAGCTCGGATTTGGTGTTTCCTCTATTTCTTCCTTAATTGTCTTTCTCTCTACTTTGCTTTCCCTATCTTTATTCTCTCGATTTCCTCTTTGCTTCGAGTTTTACTAGTGCAGATAAGCTAAGGTGAAGGTAGAGGAAAGGGAAAGGAGTATATCACTGAGAAACGAAGAGGGAATGGAGGATCTAGAAGAGGTGGTCCACTGTTTGAGAGAGAGAGAATGGAGGGATGTTTTCTCTCCTTCTCTTGCTGCCCTAGCCTCCACCAAATGGAAAATGAGGGATCAGCTCTTTTCCCTCTCCTCTAGTCAAAGACAATTCCACATGGAGGGTTCTCCTTGGCCCTCAAGGGTAGTGGTAGGTGAGTGATGGGACACAATGGGAGACAACTGTGTGTCTCAGACTTAAGCTACTGAACACACACACAATACATGTTTTTGGTTGATACATGTCTTGGGTGGATTTATACACACATCGACCTCTATCGATGTATACATCTGGGATCTTTTTTCTCCTCTTCAGTCAAGACACAGTACACGTGGAGCATGCATTGGACTCCAAGGATAGTGGTAGGTGGGGCATTTAATGAATGAGAGGATGTGTACAGAGGGTGGTTGTGCAAATCATATTCAAAATATCAAGACCCATTCGATATATAGTAAAAGTCGATATGTATCCAGCTAAGATTTTCATACCCATCAACTATGTCGATATGTGTCATTCTGGGCGACTCTGTTACTTCCCATTGCACTTCATCTTTTTGTGGGGACTTAGTACACATCGACTAAAGTCGATACATTCATCTGAAATTCTTAGCTTCGGGTGGGTTTTCCAACACTTATACAAAAATCAACACATACTGAATTCTTGGATTTCTGGACATATCCTGGAAACTCTTAATTTTCCTCTTGAGTCAATACACAACCCATGTGGAGGCCATGCATTGGTCCTCCAAGACGGTGGTAGGTGTGGTAGGTGGGTGATAGGACAGCCACAACTGTTAGACCTCAATTTAAGCTGCTGGGCATTCCCGATATATAAACTTGGTCGATATGTACATGAATAAGCATTAGGACACATCGACCAAACTCGATATGTAGATTTGGAAATCTTGGCTTCTCATTGGTTCACCAACACATATACCAAAGTCGATACATACTACCTATGGACACATCAACCTGGTCGATATGTCCTCCTATAAATCTTCAGTTTCTTCTATATCTTTCTTTTCATTTCTTTTCTCACTTGGTTCAATACCGAATCTTATTTCTAGTCCATTCTTTTCAAAAGGGAATTACCTTAATCCACTGGTTTAAGATTTCGGGGTGTTACAATGCCATCCTATAAGGGAGTGACACAGGTGTGATGCCAGGGAAAACTTGATTTCAAAATCAATCTCCCGTTTGGGAGGTAAACCTAGAAGTTCTGTTGGGAAGACATCAGCATACTCTTTCACTGCTGTCGGTAGGGTGGAAACGATTGAATCCTCCATTCTATTGTTGTTTAATAGAACCCATCTCACTTCATCTTGAGGCTTTCCACATATGGACATTTTCTGTGTGCCCCCATAGACAATGAATTTATGTCCCTCAGGTGACCAAAATGTTACTCTCATGTGATAACAATCGATGCATGCCTGATAGGTACTCAACCAATCCCTGCCGAAGATCACATCATACTCAGTCATATCCATTACTAAATGGTTGAATTCAAACTAGAAATCGGCCAATTCAGTATTGCCAGAAATGTAAATCAATCCAAGTGATGTGTCGCCGACAGGTGATATGATAGTGAGAGTAGATGACAAGTATTGTATTAATATACCCGTAGCAGAAACAATGGATGCAGACAAGAAAGAATGCAATGCTCCAGAGTCAAATAATACAATAGCATGCGAACTACCAATAATGGCCATACCTCAGAGCACGGAATGATCAACTGTCTCTGGTCTGTGGACAAGATAATATAGTCATCTCGAACCTGCTGGCACTAGGGTTTGTCTTGGTTGAGCCTGTGACCGAGACATGTGGGACTGAGGTGGTCTACTTGGAGGACGGTATAACGTCCGAACTGTGGTCCTTAGCGAAGCTAAGGACAGTTTCTCCTAATATGATATGTCTACCCACACTGGAAGCATGAGAAGGTACTGCCAAAAGACTGCGTAGCTGATGTTCTATTGAGCTATGGACAGTTCATTTTTGTGTGGCTTGCTTGCCCACAGTGATAGCATGAGAATGTGCTGCCATTAGACAGTACAACAGATGCAGAAGTTGAAGGGCGTGGTGTATTTGGTCGGAATTTCTTATGGTGTTGGGAGGAACTTACACCACTTTGTTTCCTTCTACATTCCATGAAACTTGATGATTCTGCCAGATCTCTTTCAATGGTGATTGACTGGCTTACTATCTATGTGTATGTCTTTTCTGCCAATGATATTACTCTTGATTGGATAGCGGGTCGAAGACCCCTTTGAAACTTTCGGATCTTCTTCAGCTCGGTATCCACCATGTAAGGAGCATAAGTTGACAATCAAGTGAACTCCATTTGATAGTCTGTAACTGACATGTTTCTCTGCACTAGGTTATAAATTCATGTTCCTTGACTTCTTTTTCTTCTTCAGGGAAATAACGTGCTAAGAATAGTTCAGTTAAAACTTTCCATGTCCCATCCGTCAGTAGCCCATCCTCTTCTGCAAATTTCCACCACTTTCCAGCATCATTGACGAACTGAGAGCTGGCTAGAAGGATTCGATCTTTCTCATCTGTGATTTTGAGTAACTTGAATGTCTCGATGATGTTCTCCACCCAATTTTTAGCTTCTATTAGTCCTTCTGTGCCATTAAACTTAGGAGGATGTTGTTGCTGAAAGTCTCTTACTGTGGCTCAATCCCTGGGATCAGTAGTTTGGGCCTCACCAGTCTGCGCTGACTGCATCACTGTATGTACTAGATTTTATAGGAAGCTCTGGACTTCCGATGTTACAGGGGGCACATTTCCCCTTGTATCATCGGCACGTTCCACGATTTGGCATGTACGTCTTCCACGAGGCGACATTTTGCTATGTCAAGTAACGACAGTTACAAATTCCTCATCTTATAAATGCATGAGTATGTTCATTCCAACAAGTACCATCGTGTCATATCGAGAAAGTTATTCCATGCATTTACTCCACATTCTTACGTCAGAAGAAAAATTCTAAGTTTTCACTTCTACCTCGCGCACATGTCAGGACGCGACTAACACCTTTTATTCAAAACTTCTATGATTTATTCGAATTTAACTTAGGGAAAACCCTTACTTTATTTTTCATCCCCTTTGGTACCAACTTTAACGCCTCTCCCTCTCCCACTGGGATCCAAGCAATATGATAAGGATATTTGAGTGGGGAGAGAGGCAAGTGTCATGACGCAAGCCGAGTCCGAGTCTAAAGAACCAGCCTTCGACTTCTCCATCTATTGTGTGCGCATGGGCAGAGTCCATGTTAACATTTGCAACACACTTTTATAACCTGCAGAAGGGATTATAACATTTATCACATGAATCATAATCCTTCATATGTCTGAATATATCCATTCTCATTTCAAACAAAGCAAAGTAGTTGGGTTCCCATAACAATTAAATTACAAATAAAACAAAGTTTGAATGTCTAAAAGTCTAGGACTTTACAATAAAGTTATTACATCCAAGTCCATAACTCCTACAAAATAACATTCCTTTCTAAAATCACAAAATATCTAAGTCTACTTCCAAAATATCAAAAATGAGTAATTCTCTCCAAGTTCTTTCTTTTGCTTTCTTTCTATTCACGCTTGGCTATTAGTCGGCCCGGCCTCATCGCCTTTTTCATTACCTACAACAGTTCTAAAAAAGGGGAAAGATTTGTGGGCTTAGTCACACTCCCAGTAGGATTTCCAATCGAAACAGGTACCAACATGTGATGAAAAATATAATATCGATATTTCATAACTCATTCAAACCTCATTGAAAATCAAATATTAAATCACATGTTCAAAATCAAATTATATCTCATAATGGAAAACAATACATTCAAATCCAAATCATGCTCTTTTAATAATAATAATAATCATAGCGCTTTCAACGCATCTAGAAATCAACATGAAGTGTGATGCCATGGGTGCCATGAATCTATGCAAGCCATTTCATGCCCCATGCATTGGTCGATCTTTATTTTTGATTCGATGGTTATAACATTGGCCATTTATGTCGGTAGCTTTCCCAGGGCACCGCTGGGAGCTACTACCCAATATTAGCAATTTAATCGGGACTACCGGAGGTGTGCTACCCACCCATACTCCTGCGCAAGTTTCGAGACTTCTCTGACCCTGTAGCTTTCTGCCTAATTGTATTGCCATAATTCGTAACCCATGGACGCGGCCAAATATAATGGTTGTTCATTTCATATGTGTACTAGTATTTCTGAGATCAAAGTACGTCGTCCCTTTGTCTCGGTCTCATGCATTCCCATCCCATGAAAATGCATGAAGTACATGTCTATGAATGTTATTAAATCCATTCGATAATACCAAGTAAACTCATACTTTTCATAAATGAAATTACATTATTTTACTATACCCAAAATCAAACATTCTATGCAATTTATAAGATTGTAATATTGAAATCAAACAATTTACATATGATCACTATGGTACTTCATTAATGTAGGAAAACCCACTTGATTGGAAAGGATTGGTGGTGGGGATTGATCCTTGGACTTCCTTGTACAATGTCGGGGTCACTCTCAATTCTTTGTGCATTCCATGCATTCAAAAATATAAATGTCTAATCATAATCTTGTATAATCCTTTTCATTCATATAGGTCCTAATTAATGCATAGGGATCAATTAGTGAAGGTCATTAGGGTCCTAGTGAACCCCAAATACAAGAATCATCTTGTTTACGCCAAAATCCCAAAAATGTTAAAAATCCTACAACACATATCGACTTCTGTCGATATGTCCTGTAGGACAAATTCTATACACATCGACCAAAGTCGATGTGTACCCTAGGCTTGGTTTTCCTGTGCTCATTTCTCCTTCCTTCCATTATTTTTACTCCCAGGAATACACATCGACTTCAGTCGATGCATACGCCTAGGTTTAGTCCGAAAACCCTAAGTACTTTTTCTTTTTTCCTTCGCTTTGTTCCAGAGACACACATCAACAAAAGTCGATGTATGCCTCCTGGGCTTGGCTCGAAAACCATAGGTTTCCACACTTTGAGACTTGTACTCTGTAGGGTCGATGTGTACACCTAAGTTTCTACGCAACTCTTCATTCTCGGGTTGCATGTCTCCTACTTTCCCATTTTATCACCTGATTTGTTACCTAAGTTATCTTCTAAGTGTTCTAAGCTAATTTCTTAGTTCTAAATCACAATATTAGCCATATGCCTTGATGGATCTTGGAGATTCCAAGTGTGGAGAGATCCTTGAGTTCTAATCTCGAGCTTCTTCTTCTTCCTTGCTTTTCCTCTATTCTTCTTTGCTTTTCTCTTCTCTTTGCTCCACAGATTCCCCCTCTCTTCGTTTTCAAATGTGAAATAGGAAGTAGGAAGGGTGAAATCAGAGGAAATGTGGAAGATTAGGCCATGGTCCTAGAGAGTGGAGATGGGCGAATGCCCTTCTTCTCTCTCATCTTCTTCCTTCTCTCACTCGGTTCTTTTTCCAATGCTTGGTTGCCCTAGACTTGAAAAGAAAAAGCTAATGGGTAGGTGGAGTTGGTGTATTGGCTCTCCTCTTGCATTTAATGCATGATGTGATAGGAGATAAAGTGGTTGTGCGAACTTGACTTAACAGATTTGGGCACAAACGATACATCAACAAAGTCGATATGTACATTTCTTGGACCGTGGTATGTATCGACCAAATACGATATGTGTCATCTAGAAATGCAACCTCCGGGTTGCTCTAGTACACATATCGACCGAAGTCAATGTGTTCACTGGGTAACTTCACATTTTCCTTCTTTGTTCTGACTTCTGGAAATTTCAAGATACATCAACAAAAACCGATATATCATACTAGAAATTCAAAATTCGGGTTGGGAAGCACTGTCAAAATCATATGCCCTCAAATGAGCTATATCGACTTTAGTCGATACATACTAAGGTTTCTTAACACCTGGAGGGTACATCGACCAAGTCGATGTGTCCTGTTGAACAGAATCTCGGTACATCGACCAAAGTCGATGTGTCCTCTCAGAAATTCCAGATTTTTATTTTATTTGTTTTCCACTATATTTTATATTTATTCTTACAACTCTACTTTGACTCTTTACACCATACAAACTCCATTCCTTCTTCAATATTCAAAACTAATACATATTTCATCCTCCACATTCGAATATGATTTACACCACAACTTCACATCTCATTTACACTTCAAGTTTAACACTTCACATAACAACACATTCTAAGTTAATATAAGTCGTAATCATGACACTTCATTCTATTCATTAAAAAATAATTACTTTGGTTTATGAGACTAAAATTTCGGGGTGTTGTAGGCCCATACATTGTTCATTTCATTTTTCCACATGGAGCCGTTGAGATAAGACATCATAGGAATGGTCATATTTTCAAAGTTAATGGTCATCGATTGAAACCATTCTTAGAGTCTCACAATCCAGAAGGAAAAACAGAGGTTTTGCTCAATGATCCAATCTACCAAGAATGATTTACACATCAAATTCTCTCCATTTACCTATCCATCCACCCAAACCCATTCACCTATATCCACTCATCTTTCTTTACCCAGACCCATTGAACCATTTCTCTATGTATGAGTTAGTTTGAGTTGTCAATGTCTCGTTTTAAGTTTGTCGAGTCTAGTTCAAGTTTTTCATTGAATAGGTCTAGCCTAGGAGTCAGTCATTCATCATTTCATCCCAAGGACATCTAATTACTGATTGTTCGTTTTCTAAGATATTTCTTCGTTTACACTTGGCCAGTGTAGATTAGGGAGCATTGAGGACAATTTTCAATTCAATTTTGGGGGTACTAAAGTCATATATGTCATAAAAAAACCTTAAGGGAGAGTAAGTGAAAAACTGAGACCTCTTAAAAAGAATCCAGCATCCATCATCCATCTTTGTCTTTGTGACCAGCAGACGTTAAAGGACTGGATAGAAATCAAGCACGTAGACAGTCAAGTTTTTGTTTTCGCAATGTGTTTGTCTAGAACACAAGTTACCCTAGACTTGTGTAGGAAAATCATTTCCTTAGCAATGAGGGTGAGGAAGCTGGAAATCATTTCCTTAGCTGTCACAAATGCAGACGTTGGAATTGTACTGGAATAAAATCAAATTATGGAGTTCGCTGTGAGACATCGATAAGTAGACTCATAGGAAATAGACAGATCTATGTAGATCTTTGCAAGTGCAAAGTAAGTCTTGAAAAACTGAGACGCCTTGAACTCTAGAGAACTGTTGATTTTTGACTGAGCACTTACAAACATCTTGACAATCTGACATTAAACGAGTCATAATCTTGCTTAGACAAAAATAGGTGAAATAATTTTAGAGAAGCGTATATGAGGACTGAGACTTCTGGAGCTTAAACACTGTCAATTTTAGTTTGAAAAAGATTACTTGCGTCTTGACGATCTGACGTAAAAAGAGTCACATTTTTAGCATTACTACTTAGATAGAGATCTTTATATCATACCTTTTCTGGAATTTTTTATTGGATTTATACTTTGAACCCTTGTACATAGCCATATTAAGATTAGTCTGAAAAAGAAAAATATTCACAAGTCGAGTAATCACCAGAGGAATACTAGTGAAGACTTAACCCAGTGAACGTTAGAGCAATTCTTTTCTTTTAAGGATTATAAGTCAATACAATTTCTTTGGTAGCGCAATTAAGTTGTTGTCGATCTCATTATTCTTCATTTTTTTTATATTACTGAGAACGCCATCAAAATTGAGTTAGTATACTTGAAATTTTTCAAAATTTATTTGAAACAAGGAAACCATATGTTGAAGCTTAGGATATGATTTAGGTCATTTTTTGGATCATTTGAGCCTTCCAAGCCTACCTTTGGTCATTTTATCCTGATAGTTCCCATTTGAACCTTACTAAAACATTAGCCTCTTTTTTATCAACCAAGTTTACCATACCCAACTCCGGTTGTGGACTTTGAGTCTCATTGAAATATCTGTGACCTATTCTAGAACTCAGAAAAGGTTAGAGATGAAATTAGGATGGTACTCTTAAAAATAAAAAGCAGTAAAAGAAAAAAAAATGGAACATCCAGACACCAAAAGAAGGATGTGAAAAATAAAAAAATTAAAGAAAAATAAATACTTTGCAAAGTGCTGAAAAGAAAAAAAAAAATAAAGGAAGAATATCTCATTTCAATATCTTGAAGACCTCTAACTTTCCGTCCAAAGTACTACTTTTAAAGCGTTCTATCCTTCTTTGATTTAACCCGATCTCAAGCCACGTTTCATTCTATTAGGAATTCCTAATGATCTTAAGCCAAAAATAGGTTGTTTCATGTGGAGAACAGAGGAAGAGAAATGATGGTATTTGACTCAACGTTCTTAGGAAAGTGGCATCCATTCATGACATCATTTATTTTCTTTGATATGTGTCGTCTTTGTTAATACATATGTGAGATATTTTGATTTGAATACATAAACTCTACTCACATATACCTTGAGAGAAAATAAACCAAAACACCTGAGCGTTAGTCTTTCTGAGAGATATCTATCAAGTTTGAACTCAAAACGCATTTTCCAATGGAAGTACAAAACTAGTGATTGTTTGGAAAAAGAAGTCTGTCTTATTATTGGCTAAGCACACACTGCACTCTAGGTATAAGTCTTGTAAAATGAACTCTAAAGTTGTATGATATTTTGTAATACCCCAACCCAAATTAGGAGTTAATTTTCGTTAGGTAGGATTAATTAAGTAATTTTTAGCCGTTGATTGTGATTTTAGTTCCTCCAATCGTGAAGACTACAAAATGAGGTTTCCAACGGAACCGACTTCGATCGGATGAGTCCGATAGCTCTATTAATTAAGTTTTAAAGGTATAAGGGTAATTTACGAATATAATAATATTATTTTAGGCTTAGAACTTGGCTGCTCTGGAAACTTAGTCATTTGACCTAGTTTCAATCCCAAATTTAAGATTATACATTATTTTTAAATTCCAGACTTAATGGAATACCAATCTCAATCTAATTCTACCTATATTATCTTAGGTGGCAAAGCCCCAATTTTATAGGGGAAACAAAGTTTCTAAAAATATACAGAGAGAATCAACACTCGATCTGTATTATAATGAACCTTTTTGTACTTTTATATTTCCAAAAATATCAAGTTTTGACATTTATTTTATAGCGAGAAATCTGGGCCGTCGTTTTAACTAAAAATCTTCTTTCACTTAAAAAAGGTGGTTTTTGACCTCAAAACGCATTCGACCTTTAAAATATTTTTATCAGACTGATTTACTCTACCTAACTATAAAGCTAGATCATTTCAAAGAGATTCTTCAAAATTATGAATTTTTGATAAAACGGTGATTTTTGGCTAAAATATTGAGTTTTCGATGTCTGTTTCTTTCCAAATTTTAATACCATGCTTGATTTTTAATACCTGGCCTAATGGACTGATCAAATCAGTCGAATGGGACCCATAAATACCCAAATATGAGAAAAGATATAAAAGGCATTATTAAAAAGAACTTAAAATAAAATAAAAATAAAATCTTGAGAAAATTTCATTTCAGATTCATTTCTTACACCCCAAGCCGTGTGGCGGTTATAAATTGGATTGAAGGGAGCCCCCAGTGCAAACTTTTCTCTCTTTCGTACCTCTTCTTTCTTTCGCCAGCAACAATGGTAGAGGAAGATCGTTAGAGAGAAAAAATATACTCTCCAGCGCCTCTTTCTTTCTCTTTCTATCTTTTCCTTCTTTCTGCTTCAGTCAACAACAGCCGCAACCCTCAGGTTTTTCATGTTTTCATCGGGTTTTCCAAACTAAGTCAATTCTTAGCGAATTTTTGTATACAAGGTATCAAAATGATCCATTTCTTATTTTTATTAACTCCAGAGCAAAATATGAGTAGAAAATGATAGTTATGGGCTTTAAAATTGAGTTTTTCAAAATAAAGAGAAAAATAGATTTTCTCTTAAATTTTAAATTATACCTTTAAAATCAGTTTTATTTTACGTTTAAAATTCAGTTTTTCAACCCTAAGTAAAATCGGAGAAAAGATTAACCCCAGCTGACTATTTCATGTTTACTTTTCCACCTTGTGTGTTTAAATTTCAGTACTGTAACCTCTGGGCCACACTATCATCCGCAGTGGCGCTAGTCGCTCGATGATACCATTTGAGGTGGCGCTTAGTCACCCAGTGGATCATCAGTAGTGGCGCTTAGTCACTCGATGATACCATCTGAGGATGCGCTTAGTCATCCGGTGGTCTTGAAGTGGGGCACGAGTACTTTATTTACATTTCTCGCACTGGACCCTCTGGGTCGAAATCCCCCATCAGTAGTTTAGTTGAAACGCCGCTCGGTAACCATCAGTAGCGCAGCGAAAACGCCACTCAATGGTAAAAGGGGTTGGGCACTGAGTACTTTTATTTAATTTCCTACACTGTACCCTCTGGGCTCCGTCACAATAATTTTCCCTGGCCAGGAAAAAATACTAGACCGGGCACTGAGTACTTTATATTTTTATTTTGATGTGATGTTTTGGATGGCTGACAACTAATTGCTGACTTAATCTAATGGAGTGGAAAGAATTAGGAGACTCACTACATTTATCATATTTTCTTGGAAAATACACGGGGGGTGGGAAGTAGTTCGCAAATACTTTATTGATTCTCTCTTCTTCCCTTTTTTTTCCTTTTCTTTTCTTCCTGCTGTGACCCATCCCCTTACTGTCCAACTTTCGCCAGCCTTATACCGAGTTCCAGACTTTCGCCTCTTTCATAACTGCATCCTAAGCCTTCAGCCCGCCTCTGTAACGCCTCCTGGTCCTTCGCCCTAACTCCATACCCTTCTACAGACCTTTCACCACCATCTTATAGCCCTTTTCTGTTGTCGTTGCCATTACCTAACCCAGATCAAGTGTCAACACCATCAATATTGCCAAGTTGCCTTGTTGCCATCTCCAAAATAATCCAAATCCAAGCTCCCTTACCTTCAGATCACAAATCCCATTCTCGTCCAAGCCAAATCTATCCTATACATCCCTCATTCCACAACCTAAAGACATCTTGGACCCTTTCCAAGCCACCGTCCTTTCCTTAAGCCTCTCTGTTTGTGTCGCTAGTCCCAGATAATCCCTCTAGCCCAGCTTACCTCTGTCATTTCCTCCTCTTTCCTCTTCCGTGCGACCCTACTCCCTACTTTTTCTGCCTTTCTTTCCACCTCCCTTATGTTCTCTCTCCTTGTTTTTTTTCCGACCCCACGTGACCCCTTACTTAAACCCATTACCCCTTTAAACTTCTTTCATTGGCAGAACCATACCCACCTCATTTATTTCCCATTTAAATCTAAACTATTCCACTCATTTAGTTAATTTCTCACGTATTTGTTTACATCAGATTTTAGGGATATTTTGCATGATTATTTGTGATAATTCATATTAGTTAATTGCCATTATTAATTGACTAATTAATTTCAGCCCATTTTAGATTTAGGGAGCATTATTTTCATCCTTTTAAATCTTTAGGGAACCACATTAGTCATTTAGGGTTACCCTATCCCTTGTCCTGCGTCAACTGGCCTATCATTTGTACCATGATGTCTTGAACATTGTACTATACTTCTTTTGTTTACTACTTTGTTCACACTCTTTAGGATTGTATATTGGGTTCTCCATGAACTTGATATGATTCTTATTCATTTGAATAGGCTTAAATGTGTTAGAGCCTCTTGTATAAGGCCTTCCAAACATCAAACATCGAATGACTAAGATACATTGTAAGGGGGAGCTTATATTGCCTCATATGGTTAAAATTTATTACATGATCATTTGAATGAGCTTTAAAGTTGTTAGGACTAAACAAGATTCTTAGTCTATATATTAATCAAGTGATTTGTATTTTATTTTATGTTTTTGTGTAATGAGATGCATAAAGAAAGGAGGAGCATCATCATCATACGTTGCCCCATGCATTTATGTATTATCTTGATTATGTAAGGGGGAGACATCATTGTCTCAATCCTCCATATATGTATGCATGAAGTAAAGGAAGGACTCCAATATCTTCAATGCTTGAACTAGCTCATATGATGATTATGTAGATATTGATTGAATGCATGTCTGGATGATTGTTGATTTATATATGTAGTGCTATCAAAATTGGAAAGAGGCTGACACTTTCTCTTATGCTTTCATGAATGGTTGCTTCACTGATATCTATATAAATTCATGAATGCTTATGTGGGATTATCAATGTTGTGCAGATGTACCTCAATGATTGATTAATCCTTTGGTTATGCTCACTTGTGATATGTTACTCCTTATGTGTTTTTTATTTATTTTATTATTTTCATTTTGGCATTGTGAGTATAATTGTGAGACTCCTGATATCATGGGCCTAAAAGTTAAAACTATATTCACCCCATTATTGAAAGGGGGAGCTATGAGAAAATGTGAATTCTTCATTACTAAAGGCTATGATAAAAGAGGGGGAGAGATCTTTTAATTCTCTATAAACAATCTCATGCATAAAAACCTAGATATTCATGCATTGCACGATCACCACCCTAAATTCTCTCTTCCATTCACATATTCCTCCATGGCTTACACGACACCATCACTCCATAACCCTTGCCGATCCTAGTTACCCATTCCCCAAGCCTTTGTACTTTAGTTGTTTAAATCTAAGCCATCCACTTGTCTACCCTAATCCTAATTAATCCTAGCCATCCATTATTATCATGAACCTTATAAATAGATGCATTAGGCTAGGGTAGAACTCGAATTTGACTCTCAAAAAATCAAGCATTGGCGTGGATCAAGAGGAAGAGAAGAGAAAAATCAAGAAAAAATTGTGTATAAGGGTTAGTAGTTTGATATTTTGATTTTTCAATAATTCTTTTCAATTCCAAGTTTTGTAAGTCTAATTTCAAAGTTTATTAATAAGATTCAAAGTGCAATGTCCTTAACTTTCTGGTTTATCAATTAATTTATGCTTATGTTGTGATTGTTTTGATTTATTCTTATTTTCATAGTTAACTTCATGATTGGATCTATTTTATGGATTAAAATATTGGATGGAAAGTTTTTTAGCTTGTTTGATCCCAATTTTGGCTGCTAAGGCTCTTATTTATAAGAGTGCAATATCTTTTTAGTGCTGAAAAAGGAGCTAAATATAATCATTCAAATCTAAGGTCCGATTTTGTGAGAGATATTTTAATGAACATCATGGATTTAATATATGAAATAATTATTAACGATAACATGAATGTATGCATGATTAATTTACACGAGCTCTAGATTCTAGGCTTTAATCTTGGTATTAGATTTTAGGAATTAATGCCTACTTGAAATTTTAGATTCAATTCCAATGTACTATGTGTATTCTACTTGATTTATTTTATTATTCGATTTGTTTGCTTTACTTGTTTTATTTGATTTATTTGTTTATTTAATTCTTTAATTCTTTGTTGTATTTTCCAACTCCCTATCATAAGGATTAACTAGTTTGAGATCAATTCAATTGTATTTAAATTTTGTTTTCTTAAATTGGTTAGGGATTGTTTATAAAATCTTAGATCTACTCCATTGCTTTTGTTGAACTTTAATTGGAAAAATGGAATTGGTTAAGCTTTGATTTTAAATGACGTTTACATCCCTTGGATTTATTTATTAAAACTAGATTGTTACTAATTTAAAAATTATATTTTTAATAATAGAATTTGGTTATCATGATTAGATTATTTTTCAGATCCATATTTTCATAAAATTATAATAATTTCAATTTCATGTATTATGTTTCTATCATATAACTTGTTCCTTATGGGGATCGACCTCGCACTCATAACGTTCTACTATAAATGGTTCGTGCGCTTGCAAGTTATAAATTTAAAATTTGCACAACAATCACGCAAGGTAAATTGGCCAGAGAAGACTCTAGGTGGACCCCACACCTTAGGATGACCTTGCCTAGGCTTACATATCACATCAGGTTAATTAATCAACCCTACAGAGTGTTTGACACCAAAAAACCATGGACTTAATATGCAAACCATTGATTTTACTGTCATGGCAACACATCAGGCCTGCGATCTATTGCGTTGATAGAGGATGATCATTCGTGGTGTAGCGATGCATCGTTCTAGGAATCAAAGGTTCTTGTTGGAAATGGTCTGTCAAACAAATCTGGTCTCGGGATGATTGTATTGTGGAAATGATACATCGCTGGGACAAGGGCCGATCTATCGGGCATAACAATTAATCGGAGGGACTTAAACAAAGGTCAAGACTGCCATACACAGTTTTTTCTAAAGAAGACCCTTCGTCTGGTACCGGGCATATCAATTGCCCGTACGATTAATCGCCTGAAACCTGGTTTGAACATACACTGTAAAATACAGTTCAAGCTCAGGACGATACATTCGTCAGGCGGAAACCCTTCGTGAGGAATCTATCATGACATATCGGGCGCACGACCAATTGCTAGAGACAGGATCGATACATCGGGACCACGACCAGTCTCCCTGGAAAAAGTTCGAGGCTTGTCTGTTAAAATAGGATTGCCTCAGGCCGATACAATCGCCAACCCACAATCCATCGCCAACGGATGGGGACGATTAATCATGGTACACGATCAATTGTGGGGTGACCGTTTTTGAAATGTTGGATTGCATTTAATGCGCAACGGTCATATCATCGCGATGCATCACCAGGTCGATCGATCGCTTGTGTCGAAACTTTTGAGCTATCTATTTAAGCTCCGAATTTTGTTGAGGGATTGGGAAAATTCACTTGTGTTGAGAAAATATGAAGAAAAGCTTTGAGACTCCTCGCCCCCCTCACATTCTCTCTAGACTACATTTGTGGAAAATCTTCTAGAGATCCAATCACCTTGTTGATTGAGATTAAGAGAGAAAACAAAAATCTAGATCTATTATTAAGACTTGCACATCTCTAATCCTAAAAACCCTCTCCCTATCTTGTCATTGCTCCATACAAAGGTAGAACTTCATCATTAAACAAGATCAAAGGGAGACTCTTCAAGAAACACAACTTCATCAAAGCTTGAATTTCATAGGAAAGTGTTTGTTTGTATTTTTATTTTCAAACATCATTTGTGAAGTGGACTGGATCATTGGATCAAATCACTATAAAAAATATAGGGATAAGGACGTAGACTGAGGTTGGTCAAACCTTTCAAAATTAGGAGTGTATAGGTGAAAGTCCTACACTATTAGTGAGGGTGTAATTCCCCACTTAGTGAATTGGGATAGTCCAAGATTAGGTGAGTCCAACAGTGGATGTAGGTTTATTAAACCGAACCAATATAAATCGGGTGTCCATATATTTCTTATCTTGTTTGTGTGAAATTCAAATTAACTAACACATCTCTTGTTCAGACATCACAATCCCATCTTGATTAACTTGGTCACTCAAATTCATTAATTGGTGTTGATCAAAGAATTTGTTAAAGGATCAAAAAAATTGAGATTGCTCTATTCACCCCTCCCCCCTCTAGAAAATTGAATTCTAGCACTTAGGAACTTTCACAAACCAACACCACCACTCCACCTTTACTCTTAGCCAATGCATTCCCTCCACCTCACCAACTTTACTTGTTTTTTTTTACTAAAGCAAATAAAGGAAAAGAGAAAAAGAGAAAAAAACAAAAAAGACAAGAAAAAGTTAGGGCACTCTCTTCTCCATACCGTGGTGATACTCTCTCTTCCTCTCCCTCTCCTTCCAACCATTGCAACAAAAACCCTCATTGGTAGAGCATTCTCCTCCTCTCCTTTTCCTTGGTCGATCTTCTCTCTTGGGCTATCATCTTCTCTCTTCTATAGGTATGTGGTTGCCCCTCTTATCTCTCTATTTCTCTTTTTCTTATATCTCTCTTACTTTTTAATATTAGAACAAATAAATAGTTATAAATCTGGAAAATCAAAATCAGTCTCCAAAACTGTTGATGCTTGGGACTGATTTTCAAAACCCTTGATACATAAGACTGTTTTACATCAGCCCAAAAATGGATCTGTAACCATTTCAAAATGATTTTCTGTGAATTTGTAAATATTTTTCAGTTCTTCTACTATGAGAGAAGTTTTCAAAAAGTATTTATTCGTAATTTTTAAACATTGGAAAGTGCCGAAATAATTTTTGTAAGAACTGGACAGGTCAAAGATAGAAAACTATTTTTACATATCCATCTCGAAAATGGACCTGTAACCATCTCAAAATATTTTTCTGAGAATTTGTAACTATTTTTCAATTCCACTACTATGAGAGAGGTTTTCAAAAAGTATTTATTTATAATTTTTGGACATCGGTATGTACCTAAAATAATTTTGTAAGAACTGGACAGTTGTAAGACAAAAAATTGCCTTTACATATCATCCCAAAGATGGACCTATAAGCATCTTAAAATGATTTTCTGCATATTTGTGAATATTTTTAATGTATTCTAATATCAAACAACCTTCCAAAGAGTATTTAGTCGAGTTATTTCGATACCAAAAAGAACTCTAAATGATTTTTATAAAAAATAGTGCACAAGTTGTATTTCAAAACGAGAAAGGCTAGGTTTGGGCACCTTCACTAGATCTGAAAGTTTATTTTCTAATAATGAGTATTTTATTCCTAAATTTTGATTCACTAAAGAATATATTAGCAACTTTAAATAATTTGGATTTTTATGAATCAAGTGTAAATGGAGTATTATGGGTAAAATGACCATTTTACCCTTGATTAGGACAAAGCACACTCAAAGTGACCTTAGGATGTGTGAGGGCAATTTAAGTATTCTAAGACCCTAATTTGGTGTTATGATTGTTGTTATTGACATATACAAAACCGAACAAAAAATCGGGATTATCTCCGACATTGCTCATGTCACCTCAGTATCTTTTCTCCTCCACTGATTACCGTTGATTACGTAGGTTTTCGTGCATCTTTGAAGCACTAGGCTTGTGACTCAAATATTTTCTATCATTTGGAAAGTTACGAATTGTTTAAATCATTTAGATTTATTTCTGAAAGTGATGCCTATTACATTTATGAAGTATTTTGAACTGTTTTGGGGTATATGATATACATGATGAGAAAAGATGTTCATGTTTTTGAATGATTTGAAATTCATATGATGCAATGAGAATATCAACATCATACATTCGTCTATCTGATGCACATTGCATGGGATGGGAATTGTAACGCCCTGCCCTTTTTCACTCGTTTGTTCCCGTAAATTCAATGTATATTTTTTTTTATATAACAGAGTAGAGTGATAGAGCGCGAGACGTCACGACGCGAGCTAAGTCCGAACTTCCAAAATCCGACCCTTAACTGGCCAACCCTATGTGTGTATGGACTCAGTCCAATAAAATGGTTCACACATAGCCATACTGACTTGCGGAATAAAATCATACAACTGCGGAATCATAATCATCAATATGCGGAATTATATTAGAACCAAGTTCTAATCCATTCAGATAGCAAAGTACGTCATAATCATCAAACCAAAACATTCAACCGTCTAAGTTATTACATTCCGAAATCCAAATACTCAAATACAAGTTCATGAGTAATTTATTTCAAAAACATATAAAAACTATATCTTCCAAGCTCCTATGCCTGGTCCGCCTTAGGTTCATTGTTTCCCTGATTACCTGTATCACCAACTACATGGTAGAAGTAGGGCGTTAGTACAACGCGCCCAGTAGGTATTCCAATTAGGGTTAACACATGGTTAGTACAAACATATCATATAACATAGTGATATCAAAACCATATAAATCCATGCCATGCAATGATGACAAACATGCAATGAGTCCCACCCATCACCTGTACGTAAAGTGTACCTACCACATAGGTCTTTCGGTCACCCTGACGGAGTGTGGATCCTCCGGAAATCTTCTTGATGGAAATCACATCAAGGTGTTGCACATAGGTTTTTCGGACGCCCCGACGGAGTGTGACCCCTCTGGTTATAAATCCTTCACCCCATGCCATGCTGAGATGCCAATGAAATGCATGCTATTTTATAACATAAACATAGCATTGCATTCATCATTTGAAAACATATCCAATACATGCTCTTTATACAAATAAAACCTAGCCTGTAAAATCACCTTTTGAACATAATTAATCCATGCCATTTAAATCAAGGTAAACGTAGCATTTGAAATTCAATAATAAATCAGATCCTTTGAAACACATTTTCATCAAACATAAGATAAAAACAAGTACATAATCCATGGTTTCAAAGAGGTGGAATCCTACCTAAGACCGTTCACAAGTCCTTACGTTTCCGTCCAAGATTCGATCACCGATCGGGCACCGCTTGCGAGATCCCGTTACCTTATGATATAATAATAAATCAACACCAAAACTCACCTAATTATGAGGTTCTAAGTCTATAACAAAACCCCATGGGGTTCGGCCATACACCATGGCTGAACCCATGGTTTACCATTTTTTATACATATTTACAAAAATGCCACTGTTGGCAACCCTAGCCCCTTTTCTTTGTTTAGGTTTCCAAGTTATCCTTTCATGCTTCCAAAATACATAATACCATAAAATAACTCATGGGGTTCGGCCATACACCATGGCCGAACCCTATGTCCAACATTCTTTCATATTTACCAAATTGCCATTGGTTTCCTTCTTCCTTTAAATCTCCCATAATTAGACCTTAAAACCTTCCCTAATCAAATAAGTTCATCAAACATAACACATGGGGTTCGGCCATACATCATGGCCGAACCCATGGTTCTCCTACTTTGGTATCTTAATTACATTTTTGCCATTCTCTTCTCCATCAATTCTTATCATACATTGTACCCTTTTATTTTATTTAAAACTACACATAACTTAACTCATGACTTAGGTTCATAATATGATTTCCTCAATCAGACTTTAACCTTGAATTATAGATACCTTTAATCCCTTAATTTTAGACCATGGGGTTCGGCCATACACCATGGCGGAACCCTTTGGTGTATAATCTCTACCTTTCCATAATTGGAAAGTCCCCAAATTTATATTTCACCTTCCAAAAATAGAACTTCCCTTTATTAATCTCCCCTTCTATCATTAGAAGCTTTCCCTAATTAATTTGCCAAAATATCAACCTCCTTCCATAAATGGAAAGCTTTCTAAAAATAGCTCCACCTTCCATTTTTAACCCAAGGTCCACATTTAGAAGGTTTCATAATTAAACACCAACCCTTCTATGATTGAATATCATATTCCATAAATAACAAAGTTTCCAAAAACTATATCCTAGTGGGGTTCGGCCATACATTGTGGCCGAACCTCACTCTTGTCAATTAATCCCTTCATTCAATTAGGTTCAATAACCCAGCCCTTACCTTCCATTCTTGGAATGGTTTGCATAAATAACTTTTATGGTCTTTAAGTAGATACTTTCTAATTTTAATATCCACTTCCAAGAATGGAAACTTTCCTTAATATGTAACCTCCTTTCCATATTTGGAAACACCTTCCAAAATTAGATGGCTTTACCATTTTTACCAACTTCTTCCATAAATGGAAGGTTTCCATATATAGATTCTTACTTTCCATAAATGGAAACTTTTTAAGATTAGAACTCCTTTCCAAAATTGGAGTGCTTTCTAATTTAGCCACCCCTTCCCTTAATTAGATAGTTTCCTATTTAATTTCAATTCCAGAATACCCCATGGGGTTCGGCCATACACCTTGGCCGAACCCTATGGTTCATGATCTTAGCCCTTGGTTTAGATCCATCAAAACCGATCATCACTTTCATAAAAGTTTGGTGGGGTTCGGCCATACACCATGGCCGAACCTCACCTCTTCTTTTTATCATTTTGGATCCCAAAGCTTAACCACAAAACATCATGGTTCGGCCATACCAAGGCCGACCCAATGTCCATCCAATTTTCTTTAATTATCATCAAACTCCTCCATGGATTTTCATCATTTAAATTTGTTAATCTAAACCATAAATCCCCATGGTTTTCATTATTCAAACCATTATGAAATAACCATGATTTCCATGATCCAAGATCTAAAATTTAAACCCAATCATGAATCAAGAACACACCATGGTTTTCAATCTTTAAAACCAATTAATTAAACAAATCTTTCCATGGGGTTCGGCCATGCACTATGGCCGAACCCTATGGTTCTTTTGTTTTCATAAATCAAATTATAACATTAAACAATTAAATACTAACCTCTTCCTTGATCTTCTAATCTTTCTCCCTTCTTCTTATTTTTTTCTCCAAACAAGAACACCTTCTAGTTGCTGCCCTTTCTTCTCTTGCTTTGGCGTGGAAGAGAGTGATGAATTGAGAGAGGGAGAGAGAAGAATAAAACTTGCTAATGGGGTTGTAAAATCGTGCACCCCCTTGGGCTTCTCCTTTTATTAAGCCCTCCTTAATCCCACATTAGAAATTTCTTAATATAAGCAACCCCTAGCCGTGTACCCCTTCATTACACATATACTATATTGTAACCCAGTTTCAACCTTGTTAAATTCTGAATCAGAAAAATTGTACTACAAAGTTGTAGCTATTGAAATATTCTTTTCAACGCAAAAAGAATCAAAGCAATCGGATATCAGAGTAAAAAGTTATAACCAAAATACTGGACATATGTCAAACCTTCCTTATTTAACCATGGCCGACTTTCCCTCTTTAATTAGCCATATCCGACTTTCCCTTGCCTTATTAAAACTTCCTTTAATTTTTATTAGCAAGTACTATGCGCATTAGCCCTAATCATAATCCAAATATTCTTTTAATTTAATTCATAGATATTTCATCCCTTTTTAAATATCTAGCATATCATTGTGGATTTAAAAATCCCACAAATCTCTCATGTGCATCATATATAAATCACTATCTAAAATTCAGCCAAGATAATCTTTATTTGATTTTTTTAACATCTACTTGGATATTTCAAATCCACTATTCGGCCATAATATCCTTTATTCAAAATTGGGTATGATTCACCACTAATTTAATCCTACCCATTTAAATTTTAATAAAACCAATTCCACCATTTGTTGGGTCTTAATTGGGTCATGGCCCAATTCCTTATCCATATAAGATTTAATTCTAAAATTCATAACTAAAATTAAATAAATAATAAACTGAAAACCCGAGGTGTTACAGGAATTGTATTAGACGAACCAAAGATGAGCGGTCCGGACATACTTTGGTCTCGCGGATTAAATTGATAGAAATGAACAAAATGTTATGATTGGCCATGTCCATGGTTCAGAATACATGGCATTCAATTGGGTCAAAGAACTCATGGGTAGATAGTCTCGAAACCCTACGCAGAGGAAGGAGGCAACACTCCCCCGGTAATTCTGGTTAAACTGTTGGTATGGGGAACAACACCTTGTCGGTTGCCACTGAAAATGTTGCAAACATAATTGGCCAAACACAAAACCATTGAGATGAAATTATAGTTGAGCATGGGGCATGGAAGGCATACATTACTCATGACACCCATGACATGTTACATCATGACAACCATCAAATATGTTTTGAGTAAGAGATTTCTATTTTGCTATGAATATGATTTGAGAAATGTATTATTTTGTATCACGAGAATTTCTAATTATGAGATTTGCAAGTATATATTATTTTACTATATCACTCCTTGGTGCACCATTTTGGTTGGAATTCCTACTGGGGCTCATTGACTAAGCTCATAATTTCCCCCCTTTAAATGCGATGAAGCTCAAGGAAATGAAGGTGAGGCCGGACCGAGCAGCAGCCAAGCATGAGCGAGATTAAATGAGAATAAAGCTTGAATAGAATAATTCATTTTGAATTTTGAAAGAAATATATTTGTAGGAGTAAATATTTTGGGAATGTTATAGCTTAACTCCTAGTTCATTTTACTTTGTGTTTGAATTATGTGTTGATTTTGGGAGAATCCTTAACTTTGCTTTGATGTTGCGATCTTATATTCATATATAAAAGTTGTTTTAACTTTTCTGTTGATTGTTCTAGCATGTGTAAGAATTATTATGGCCATCAGTCCATGCACGTTCTAGGTTGAGCCAGTTGAGGTCCGTGTCTTCGGACTCGGAATCGGCTCACATCGTGGCGCTTGCTTTCCTCCCCAAATTGAACACTCGCCGGAGGGAGGGCCATTACAGGTTGAATTAGTGCCCCAGCCTGCCAAGTCACCTATTTGTCAATTCCGTGACTTAGGTGAAACATTGCCTTGAAGAAAAAAGGTCAATAATCAAAACTCAAATGTTGGTTGAAGTTTGAAGAATCAACGGATCAACACGTGTATGGCAATTACGGAAGGTAATTAGCCATAGAAGACCTTAAGTGAAACCCACACATTAGGAAGACATTGCTAGGCTTAGATATCACATCAGGTTAATTAATCAAGCCTAGAGAATGTTTGACACCAAATCAAAACCAATGGACTGAATACTCATAACCATTGAAATTGTTGTCATGGTGACACATCGTGTCGGCGATCTATCACAGTGACAGAGGACGATCATTCGTGGTGTAGCGATGCATCATCCTGGAAAATCGAAGGTTCTTGTTGGAATGTGTTGTCAAACAAACTATGGTCTCAAGACGATTTATCATGAATGTGATCTATCGCTAAGGCAGGACTAGTCAATCGGGCACACGATCAATCGACTGGACTTAACAAAGTTCTGGTTGGACAAGGCCTGTAAAAACAGTTTGGTCTCAAAACGATACAATCGTCAGGCGGCGACCCTTCGTGACGAACCTATTACGGTCAAACGGGCGCACGATCAATCACCAGAGACAAGGCCGAGACATCGGGTCCATGATCCATCGCCTTGGGTTCGGATGAGGTCTGTCTTGACATGGAACTGTTAAGACAGGATAGCCTCAGGCCGATACTATCGCCAACCCACTATCTATCGCTAAGGTATGATCGTGATCAATTGCGAGTGATTGTTTTTGTACCGTTACTGTGCATTTAATGCTCAACGGTCGGGTTAGTGGAAGTCACTTTTGAACATAGGTGATTAATCGCCAGTGCCGATCAATCGTGGGTAGCTGTGTTTCGAAAATTATTTTTGCCTCTATAAAGACCATTGGACCTCCAATTTCCTAGAGACCCTCAACGTCTTCATACGACATCATACTGGGAGAGATTCAAGAAGCACATCAACATTGCAAAGCTTCAAAGGCAAGTGCTTCTTTTATTTATTTTTAAATCATCAATCTTGTGAAGTATATTAAAAAGGGATTTAATCTTGAACCACTATAAAAAATAGAGGGATAGGAATTGGGTGAAATTCTCAATCAATTGGATAGGTGAAAGTCATATTCTATTAATGTCGGTGTAATTCCCCACTTAGTGAATTTGGAGATGGCCCAAAGTTGGGTGAGTCTTATCAGTAGATGTAGGTTTGTCTAAACCGAACAACTATAAATCTTGTGTTCATGGTGTTAAATCCTTTTGTGTGATCTTGTTTAATTGTGCATTCTCTTGTTCACACAAAAACACTTGATTAATATTGATTAATTCCGCACTTTAAAATTGTTAATCAAGTAAAATTTTGAAAAGAACACAAATTTGGAGATTATCCTATTCAACCAACCCACCCACCCCCCCGCCCCCCCTCTCGGGATAATCGGATCCTATCAGAAGGGAACTCTCAGGTTGCAACAACTCTCCCAACAAATTTGGGTTGTTTTATTAAGGAGGTAGGGTCGGCTAAAGGATTCCTATTCTAATTTGGATTGATTCTCCTAAAAGTAACCCAATTTACTTAATATACTATGCCTCCAACGTGGGAATAGGATTCCCTCCAAGCCAAAAATGTGTACACTGATTTGGGTTGCAACTCTCCACAAAGAGAGAGATTATAAAATTCGACCAAGCCTCCTAAAGTTGCATCAAATTTTATTTTAGGTAAGGGTAAATTGGTCATTTCAGTTCCCAAAATTTTTGAACCAAATTAAAATTATTTTCTCTAATCCAAATCGAATTTTACAAGAAAAACCATTAAAATTTTCATCCAGTGTGTGTGGGTCCCAAAGGCCCACACGAGCCTATTAATTATTTTATTTAACACACCTAGATTTAAATTCCACAATTCTCCATTTTCCAACAAAATAGAAATTTATTTTGTGTGCTCTACCTGAAGGGGAATGGGCACAGAGGGGTCCACCAATCATTTTTAAATTTTCTAATGTGTTTATAATTACTTTCAAAAAGTAAAATACACAACCAGAAAATTAGAATTTACCTAATTAAATTATTCTACCCATTCTAATGATCCACTAAACTAGGTCGGATTGTTTCATTTTATTTCGGTTTCACTATTGAATTATGGATTTTCTCATATTCAATTGGATTGAAATTCTTCAAAATTTACAAGTGAATTTGTTGAAATTCTCTATTGTCTTAATAATCCTTAGGACATAAAACTGAATTGGGGGAATTTTGCTTGGATTTTTCTCCAATTTTTATAGTTTGGACCCATATACGAATTATCCTTGTGTTACAACCAAAAATCCTACTTTGTGATTGAATTTCATTTTCGGATCTTAAGACTTTTGAAAGTAGGCAACATCATAAAGAATTATAAAATAGTGAAAAGGTTATCTCATTAGTATTCAAGTAACTGAAAATATTCAAGGTTGTTTTGTAAGTTGTTTGGTAACTGTAATGACTTGACCTTTGATCACACATTTAAGGAGTTTTATGGACTCCTTTCTTGATTGAAGACTGGTTAGATGCGTAGATTGCCTTGTAAGTTTTCCGACGAGCCCAATTTTGACTGAACCTAAGCTTAGGAGCTCAAGATATAATCGTTTTAGTGTCAAACGGTAAAATGGTAATTGTCATAGTTCTAGATAATGTTATATTTATTAATATGAATAGTAATCCCAAAACATTGAGTTTCAGTGAAATCACTGTTTTAAGCTCTAAAATCGTGAAACTTGCATACACCCTTTTCCCCAATTAGCTGAACATAGGGAAACTTAAGACCCACTTAGAGTCACATTGGTTTTCTTTAAGAACATTGTTTAGTGCGTCACTTTGCAAAGGGTACTTATTTTAATTATCTCGGGATTTTTTATTTCAAAAAGGTTTATTTTTGGGAACTATGCTTAATTTTTATAAACTACCCGAACTTTCGAAACGACGTTTAATTTTTCCAAAGTTTGACTTTTTGACATCATGTTTCGATTTGACTTAAGACCCTAAAATCTGTTTGACCCATTTAATTTTCAAAACATCGAAATTGATTTAGATCAAGTGGCTTTGAGCTTCAGTTTTAAACGAATATTGACGTCTAGTCTTTTCTTGATATTCTGGACCTATCTGTAAGTTCAGGATGGCCTCATCAGTTGGCCTCATTTTCTTTATAAAATTATTTCTGTCATTGCTACGTGCTCTGTTTTTTTTCTTTTTTACCTTTTTTTTTCTTTTTTTTTACTTATTTTTCTGATTTTTGGTTTGGTTGATTTTCACTTATGTTTTGTAAATTTGGAAATCTTGAGAGAGAGAGGACTAATATGTGATTAGTAGGTGATGACTAATGGTCGTGTCAAAATATGACTCCTGTATATTCTTCATATTTTAATCTTGTACAAAGGTCCCCTTATATAGTTTATACAATGGAGCTATTATAGGAATATACATCAGCTGTACAATCATTTAGCCTATATAATAGGTAACTGTCCCTATAATTATGGTATTTAATCCTAATTGACAACTCATGTCAACACTCCCCCTCAAATTGGTGCATAGATGTCTCCGATGCCCAACTTGTCAAGTGAGTTGTAGAATACTTTACTGGAAACTGTTAGCATGTCCGCTAGTTGGTCTTCAGATTTAACAAATGGAAACTGAACAATATTGGCCTCGAGCTTCTGCTTGATGAAATGTCGATCCACTTCAACATGTTTTGTACGGTCATGTTGAACTGGATTATGAGCAATATCTATGGCTGCCTTGTTGTCATAGAGTAAACTCATTGCAGAGTTGGGTGCATAACCCATTTCGATAAGTAGCTTATTTAGCCAAAGGAGTTCACATAGGCCTTTTGTCATTTCTCGAAATTCAGCTTCTGCACTAGACAGTGCTACTACCTTCTGTTTTTTACTCCTCCAAGTGACTAGGTTACCTCCCACAAAGGTAAAATAACCTGAGGTGGATCTTCTGTCCGTAATACTTCCTTCCCAATCTGCATCTGTGTAACCACTGATATCTAGATGATTATTCTTTGAGAATAGAAGTCTCCTCCCCGGTGGCGACTTCAAATATCGAAGAATTCGAACAACTGCATTCATGTGATCCTCACTAGGGCAGTGCATAAATTGGCTTACTATGCTGACAACATAAGCAATATCCGGTCGTGTATGTGACAAATAAATTAGTTTTCCAACTAACCTTTGATATCTCTCTTTATAAGTAGATACCTGATCAGGATACTCACCCAGATGATGATTTTAAACAATTGGAGAGTCAGCAGGCTTACAGTCAAGCATTCATGTTTCATAAAGTAAGTCCAATACATATTTTCTTTGTGATAGAAAAATGCCTTGATTTGACCGACCTACCTCAATACCCAGGAAATACTTGAGTCCTCCAAGATCCTTCATTTCGAATTCAATCGCCAAATACTCCTGTAGTCGAGAAATCTCCTCCACATCATCTCGTGTAATTATCATATCATCAACATAAATTATCAGTGCTGTTACTTTTCCACTTTGGTACTTCAGGAACAAAGTATTATCGGAATTGCTCTGCTTAAACCCATAATTTCTCATAGCCAAACTAACCGTCCAAACCAGGCACGGGGTGATTGCTTCAAGCCATACAATGTTTTTTGCAATTTACACAACCCCAGATTGTGAGGGTATAGTATATCCTGGCGGAATGTTCATGTATACTTCCTCCTTTAGTTCACCATGGAGAAAGGCATTATTTACGTCAAATTGATGTAACGACCAATCTAAATTGGCTAAAAGGGATAGTAGTACCTTGACAGTATTCAGTTTTGCTACTGGAGAGAAAGTTCCTGATAGTCAATACCATAAGTCTGTATATACCCCTTCGCCACCAGTCTTGCCTTATATCTTTCAATAGACCCGTCTGCTTTGTGTTTAATAGAGAAGACTCATTTGCATCTTATTGTCTTCTTTCCTTTTGGCAACGGAATAAGAACCCATGTCTGATTTTTCTGTAGCGCCTCCATTTCTTCTTTTATTGCCCGAGTCCACTTTGGATCTATTACAGCTTCCTGTACTCCACTGGGAACATGAATAGAGGACAACTGGTGCACAAATGCCTTGAAAGATTCTGATAATCTCTGAGATGATACGTGATTTGTGATCGGATATTTTGATTTCTTCACCTTATACTCTGGAGAATACCGATCTGGTGGTTTTCCACGATTATGTGTGTGAGGTAATTGATGACCAATAGGAATATCATATATATTGACAGGTGAAGTAGTAAGAGAGCTTACCTCAGGGATATCCTCAAGAGATCGATCGTCTGGTACTGGAGAATGAGAGGGGGGTTCTTCAGGTTCATTTCCAAGAAGAGCAGCTGCTCGGTCATCTTGTAGAAGACCAGCTGGTGGGTCTTGTAGTTCAACCGGTCGGTCTTTCTCATGTAAACCTGGTTGGGTTTCAGTTGGTCGGTCTTCCTCATGTACCGATCTAATGTCCATGTTGTCACCACCTGTCCAATTGTGTTCTACCCAATTCTGCTCTTCACCCGGTATCTCCCCCTGAGGAGGGGAATTGGTTATCGAGGCAGGAAAGAAAGTTTCAGACTCCTGAAAAGTGACATCCATAGTAACATAAGTACGTCTGGTTGAAGGATGGTAGCAACAGTACCTTTTCTGATGTGTGGCATACCCTAGAAAAATATAGCGAAAAGCACATGGATCAAGCTTAGTACGTTGATTTTTATGGAGATGAACAAAGGCAACACATCCGAAGATACGAGGAGTAAGCATCAAAACTGAGGGCAGTGGTCCATGCTGTGAGAGGACCTGAAGGGGAGTCTGAAACTTCAAGACTTTAGGAAGGCATACGGTTAAGCAAATAGACAGCTGTAACAACTGTATCGTCCCAATGACTATGAGGGGAGTGGGATGCAATAAGAAGAGCCCGAGCAATTTCCAAAATATGTCTGTTCTTTTGCTCAACAATACCATTCTGTTGAGGTGTCTGGGGACAAGTGGTCTCATGGAGAATGCCGTGAGTCTGAAAATAGCTCTGAAATTCTTGGTTAACATATTCTCCACCATTGTCTAAGCGAATTACTCTCGGTTTAGCTGAAAATTGAGTTTGGATCAATGTATGAAAAATCTGAAAGATTTTAAACACCTCATGTTTGTGTTTCATCAAGTAAAGCCAGGTCATGCGAGTACAATCTAACAAAAGTTACAAACCAACGAATGCCAGAAGATGTAGAGATGGGAGAGGGTCTCCAAACATCAGAGTGAATTAATACAAAAGGAGTGATACTTTTATTTAAACTTAAAGGATAAGACACACGGTGACTCTTGGCTAAAATGCACGAGTCACATTTAAACTCCAAGTCTTGTAAATCTAAAAGCAAATCATTTAACAAATGTTTCAAATAACTGAATGATGGGTGTCCTAAACGACGGTGCCATAACCAAATATGCCTCTGCTTGACATCGAACAAATGTTGCATACTATTACCTCTGCCGGTGTGGAGGTCATCAACATAATACAGCCCCCCACTTTTAGTACCATGACTAATGATCTCCTTCGTGAGAATATCCTGAAGAAAACAAAAATCGGGGTAGATTAGTGCACAACAATCTAATTCCACAGTAGCTTGGCCCACAGACATCAATTTGTTTGAGAGAGAGGGAACAAGTAAAGTGTTTGAGAATGAAAGAGAGGGTGAGAGGACGACAGTGCCAACTCCTATAAATGGATAGGTCACCCATTAGCATTAACAATATTAGTTCGTCTCGGATGAGTTGTACTAATAAAATCATTAGAATCAAACATCATGTGATCACTTGCTCCTGAATCAATTATCCATCCATTGTAATTCCTCTGATTAGAGCTAAATAAAGCTAAACCACAGTTACCTGAATCGCTGAGAGTAGTAGACGCATCACTAAAGGGCGAAGCACTTGAGGATTCTACCTGTGAGATAAAGGATAACTGAGGTTCTGCAGTTACCAAAGCAGCCTGACCTGAACCCTTAGTGGTAGCACCTCCACGTAGCTTTCGGGCGTTGAGTTCATTCCACCATTCTAGGTATCCATGGAGTTTGAAACAAGCATCATGGGCGTGTTTGGGATTTCATAGTGTGTGCAACCCCCACTTGCCGACTGAAATTTGGGTTTAAGGGCCGGAATGGGTGGCCCAGTCTTAGCAGCATGTTGGACAGATACCCATTGGTCTGGGCAGCTGGAGTCTGCACTCTGTCCTACCGGAGGGACTAATGGCGTCTGGTGTTAGAACTGCTGACCTGACCAGGTTTCTCCCCTAGATGCCATACCAGCACCAGTATTTCGGTCCCTGTCATCATCACAGCCTGTCTGGTATCCTCTCGTCGAACATACCCATACGTCTGTTCCACTGTAGGAAACGGCTTCATTTGGAGCACATCGTTCCAAACTTTGTCGAGACGATCATCCAAGCCATCAAGGAAGATATAAACTCAATCCTCCTGGATAATCGAATTAAAATGGTGAATATCCGTTTCACACTCCATTGGGTTCGGACGACGAAAGTCAATTTCCCTCCACAGACCTTGAAGTCTGTTGTAGTATGTCTCAATGGATCCCCCATCTTGCCTCAGTCGAGTTACTCGCCCTTTCAGATCATAGACCTGAGATGTATCAGTTCCATCAAAATATGTCATTGCAATGGCGTCCCACACCGCTTTTGCCGTCGAAAATCGAATGAAGTTGCTAATCAAACTCGGCTCCATAGAGTTGATCAACTACCCTTTCACAATCGAATTCTCTGTTCTCCATTTTCTAAATGTCGGATCTGCGTCCAAGGGTTGTGGAAAATCGTCATTAATGTATTCCAATTTGTCTTTACCAGAGATATACATGTCAACAACTTGGGACTATAGGCCATAGTTAGCACCATTCAACTTGATGCCAATCTGTGCAGCGGAAGAGTCATAGGTCGGGGTCGGGGTCGAGGGCTGGTTCTGGCTCAGTATTTGAGCAAGTCTGGATGACAGATCTTCGAGGATCTGCGGAGTCGAGCTAGAACCAAACTGTTCTTCCATGATTGTGAAATTGCTGAATTAGGAATCCCAATTCAGTTGGAGTAGGTAGAAATGGTCAGTACACCCTTCCTACTTACCGCCTTTCAGATCGTCTCCCGATCCACTTCCGAACATTGGCTGCCAGCCGTGGGTAGTGTGCGCCTCTTTTTTCCAAAGATCTTCTTCTGATCAGGACCGGCACACGGTCTCTCTTCTTGCGCTGCTGCAAGCAAAAACACTGCTGCCAACGTCGTCCGCCTTACACAGAGCGGCAGATAGCAGAAACGGCGAACAGCAAAAGCGGCGGACAGCAGGGCAGTGTCAGAGTTGTGGCAGAGGCTGCAGGACAGAGGCTTTTTTCGGTCAGGCCCACTCTCTGTTCCGCTGCAATAGCTCTGTGTGCTGGATCTGTAACCGAGAGAGAGATCAGTCCTCTCTTCGTACGACCTCGGTTTGGATCGAAAACCCAATCGGTGATCCCTGGTTCGCTGCCGTTCTTTCGGGCAGCAAGAGCCTCTCTGTTGGCCAATCAGATCTGCCGCAGATTTACCCCGAGTTGAGCACTCCCGATCGTAGATCTGCTCATCCTGACGTCTTGCGCTCGGAAGCGGCCTTAGATCTGCACCGAATCGACCGAGCAGATATGCTTGGACGATGGAAGCCCCTTCTGATGGGTTCCAATCGTTTGGGAAAGAAAAAGAAAAAAGAAAAAAAAAATGAAAAGAGAAGGGGACCGAGCTACCCAACGGTGGGAGAGTTTTTTTTTTTTTCCTGTTTTGGCTAGGGTTTCCAATAGAATAGAAATCATAGGATCGGTGGCTCTGATATCATGTCAAAATATGACTCCTGTATATTATTCATATTTTATTCTTGTACAAAGGTCCCCTTATATAGTTTATACAGGGAGCTATTATAGGAATATACATTAGTTATACAATCATTTAGCCTATACAATAGGTAACTGTCCCTACAATTATGGTATTTAATCCCTAATTGACAACTCATGTCAACAAGTCGGACGAAAATGAGAAAATGCGAGAGTTTGGTAAAGCAGATGGATTGAGAGATACTGAGAAAGAGAAGGAGCGAGCAAATACATAACAGATAGTGAGAGAGACCGAAAAAGAGAGAGAGAAGTAGATATCGACAGCAATCAGTGAATTAGAACCAGAGACTCAGAGAGTAGGGAGTGGCAGAAAACGAAAAGGAAAGAAAGAAGGAAAGGCCACGAGAATGATATGGAGATAATTTTAATTTTGTATGTTGTTGATCAGATGGGATTAATAACCTCAAAAAACTAAATTAAGCGTATAAAATAAATCTTATAAAAAAAGTCTTGATTTGATATTTCTGACCGCTCGATTTAAGTTGAACAAAATGAATAGTTTAGAGAGAGTTTGAATGTATTTATTTGTTTTTTATATCAAATGGTTATATATATTTTATGAGATTAAATTTATATTAAATTCACACGCAAAAAGAATTCATTAGTGGAGTTGCTGAATCTCACTCTATTTACTGTATATTATGCAATTAAAAACTGAGTCCCATTGTATTTATAATATATGATGGCATGGTAACTTATTTATTTAATTGTGGTTTGTGAATAAATCTCTTTGCGATATCCTTGAGTAAATTTTTTGAAGGTCTCATCAAAAACTAAAATTTTAACATAGTATTATGGTCAAAACGTTTGATCTAAATTTCAAATTCAAGAAAAGGGAACTCTTTACATCTTTATTCAAATATTATTTATTTAAAAAAAAAAAAAACCATTATTGTGGACATCTCTTTAAATCTCCATTATTTAAAGGGACATTTTGGAAAAAAGGCCTTAACATTTTTACTTAATATAAAAGTCTTCTTGTTTTATTTTTCATACTATGAAGAAAGTCACTAAGTTTTTCATAAGACTTTTGAAAAAGAAAACCCACCATCCCAATTTAGAATATGTCATATATATTTCAAGCTATCATTTTGAAAATCAAAGTTAGAAAATAATTTTTAAAGTCATCCAAATATTAAAAAATTGAAAATGAGCTCTAGATTAAGAATATCAAAATTAAATCATATGTAAAAAATTTAGCCATCTAATCTAGGAATGAAGGCTGAACACCACTTAAATAATTTTTTTAATGTTAAATCTTATTATTTGCACTATTGAGTAATTTACTATATTGTCAAAATAATTAGCCAATACATTGTAAATTTTGAATTAATCTAATCATTCTTTTCGGCCCCATTTGCATTTTAAGCTTTCTCAAACACATGCTTGACTTGGATAAAAATTATAGAAGTTTACCTTAGCGATGAAAGTTTTGAATCTACCTAATAATATATGCCGATACATATTATATTGGCCGATGTGAATCTGTTTTTTGAAAGCCGATACATATCGGCCGATAGGATATGTATCGGCCTTGCTAGAGAAATATCAGTGATATTTACCAGATGTATTGGCCAAGATATCGACCGATATTTTTAATATTAGCTAAATTTAAACAAAAAATCAAAATCAGTGCTAGGTCCCACCAATATATCGGCCGATATTTGACCATATCAATAAAATATCGGCCGATAATATGTTTTTTTCAGAAAAAAAAATTAAAAATATTTATTTTTGTTTTTGTTTTTTTAATTCAGATAAAATCAAAAAATAAAATCAGCCTATATTTAAAAAAAAAAATTAAAAAGAGAAAAGAGAATGATCTCGGCCGAGATATCGGCCGCCAAAGTTTTGAACCCCTGAATCCACCACTGACAAGACCTTAAAGTTCAAAAAAGAATTAGTATAAGCATTCCTGACTAAAACATATAGAAGTCTCTAATAGATGAGCATCTACACCTAAAAAGAAAATAAAAGAAATCAATTGCCATAAAATTTCTTGCATCATTAATGCAAATGAAATAAAATGCAAACCATTTTCGTTGGACAGTCAATCAGAATGATGATCAATTGTCAATGAGGTGAATGAATTATAAATTTCCAGATTCCTATCATCCAACACAATACCAAATTACTACTTTTCAGTTGAATAAATATCGATCTAAAATTGATATCTAATCATTGACCCGTATGTACGCAAAAAAATATATTGTATCAAGACAATATCTTAATCCAATATCAAGAATAATTGACCAATATAGCTGATACATAACAGTAAAATATATGAAAATAGCTATAAACTGATATATATTTACCAATATTGAAAGTTTAAATCCCCTTGAGGACAACTAACAAAAATCACGTCAAGTATTTTCCTAGCTAAAATAAAATCCTATTAAAAGGCAGGGGCATTTGGCGCAAGGACTGGGTGGAGAAGATGTGGCGGAGATGGAGCCGACATGAAAACAACCTGCCATCCTTTCTTGCCTAATTCCTTTTCTTATTTGACCACAATTCCCAAGTTAGGCAATCAAAAAGCACCGAGTAAAGAAAGACACAAGCTCTCTTATTAGTTTTCCACCATTCCATAGTCAACACTGTGGGACCCCACAAGTCAAATCAAACTCACAAGAGGGATATTCACCATGGTAGTAGCAAGGACCCACAATGGCTAGGACTAGACAACATAACCAGTTTGGATGCACCCTAATGAAAAATGGGCTTAACAGACGTGTAAATGGGTGCAGATAATTAGAGATAGCTGCTCATAATGGTGAAGCCCACTCACATGGCTCTATCCCTGGTAAAGGGATAATTACCCAATTTAAATCCATTCCAAGTTCATCTCTACCATTAGATTGAAATCCACTCAAAATTTAATTCCATTCTTATTGCTCATCTTCTAAGAAATTTAAAATCACGACTTTTCAAATTCAATAGACATTTTTTATCAATAGCATCCTCTCGAAAATACTCTTCAACTTCACCCATCTCCATCTATTTGGCCCACCCACCAGGATTCAACGGCCAACATCGCCTGGCCTAGGTGAACCTGATTTGCAGGCACGGACCATCAAGCAGGCTTATGAATTTGTCTCGATTTGAACTGTGTGATCAATTGAATTTCTAGCATGTAATCATCCGTTAACAAAACCATAGAACCCACAAAATACATTGTTTATCTGCAGGCCTAAATAGAACTGGACTGCCATTCAAAAGCTATTCTAAAACATTACAAGGACATTTGAAAAAGAAAATGGCATAAGTTCTGCCACTTGAACACCTCAAAAGTATGGACTCTTTAACATGTTCTATATGTAAATATGCTTAAACACCTGTGGATGATCATATACTTAAAAGCATTTCGCACCTGTCTGGTTTGACATCAGGAGACCCAAATCAGCATAGGGAAAAAAAAATTAGACAAATCCACTTCTCCCAGAAAAGGCACTTACATTTAAAAGCGCCAAAGCTTTTACCGAAATGGAACTAAATGTCAAATGCAAAACCTGTATCACTAATGCCTGATTGTTCTTATCTCACTTCATGATGAGTAGTAGTTCTTTCATGTATGATACTCCCACCTGAAAGGAATAAAATCAACAAAAAAGAACCTAAGATCGGAATTTTTTCTTCTTTTTTGGAAGTAGGAATGACCCGAGTAAACATAAAATACAGTCTCTAAGGGTATCAATGATCATGTGCTTATAGGGTATTTAATCTTTAGAGATGCACTACCCCTGGCAAAACCCTTTCAGGCATGGACAGTGGGTGTCATAACACAGCCAACAGAGATGCAAGTATGCAACTTAAGATGCAACTCAACGCTAATAAGCGTAGGAAAAAGGAAATCTGAAAGAAAATTAAGGTCATTGGTCAGTCATCCATCACTCACATTGCAATGAAGAAAGTTCAGTGGTCTTCAGGACACGCAATCTCTTCACTGAGGTAATGAACATGCTGCAAAATATTAGGAACATTAGATACAGAGATTGTACTGATTGACCATATTTGGTTTCAATATTTTAATTATACAAATCACTTTGTAATCGACTTAAGATCATGATAAATATATGATTACATGCATTTTCTTTCTTTAAATCACATGAAATACCACAAATGGCTCACATAGATTCAGAATGAAAGGTAGGCAGTCTATCAGCTTTTTTCATTCATTTTCCCTTGAGCCTTAATTTGGTGAATCATCTAAAATACTGGAGCAGAAACTTTTTTTTTTTTTACTTTTGATATGAGAATTTAAAGGTAATTAGTAAGCAGATTTAACCAGCACAAGGTCAAAGATGAAGCACATCCCTACATGAAAAAGTTCACATGTATGTAAATTATAGAATGTAGACAAGTCTCACCATGTGCCATACTGACATGAAGCTCAAATGTGCAAATGTGCTCTATTGGTTGATACAAGGTTACAAGAAAGAAAATTAAATTACATTTAGGATGCTGTTCCACCATGTCAGGGTATGTTTACAGATTGTTAGAAAGAATATGAGATGACTGGTCTGGTAGGATCAAGTTATTCAAAATGCTGTCTTAGGAAGGCAAGAACAAAAACTGGTACCACTTTGTATTTTAACTGGACATGGTAAAATGAAGAGAGTTAAAAGGTAAGAAAAGAACATAGATTGATTAATTTTCGATAATATGGGCATCCTAATGACCCCACCTCACACTAGAGGTGAGACGAATGCCACAAATATACAAAACCACTTGAAAGCCTAATGTATCAAGTAAAGCCTAGTGTATCAAGTAAACCTGAGTCCAATTCAAGACCACTAATCTAATCCTTAAGAACCCAAGAAGATAGAATGATTAATTAAAAGAAGAGAGATACTTACTCCCATGGAACATCTCCAACCAACATCCGATCCCCTTCGCCATCTTCATAAACCAAGGTATATTCCCCACTTCCATCTAGTAGACCCATAATTGCCTGCCTTTCTTCTGGCCTCTTTTGATCCCCAATAGCGAGAGAATCTCCTTGAGCTGAATAGAAAACAGAGAACAGATAAAAACCAGAGAACACATCTCTTAACTCTTCAGTAAACACTGGATAGGAAAGTTACTTGTGCATAACAAAAATCCCATTTGAATAATTTCCATCAGTGAATCAGTGATCACAATATAAATAAAGAAAATGATGAAAAGCTTTCTTCATCATGCAAGATGAATTTAAAGAAACCCGTCTCAGTTTTTATTTCCTAAGCGCATGTAATGTATCTATGACATGAATGTAGCAAAGGATCACTAAAAGAAAAATTGAATGTAGTAACCTGCTAGAAGGCCGCTGAAGAGTTTGTCCACAGCAGAAGAGAGATTTTCATAGCTATCATAAGCTATCAGATCGATTTTTCTACCAATGGGGACACCATCCATGTTGATCTTCACAAAAAGGCCTCTGGTATAACTTTCGGGTTTCTCGACTTTGGGATCTCTAAGTTGTGATTCAGGAGCTGGCTTTGAAGAGCTGCTTGCAATATTCTTCCGAAAGGAGCGTACTGGAGGCCACCCAACCACAGGAACAGAGGAGGTTCTTTCGTTTTTGACATTTTTGCCAACAGCATCAAGAAGGAGAGAAGCCAAAGTCACAAAACAAGTGCAGTTTTCGATAAAAGGGCAGACAGACAGAGGAGATTGAGAACATACAATTAGTTTTACTTTCAATGATACTTAAGATTTAAATTGCTTTTGAAATGAACATAAAAGAATATAATCTATACCAAAATCAGATAAATGAATAATACAGACAGATTTTATCAATATAAAAATTAGTTTTACTTACAAAATACAAAAGGGTTGGTTTGGCTTGACAGTCAAGAGTCAAGACGCTTGCCCTCGTAAAGCAAGGTCTTGAGTTCGATTCACGCTCAATCCCTCTAGGTTACTCTCGTCGACTTACTTAATGTATGTGGATTGAGAGGTTTACATGTGCTCCTAGTATTAATCTCAACCCCAATAAAATACCCATGTTAAAAAAATTAGGATTACTTTTGAAAACAATGATACAAACAATTGAACAGAATCTATTTCAAACGAAATAAAAACAAAGAAAGTAAACCAAAATTAGTAAAAGAAGTTCATACATTTTAAATGAGAAAATTTATTTCACAGAAAAATTAAACAAAAACAGATAAAACTGAAAGAAAAACTTTCACTTTACATTTGCGAAGCTCCTAAGGCCCCACTTCAAGTGGAGAGACTGCCTATTTATTATATAATGGTCCCACTTAAGAAGACTTCATGTGAAGCATTTTCATTCAATCATCTTAATTTTTCAAGATGATCTATAAAAAAATTAAAATTTTATAATTATCAAAATTTTAAAACATAAATAATTAGATTGGAATAAAATTTTAAAGCGTGACTCGTTCCTTATATTTTTTATTAAAAAACATGTAGTTCACTTAAATATTCAAAGGAACAATCTCTACGGCAGACAAACCTCCACTGAAATTTCGTTTAAGTTTTTATTAGAGTTGATTTACCTCAATTAGCATCAATAATTGAGAAAGAAAAAAGATGACCGGCTTCAATACCATGGTGTGTCTTCGTCTTCAATTGAAGAGAGACCCAAAGATATTATATTAATAGAGAGGAATACAAAAGATAGAAATGGAAAGAAGTTTAAAAGATAGAATAGATGAAATGAAAAATAATTACAAAATAAAATTTCAAATAAAATCCCTCAATTATCCATGCTTATAGAGGTAAATCAACTCTGATAATTTTCATCACTTCTCCTCAGGAAAGGAATAATAAATAAAAAATTAAAAACAGGTTTTAATAATTAGAGGTATAAAGACATAATAAATGCATCCACCAAAGGCAGCGTGCTCATATGAGCTAATAGAAAAGAAGAGATAAAAATAAAAATAAAAACACTAATTGCCCAGCAAATGGAAAGAATACAACTTGCAAGAAAGCGAAGTGTCATGGTACCTTGTCCGAGAACTGGTCGGAACAGCTGTATTTGCAGGAGCAGGAGTTGGAGAACATGCTTTCCTCTCATGGCTCTGCTGCTCTGTTTTTGACCCATTTGTCTGTGATGATTCCTTGGACAAAACAGGTAGGTTAGTAACAGACCCGAACTCTAAAAATGCAGGTTTTTGCTGCTGAGGGTTTTGTAAACTCGGAGAAGATTCCAAAGACCAAGGAGAAGGGAACAGAGAAAGCTTCTGATTTTGATTTCCAGCTCCAGATTCCTCTTCAACCGTATCTACATAACCTCTTTTTGCACCAGCTGAAGAGTTGCTGTTCTTCGAAGACACAGAGAAATGCCCAAGTGAGAGAAGAGATTCATCTCTTTCTCTGCTACTGCTGTTGGTGTTTTCCTTGTTTGGCCAATCTCCAGGTGGTCCAAGTCTCAGCTCTAGTTTCTTTTCTTCTACAGTAGCAATACCTCGTCCATTCACCAACCAATCTCTTTCAAACTGATGATACGACTTTTCATTTATTGAACCTCCCACCATGTTATTAACAAAATAGAGAGACCCAAATTGTAAAGGGACAAGATCTGTTTCTTCCGCTTCTTACCAAATGGGAAGAAAATGGAAAAATGTCTATTAAAACTGCTATAACAGTCAAGGACAAGGAAGATGGAAGAAACCCCAGTAAGAAAACACCGTTAGAGTACATCAAACCTCACCCCGAATGTCAGAAGAATTCAGAAACAGAAAAGCCGATCATACAATCAAATGAGACCAAAAAACCAGATCGAATAGCCTCCTCGGCAAACCAGAAAAGAAACTTCATTATCATCCAAAAACACAAATATCAACCGAACAACAAGAAGATTTCAAACAGTGGAAAGGCAATTACAGGAACACCGACCTGAAAGAGCTATCAATACACACCATCCGAAACGGAGAAATCAAGGACCCAAAAAGAGAAGTACTGTGCTCCTCACCCCCACAAAGCGCTAGACAGAAATGCCAAGAGCCAAAAAGGTCGCAGAGAGAGGGAAAGGTCAGATTCTCTCCTCTCTCGTTGTCTCTTGTGAGTGTTACTCTGCAAGCAAGGTGATTGTGGGAAAAAGAAAAGAATAAAAAGGAAAAACACCACGAACGAAAGAAGTAGGGTTGGGAGCATCAAACTGAGATAGGTTCACTCAAAATCGAACCAGAAACGGAAATAGATCACTGCTCACGCAAGGATGACAACAGAGAGCGCTCAGGATTCAGAATGCGTGCTCTTGCAGCGAAGCCGAAAATCGCAGCACGTTCGCCCAAGTCGAGACTCTCTCTCTCTCTAGAGTTCCAGACTCTAGACTCTAGAGTGTAGGGCAGTCAGTAAGAAAGTGTCGAGGAGTACTGAGTCTGGACTAATTTTCGTCCCATCCGTTCTACTGACCTCCGAATCTCTCCTGGATTCCCCACAGGAGACAAGAGGGAATGCGTGCAACTCGGGTTGGCTTTCTGCACCACCCAACCCGCTCCATCTCACCCAAATTTATACTTTTGACCTTTTAAGCGAGTCTTCATCTTCTTAGTCGCCACAATTTTTATAAATAAATTATTTAGTAATTAGGTCAAGATAAATTTATACTATAAATAGCTATAGAGTTATAACCAGAAGCTATTAAGTTACTAAAAAAAGAAGTGTAGCTGTATTTACGGACTTAGCTAATGTGGATACAGCCTATCATATTGAATCAGGTCTTAGATTTTTCCCAAATCAGGTCCGCTTAAATTAAGAATTTTTTTATTTAAATCAGATAAAGTGGGTAATAGATTCAACAACCCGATAAGAAGATAGGTATATTTGAAAAAAATAGTTATATGGAATTAAAAACTATGATTTTTAATAGTTCAATAACTAATGGCTAGCATAGAGTAATTTTTAATAAATTTTTAATTTAGAGATATTTTGCAAAAATACCTCGAAAACTATGATTTTGGGTGTCAGCGCTTCTAAAAATTTTATTTGGATCAGAGTGCCTCGTATACCTAGTCAAACTTTTATTAAACAAAAATGCCCTCATACGCTAGCGCATGCTTGATATTACGTTTTTAATACGATATTTATCTCGATCTACAAGCTTTCAAAACGGTACATATCCGATTTGACCTATTGGACAGCACTCCGCTGTACGATAACTAGCACATTCAATCTCATGGCCTCCCATGAGCTAGGGCATATACCCAGGTGATATTGCACACACCCAATCGCTAACCCATGTTATTCAAATTGCATTTAATATCTTTAATGACCTTGATTTGTAGATGTCATTCGTTACTTCACAATAGTGACCAATCTTTTTTCATCTTAACATTTTCTTTTATACTCTCTCAAAATTATGTGAAATATCTTCGAAGAGTCTTAAAGATTTAATATAGGTTTCTTTTACGTTTGATATGTAAACTCCAGGGAGATTCATCTTTTATCATTAGATATATTTCTCTCTATCACTTTGATTAGTGCAGTATGCATACATTTTATATTTTTACATTTTGATGAAAACGTTGTGATTTTATTAAGTAGATGTATGTATAAATCTTGTGTTTTTATAGCTAATAATTTCATTCATATGGCATATTGTGTTTCGAAGATGATGTTGGATGATAAGATTCCAGTATATTGTTACTTTGACAGTGGAAGTGTAACTGCATGATAAGATTCCAGTATATTGTTACTTTGACAATAGAAGTGTAACACCCCGCATCTCTGAAAAGCAAATAGAGCGCTACAAAAGTCCAAAAACCAATCCAACATGGAAACATCCTCATCATGACTCTTTTTTTTTTTTCAAATTGCCAACATTTAATCATAGCCACAAATAACAAAACCATTCCCATGTCAAATTACCATTCAACAAGTATGGAATTATCAAGCCAACCATAAACTAACCATAAGTTTAATTTTCAAAATAAAGAGATAGAACATCTAATCCCACCATCAGGTACCCAAATAATATAATTCTCAAATAAAAGGCCTTACTTAACCAAATCAAACCTCAAGGGTTCTTAAACAACCTAATCGTTTAAATAGAACAAATACTCTATTAAAATAACCAAATAAATTGAAAATCTATCTTTCTATATTCAAATAATCTCTAAGATATCAAATGAAATCTCCAACTATCTCGCTCTGAGCTCCTAGACCAACTCCGAAGTCTCACCTAAGCCCAAACTCAAAGGTCTTCTTGTAACTAAGGGAGTGAGCTCCAAGCTCAGTGAAGGTAACAAACACAATATGTATCTTACCATAATAACATCTTCGAATATAGATATGAAGACCATAACATATTTAATTTTAACAAGAGAACAATTGCATAATTTATATAATGCATGAGATGCAATATGCAATGATAAGATGCGTGATTTCCCATACCCATGCATCCAAACCAACCATCTGCATATATGTGCACATAACAGTTACTTAGACCAGACCTCCACAAGCCGAAGTTGATAGTCACGCAGGCCAGGCCCAACTTTGGCTCAATCAACAACTGATAGTCGCGCAAACAGGGCCCACCTTTGGCATAATCAGCATCATCCATGGACTCGACCGCAATGGTCTTAGTTGACAAACATAGGCCTGAAATCGGCCATCAACCATAAGTTGGCACATAATGTAGCGCCCCTCCCTCTGACCACCGACATCAGAGTGGGATTGTGTGGATAAATTAGTGGAGAGAGAGAGAGGCGAAGTGCCACGACGTGAGCTGAGTCCGAGTCTGAAGACCCGATTGGCACACCTAATGTGTGCGCACAGACAGAAGTACATTATCACATTTGCAACACACTAATATAAACCTGCAGAAATATATGAAGATATTCGATGTATCTGAATAATAATCAAATGCATTTCAAAGCAAAGTATAAGGATCCCACGTAAGTTAAATCACAAAAAATCAAGTCTAACACAAGTATCTAGGAGTTTATACATAAGTTATTACATTTCCATACTTATAACTCCTACAAAATCACATTCTCTCAAAATGTAAACAAAATAATCAAAATGAGTTAAGTCTTCTCCATTCCCAAAACATCATATTTACTTCCTTAGCTTGCTTTTCTTTCACGTCTGGCTTTTACTTGGCCTGGCTTCATCATCTTTCTCTTATCTGCATCAGATTCTAAAAAGGGGAAAAAATTGTGGGCTTAGTCACACGCCCAGTAGGAATTCTCATAAAAGTGGGTACCAACATGTGACATAATAAGAATAGAAAAACAAATCATATGTGTTAAGCATATTATACTTCTCATTTGAAAATCAAATATGAAATCACATATTCAAAATCCAATTATATCACACAATGGAAAGCAATACATTCAAATCCAAATTATGCTCATTTAAGAATAATAATAATAATCATAGTGCTTTCAATTCATCTAGAAATCAATATGAAGTGTGATGCCATGGGTGTCATGAATCTATGCAAGCCCTTTCATGCCACATGCATTGGTTAATCTTTCTTTCTCATTCAAAGATTATAAATATTAGCCATTTATGCCCATAGATTTCCTGGGGCACCGGTTGGGAGCTACCCAATACTAGCAATTTAATCAGGACTACCGGGGGAGCACTACACACCCATACTCTTGCGTAGCTTTCGAGACTTCTTCTGACCCTAGAACTTTCTACCCAATTGTAATGTCGTTATTTGTAACCTATGGACGCGGCCATATACAATGGTTATTCATTTCATATGTGTATAAGTACTTCTGAGATCCAAGTGCGTCGTCCCTTTATCTCGATCTTATGCATTCACATCCGATGCAAATGCATGAAGTTCATGTCCATGCAATGATATCAAATCCATTTCACAATATATAAAATAATTCATATTTTCCATGAATTATACTACGCTTTATCAAATCATCATCAAAACATACATAAAAATCGATTTATAATATACATTTATAGTATCACTATGGTACTTCAAGTAAGTAGGAAAACCTACGTGATTGGAGATGAATCAGCGGTATGACGAATCACGAAAGGGCACGCACGACTCCTAAGTCACTTGGTCCTTTAGTTATTTCCATGGATTAAGATACAATAATCACATCGTTAATTAATGTCTTTGGTTTCCAAACCTAATACCTATTACTTTCATTAATTACTACTTAGGAGATCAGATTTGTAGAATATAATTGGTGTCTCATTAATCCCACATTAATGATAAAAACAAGAGTGTGGGGTTAAGATCAAAATAGTTTGGTCATTGCCAGTTCAGAACTTGGGTCACTATGTTCGAAACTTCTGAAGATTGTTCCAAAGCTTCTGAACATCCGGGTTATCCTTCAGATCGTCTGACATATACAATTACATTGGTCTGCTCGGAACTTGGTTTCAGAACCTTCGGACCAAGTTCCGAGACTTCGGAACTTCTAAGTCTTTTCTCAGCACTTCCGAGACATGTAGATTTTTAACTCACACTAGGTTGCTCGGAACTTGGTTTCGGTACTTTCGAGCGAGGTTCCGAGACCTCAGGTCCTCTTTTGGACTTAACAGATGTAACACCCCGGATTTTCAATCTATGGATATACATGGAAATTGTCCATTTAATTTGTAAATTAATGGAGATGGACCTTAGATGGATAAGGAGTTGGGTTAATTGGTCAATTAAGACCCAACGGATTATGAATAAGGTTCAATTGAAATAAATGGTTAAGATTTATTTAATTGAGTCAAGGTTGTCAATTGGTTCAAAAGTCCAATTGGGACCCAATGGATCATATATGAGCTAGTTAGAAGTAAATGGGTAAGGTTTGATAATTGGGTCTAATAACCAATTAAGATACAAGACATATGATCCACCTCATCAAGTGAGGTGGCATGTAAATGAAATGGCAAAGTGGGACCCTAAATACTAAATGGTTCATAGTCGGTTAAGCCATGGTTGACTTGGTCAACCATGGGTGAGTTCAATAGAGTTGAGTTAATGAATGAGCTCAAGTGGGATAAATAATACTTGAGTTGGAAAGTGAATTCACATGATTTGAGAATTTATTAATGTGATTTCAAGTGCTTGAGTTGGAAAAGGAGTTCATTTACGTTGAGTTGAATTAAAATGAGTGGAGTGGGAAGATGGAGGGTTTTCATCTCAAAGGAGGAAACCCAAAAGGCACAATCAAGGTGTACACGTTGGAGGTGGGAGTTTCATCTCATTGGATGAAACTCCAAAAGGATCATTATGAGGAGATGAAGGGTTTTTGGAGGTTACTCAAGGCATACCCATAGCACACGTTGGAAACATGGAGGGTTTCCATCTCCAAGGGTCAAACGGTGGGAGTGTTTTATCTCATGGATGAAACCTCCAAATGGAACATTAAGGAGGGAGGTGAAGGGGCATGTGAGTTACAAAAGGGCACCACCAAAGGACACCACCTTTGGCCGTCCCTCATTGATCAAGATGAGAAAGTTGGAGAGTTATGTTGTTACACAAAGACACACAAGGCTACACATTGGAACATGGAAGCCCAAGGGGCATAAGATTGGGAGTTTCATCTCATGGGATGAAACCCCCAAAGTAAGTATCAATGGGGAGGTGAAAGGTCATGGAAGTTACAAAGGGGGTATCAACCAAAGGATACCACCCTTGGCTGAATTATATTGGACAAACAAAGAGGATTCTTTGCTCCATCTCACTCTCAAACTCTCACACAAGGCCGACCCTCTCTCATTGACAAAAGACAAAGGACTTTGAGTATTTTCTATCCCAAGTTTCCCTCTCTCTCTCAAACCTACACTCTCTTGGCCGAACCCTCTCCTTGAAGTTTCATCTCAAGACCTCTCAAGTTCACACTCGGCAAAGGATCAAGGAGGAAGAAGAGGCTAAGGAAGAAGAAGATCAAAGGAACAAGAAGGAGTGAAAGAAACAGGAGGAGTCACGGAATTGGTAAGTACATAAATAAGTTTGCATAAGTAAGAAAAGATGGTCAAGGACATGGTTCGGCCATTGCATGGCCGAATCCTAATTTTATTATGACTAAAGACTCTATGTTGAACCATAGGGTTCGGCCATGTTGTATGGCCGAACCCCATGGAAAGGTATTAAGGAATTTACATGGGTCTAAGTGATTTGAAGAGAAGATGATGAACCATAGGGTTCAGCCATGTTGTATGGCCGAACCCCATGGAAGGACATTTAGTTATTTTTAATGGATTTGAAGGATGAAAATCATAGATGTATGTTTATCATTTTAAAAGGTTTTAAAGGGTTTAAATGGATGTATGAATGAGAACCATCAAAGGATCAATCAAGGAAGGTTATTAATGATTTTAAAAGGTTTTACATGGAGGTATATTGTTGATGTTTAAAGGGTTTTAAAGATGAGAATGATGGATGGATGCTGGTAAATGTTAATGGTGGTAAATGGGTCTAAATGATGTAAAAGGGTGGAGAACCATGGACCATGGGTTCGGCCATGTTGTATGGCTGAACCCCATGGAGAAATATTGAATTGGTTACATGTATTTAAATCATGGAAGTAAGGAGGAATGCTATTGATTTTTGAATGGTCTCAAAGGTTATAATGGTGAAGAACCATGGACCACATGGTTTAACCCCATGGAGTGATATTGTTGGACTTACATATATCTAGACCATGAAGATGATGGAGAAATGTGGACATCTTAATAGGTTTTTAAATATGAAAGATGATGTTTTAAAATGAGAAACCTAAGTGTATGATTAAACCCCCCACCCACCCCATGGAGGGACTTGATTTATGGACTCAAGGTAGTAAATGATTTAAAGAGAGGATTAAAATGGGACACCATGGGTTCGGCCAAGTTGTATGGCCGAACCCCATGAACTTTTAATGGGTCATTCATGGATCTATCATGTTTAGATGAATGATTATGTTAGGAGATGGAAGGATTTGATTATGGGTTTTTTTTTTTTATGTTGATGGATTATTTGTGCATGAGATGTTTAGTCATGAATCTATGTTTTTGGACCTAAAAATAAGGTGATGGAAATAATGGCAAAGAATTAAATATGGGTAAAAATGAAAGATCATGGGTTCGGCCATGGTGTATGGCCGAACCCCATGAGGAATGTTTTTGCGGACTTAAGTGGTTATTAATGTTAAATGATTAATCTATAAGTGATTAGATTAATGAAACAAAGATGGCATGATCTTGGATTTAATTTAAAAGATCAAACGATTGAAAAGAAGGGCACAAAACCAAGGGAGTGAGGTTCGGCCATGTTGTATGGCTGAACCCACTAAGGAATATTTGTGGACTTAGGGTTTCTTAGATGGTTGAACTTATGTGGATTGGGTAATAAATAAAAGAGGGGCCCAAATTCAAGTGGGTGAGGTTCGGCCATGTTGTATGGCCGAACCCCACTAAGGCATGTTTATGGACTTAAACATGGGTGGAAATAAAAAGGGATCATTGCATAGCATGTGGTCATTTGCATCTCATGCATGGCATGTGAGGGATGATATGTAACTGGATACCACACTCCGTCGGGGCGTCCGTAAGGCAACTGTGGGGGTACCTTGATGTGCATTATCCATCAAGAGGTAACCGGAGACCCACACTCCGTCGGGGCGTCCGTAAGTCGTGAGGGGTACCTTGATGTGCATCATCCATCAAGAGGTAACCGGAGGCCACATTCTGTCGAGGCGTCCGTAAGACAACTGTGGGGATACCTTGATGATGAGTTTTCCACCAAAAGGACATTATGTTTGTGATATCTTGATGAGGAGCTTTCCATCAAGAGGATGTTATGTGATGGGTGGGACTCCTTGCATATGATAGCATGGCATGGTATTGAATCGGCATGATTATGATCTTTATTATCATGCAATGTTTCTGGTTTTTATCTGTATGATTGGATCTCTATTATCATACATTATTTTAGATACAATGCTTTACAAGTATGGTATGATGTATTATATCTGGATTTTCTACACTAACCTATGTGTTTGACCCTAATTGGAATACCTACTGGGCGCATTGTCTAACGCCCTACTTCTACCCTAGTTGATGACACAGGGAATGAACGGAATGAGGAACGAGATCGGAGCCAAGCTCAGGAGCTTGGATGTTTTAGTTTCGTTTTGTTTAAGTTATTCGTGGACAATGTGATTTAGTAACTAGCAGTCGGGAATGTAATAACTTAGATTATTTGCTATGGTTTGAATGTTAACTTTGGATATGTTAACTTAAGATAATTATTGGTAAGTGTTGGACTACTTTGCTATCTAAAATGGAATAGGATGGTTATTCTATTGTAATTCCGCATTTATGGTTATTCTGCATGTTAACTTGAGTACGTGTGAACCGAATTAGTGGACTTGGTCCACGCACACGTATGGTTGGCCAGTTAAGAGTCGGGCTTTGGAAGCTTGGACTTAGGTCGCGTCGTGGCGTCCCGCTCTCTCTAACTCTTCCATTTTAAAAAAAAAAATAGACTCTGATTTTCGGCGAGTGAAAAAGGACGGGGCGTTACAACAGATTTCTCCTAAGTGTTTAGTCCTTCTGGGGGTTCATTGGTCTTCGTGGAACTTGACCTCAGAACGTCCGAGCCAAGTTCCGAAGCCTTATACCTTTTGATGGCCTTCAGGACGTCATTTATTCTCTCTGACTGTCCGAGCCTTCAGCATTTGTTTCTGAATGTCTCAGGTTCCGAGACTTGTCCTCTTCAGACAGTCACTTGTAGAAAACTGCAGTGCGGGCCGAGTTCCTGGAACTCAAAAATCACAAATGGGTAGGCTATTGTCTTGATTTCTAAACCTAACCCCTTAGATTGATTCCACACGTGATTTACTATCTTTTAGAAGCTTAATACTCATAATTTGATTTATAAATACACGGATCTTAAATCATATTCCATGAGTTGTGGGGAAAATCTAAAAATCTCCAAAATTTTCGATCTTCATTTTCTTAACCCAAATTTGTCTTGGGTTGATTCTAAACCATCCTAATCCTTAAATTAATTCTTAATACTAAATCTAGGAAGAAAAACAAACCTCCTACAAAGCTTTCTACGATTTTTCTTCCTTCTTTCTTCTTCCTTTCTTCTTTTCTTCCCTTGCTTTCTTCTTTGCTTGAGTTTCATTAATGGAGGAGAAGAGAGGAGGAGGAAAACTGTAATGACCCGGAATTTGTGAATCAGTATATCTGTGGTTATTATTTATTTTAATGATGAAAATTGAGAATTTTAGTAGAATAAATGTTAAGTGAATCAAAATTTGGGCAAAGGCCCAAGTATGGTCCAATGGACCATGGGTTGGATGAAATTCATTTAATTGATCAATAATGGTTGATGTAATGGGCCGGAAATTGTAAAGTAATATATATGTGTTATTATTTATTTTTTTATGGTGGAAATTGGAAATTGGATGGAATAGATAGTAAATGGATCAAAATGTGGACAAAGGCCCAACTAGGGCCCAATGGGTTATGTATTGGATTTAATTTATCTTAATGGTCAATGATGGTCAAATTGGGCCAAGGATAGTCAAATTGGGCCCAATACCCGTTTGGGACTTAATGGGTCAAAATAATGCAAACTCTAAGGTAAATGGATAGGAGAGAACTTAATTGGGCCATGGGCCCAATGGTGATCCAATAAGGGAAGTGGGTTGAATTGATTTTTAATCACCTAAGTTAGTATTAATTAGGCCTAAGTGACATGGCCAATTGGGACCCACCTCCACCTCATCAAATGAGGTGGCATGTGGACCAAGGATTGGTGGGGCCTGCCACCATGGTTGAATTGGTCAACCATGGGTGGATGCATGAAGGAATTTAAACAAAAGGAATTAATTAAATGGGAAATAACTTAACTTAATTGTCTAATTAATTAAATGTTTAAATAATCATAAAGGTGGTCAAAGGGGTCAAAGAGGTGGAAGACCCAAACCATTCAATCTTATCTCAAAAACGTGTTAAAAAAAACGTTGGGACTTGGTTGGGACTTGGTGATGGTGGGGTCATAAAGCTTAAAGTAAGAAAAGATCTCATGGGTTGGTGGAAGGAATTGATTACTCGACCCAATTGAGATAAACTTTATCTCTTTTACCCATCTTCTTCCATCGATGCTCTTTTCTCTCATTTCATTTTTTTCCCATTTTGCTCTCCACCACCGTCTCACACTCCAAGAATAGAAGAAAAAAAATTAAGAAAGGAAGAGGAGAAGAGAAGAAAGAAGAGAAGATGTGCAAGCATGGTCCACCATTCTAAGGTCAAGATTTACCATCTTGTTCTCATCATCTCCTCCTTTCCCTCTCTCAAGTAAACCCTACCTTGGCCAATTCTAAGCTTGGAGGTTTCCACCATTGATCAAGCATCTTGACCTACCAAAGATCAAAAGGAAGGAGAAAGGAGGCTAAGGAAGCTGACGGGAGCGGCGGAAGTTGGAGGAGACGACGGATTGTGAGTATTTCTTAAACAAGAGTTTTGGATTTTTTTTTAGGGTTTAAGAATTGGAATTCTTTTTGGTTAAATTTAATGGTGCTAAATAATTTTGTGCCATGGATTTTAAATCCATCAAAATGGAAGGATGGAAAGTGGAGGAAACTCTAATGGATAGGTTAGGGTTAGGGAAAGAAAAATAAATGGATTAAGGGTTATATAATTAATGTATGATTTTTTTAGGGTTTTAAGGAATGGAGGATATGCAAAGTAATTTGGGCATTTTAATGATTTATTAGGGTTTATGAAGAATGGAAAACCATGGAGGATGGTTTAGGGTTTTAAATTTCTTGATTAAATGTGATTAAGTTTAAAGGGGTTTTATAAGAAAAATCATGGGAAAGAGGGTTTATGATTTTTTTAAGGAGTTAATGATTGAATGTAGTGATTTGTAAATGGATTTTATGACCTATTTGTGGGTAAACTTATGATTAATTTTGGTGTTATGTATGTGGGAAATGAATGAGGATTAGAGTATTTAAATGGCTAAATTCTAGTGTTGTTATATTATGGTTAAGGAGACACCAATGGACCCATTTTGTGTGAACCAATTAAGGACTAAGATGAAGGTGTATGTATATGGATTAGTAAATGAGGAATATGGCATGATTAAAGGGGACATTCATGGATTCCAAAAATGTAGTTTATGATGATCAAATATGATAAGTCAAATGTGTGATGGAACTAAGTGATGTATGTAGACCGGTTTGGCCTAAGATTAATGTGTCTGTATATGATTAAAGTAATGGAGTTTAGGTTCAATTAAGTGGCTGATTTAATGATCTTGAGATATGGGTGTTGGGTCATTAATGGACCTGAATCCATGAATGAATTTTTAGACAAAGAAATGTATATAATTAAGTTAATGTTTAACTATAGGGGAGGTAGTGGCAAAACCGTAAATATTGATCAAAATGAAGCAACCCACTAAGATATGATGTATGGACTTAGAAATGGTTAAAATATGGACTACTTATGTGTATGTAATAAGGTATTGGATATCACGAGCGGTACGTGTGTCGGTAGTCGGATTATCGGACGAAGCCGAAAAAGGACGCTAGTCGGTATTCGGTAGGATTCTAACTTTTTTGTAAGCCATGGATTGAGTGATGGTTTCTTTGAATTATTTTGGAAATTATATGGGTTGTTTTAACATTGGTTTTGAATTATGTATTATGTAGGGGTTTTTACTTGATTTATTCTGGTAAGCATATGATTGGTTTAAAATGGGTTTTAAAGCTATGATGTGTTTATTAAGGCTTTACTTGATCTACTTTTGATAATCAAGTTATATGTTTGATTGATGGGATTTTTTAAATGTCATGGTTGTTATTATATTCATTACATGGCAATGGCATCTACATCTCATGCATGGCATGGGAGGGATATGACAGGGGTAGGATGAAATGAAACCGGAGTCCTTGCTCCGTCGGAGCGACCGATAAACAACCATGGGGATATTCTGATGTGTTTGATTCATCAGGGAGGTTACTATGGGCTCTATGATATGTTGATAAGGTTATTCAAACAAGAATGTTACTATGTGTTATTATACCTTGATGATGGTTCTTCCATCAAGGGGGATGCCTAGTGTGGATCACATCTTGATGAGGTTTTTCCATCAAGAGGGTCATGGCACGATGATGGTATGGATTATATTTTGAACATTATGTATGGATGAAAAAGGGGCATTGTACAATGATGATCAGATTGATGGGTGGGATTCATGACATAAAACACCCATTGCATTACATTGTACCAAATGGCATGATTTTGATATAATATTTTCTATATGCTTTGTTATCACTAATCCATGTGTTAGCCCTACTCGGAGTCCTACTGGGCGAATTGTCTAACGCCCTACTTCTACCCTAGCTGATGACGCAGGAAATGCCGGAGCAGAAGGACAAGACGGGAGTCAAGCGTAGGAGCTTAGCAAGGTAGGTTAATTATGTTGTTTAAGTTTATGTTGGAAAAATGTAATTTGAGTAGCTTAGCTTGTTGGAATGTAATACATTAGATTACTGGCTATGTTTTGGGATTTTATTATGGACATTATGGTTTTGAGGTATTATAGAAATTTAAATGAATGTTATCTTCCCTGCTATCTCAAATTTGTAGGATAGTCTTTGTTGTTAATTCCGCACTGAGAAGTAATATTCCTTGAGCTTACGTCTATGCGTGAACCGTACTCGTGAACTTGGCTCCACGCACGCGTAGGGTTGGCCAGTTAAGGGCCGGGCTTTAGAAGCTCGGACTTAACTCGAGCCGTGACGTCCGCGCCCTTTGTCACTTTTCCTTTTTTTTAAAAAAAAAATAGACTCTGATATTTCGGTGAAAAGGGGCGGGCGTTACAAAAACCATGTGGAAGGGTGGAAGAATGAGGTGTTCGGTGGTGAGGAGTGGTGATGGGAACCTCAGCCGTGTGAGAGAAGTGGAATAAGGAGAAAGTGTCGTGTGGATGAGAGGGAAATAAAGGATGTTGAGGCTTTTTCCTCTCTTGTGGTTGCCCTAAGTCAAGGGAGTGTGGTGTTGGGTCACACCTTTCCAAGTGGTGTGCCATGTCATTGCCTATTTGCCACGATGCCACATCATCAATAAATTTTAAATTAACTTTCATAAATTTAATTACTCACCACATTTCTTAATATTAAATCATATTTTAATCTCTTAATTAAATCTCACTTAAATCCATTTTAATTACTTAATTAAGTCTCCTTAATCTCAGTTAATCATTAATCACCCTTTTTAATCTCATTGATTAATATTAAAATTTCTGGGGTCTTACAAACAAAGACCCCAAACTGGCCACCAACCATCAATCACATGGATCACAACCATATCTCCATCACCCATCCACGTGTGGATGCTCATGCATGAATGCATCGCATATAATACTCATGCATGAATGCCGTGACAAATAAAATACATAGATGAAGATTTTTCTCAAATAAACATGCCAATATGCAATATTTACATTCGCAATTAGATTTAGTATAACCAAAATACTAAATTAGTCCACAATATATATATATATATATATTCCAAAAATATGTCTCAACACATATGGCATAACAACAACACCAAATTTCCAGAATTTCACCAAAATTCCAAACTATAGAATTTCAATTTCAAATTTGCATCCAATAATTTCGAATAAACAAATTGGGTTTTTTAACAAAGTAAATGAGTAATGACCATTATCTGAGGCAGACTCAGATACTCACTGGCTTCGAACATTTAGCCCCAAAATTCTCCCTTACATTATGTGAGCAGCACTGGAATTTTACCTGTTTAAATTCAGTTTCTCAGTCCTTTTTCTAAACCCAGTCTATGTATTCGATCACACCACATATGAATACATACAGTAGTTGTAACTTTAATAAATAAAACCATGAGTGAATTTTTCTCCTCACCTAAGCTCGTGAAGTGTACAATAAACGCTAAAAAATCCAAGCCTGAGAACAAATCTTCAAACCAAATTAGCTGCAATTAAATTTAAAGTTCTAAGCAATAAAAGTTAATTTTATTTCATCTCTTAGGATCATGTTAGTCCATCAACATGACTTATAAGGCACTATCTCGCCTGTGACAGTCCCAAAAATAAAATGTTTTAGATAATTGGTCTAAGTTTAATTAAAGGATCGAATATTGCAACAGTTCGTCATTATTACAGAATATTTTAGGAGTATTACACTCATACATAAATTCCCATTTTTTTTTTTACAGTAGATAGGTCTTTCAATGAGGATTTCAGAAACATTTTGTTTGGCTCAAACCGAGTTTCCTAGCTCGAGTTATGACTATTTTAACCCAGCAATCACACACTGTTAAACTGTTTACAGTCTATGAATGAGTTTCGGTTTGTAGTCATCTTTTGACCCATCAAATCAATCTTAAAAAGTAACAAAATTTTACTGGATATACATCTCCTTATTAGCTTGACAATGATCACAAATTTTGCACCATTCCAGGGCCTAACGGTCAAGTTATAATTTATTTAGTGGATTGCTTCAAAAGTGTCTTACAAACTTAGGCTTGGAATTTGGTTCAACTTATAGACTATATTTGAAGTATCAATCTTTAATAAAAATTCTCAAATTTTAATCATGAGTAGATATCTCTGTTTGCTTTCCAAAAATATAAATTTTATAGTTTTCTGAGTTCGAGAGCCTTAGTTATAATTTTTTTCGCAACAGTGCATAGAAAACACAGTTCTGAGTCTGAAATCGAGTCTTACAATGTCCTAATCTTAGAATACAAATAAAAGGTCTTCCAAAATAAATTCTAGTGATGTAGAATTCATCCATGGAGAATTTGGATGGATTAGAATTTCAGAAGTCAAACTTCCAACCATAAACCGTGGTTGATTTCCACATTAAAATGTTGGACCAAATTTAATTCAAGTTTAATTAATTCTAACCAGGTATGTCCTGTTGCCCAGATAATTACCCAAGAGGGGGGTGAATTGGGTATTTTGACAAACTATCCTCCTTTTGAATGATTAATACAAAATCAAGGCAAGAGGAAAAACAATAATAAGATATGCTTACTTGATCAAATCCGCTGATTATTCTTGAATTGGTTCTCTCTCTCCTTCATGAACATTTGAACACATTGGTTGTAACACCTAGCGCTACGATGGGTCTGGGAAAGTCCCACATCATCCTGCGTAGCTGGGGGATGAGGGGATTTATAGAGGAGGCAGCCCCTCCCATCACGAGGCCATTTGGGCCGAGCCCTAAGCAAAACCGTGTGGACCCAAGTGGGGTCCAAAATGGACAATATTGTGATGGAGGTCGGGTTGGGTCGTTACAAGTGGTATCAGACCACGGTTTAACTCTCAGACTATGGGGGATCTCAACTTGTGTGACTCCCCTGCCTGTGTGTGTGGACTTTTGTCAGTGTGACATGACAGAGTCGAGGACAACTCTAGTCTAAGGGGGTGGATTGTATCACCCAATGCAATTGGGGGATGTGGGCATTTAAAGAGGGGGCAACCCTCCCCATCACGAGGCCTTTTGGACCTGGCCAGGTGGGCTAAGCCCAAAGCAAAACTGTGCGGGCCAAGATAGGGTTCAAAGCGGACAATATCGTGATGGAGGTTGGGTTGGGTCGTCACATTGTTAGTGCCCCGGTTTGACTGAGTCACCTGTTTATCAATTCCGTGACCTAGAGAAACATTGCCTTGGAAGATTGAAGCAATGAACAAGACTCAAGTGTTGCAATGAAGACGGAATCAAGCATTGAAGATCGAAGATCAAATTTGAAGATTCAAGCATCACAAAGTATATGACAATCACACAGGTAAATTGGTCATAGATGACTTTAGGGTGAACCCAGCACACCTAGGAAGACTTGAACTAGGCTTAGATATGACGTTTGGATAATCTAATTAAGCCTAAGTGAGCTTTGACATCTAACAGAACCATGTGGACTTAAACTTGGAAAATTGATGAACTGTCACGACGACATATCGTGTCCAGCGGTCCATCGCCTGGGACAGGGACGACCCTTCATAGTCATACTATCCATTGTCTGGATTGACAGGAATTCTGGTTGGAAAAATACTGTCAAAGTGGTTCACTCTAGGGCCGATACTATCATGACGGCTGACCCATCGTGGTCACGACATGTCGGCTGGAATTTTTAGAGTTCTGGATAGGAATCACTCCGTAAAATTCTGTTGGCCTCAGGATGATACTATCGTCAATTGGCGACCCATCGGTACTTGGGCTCGACGACTTATCGTCAGTCACGACCCATTGGTACTTGGGCTTGACGACCTATTGTCAGTCGTGACCCATTGCGGATGACCGTTTTTGTACTGTTAGGGTGCATTTAATGTGTAACGGTCATATTGTTGGCAGGCCAAACTACAAGGCCACGATTTATCACCTACCATGACCCATCGTGGAGCATCCTTTGGAACTGCATTAAATGCATAACGGTCATATTGCAACGACAAATTTTGTGCCACGATCCATCATGACCCATGACCGATCACCATGTCAGTTTGGGCTTTTTATGATTCCCTATTTAAACTCCAAACTTTGATGAGTTTTGTCACGTCCTGACCCAAAACATAGCACGTGATGTGGATAAATCTTTCTTTTTCGCACATCACACGTGGGAAACACACGTGTGCTCACATAACTCAAACGCAAATCCAATAAATGATTTTAAATACCATTAATATCTCAAAGGGGATATAAATTCTCTATCATAAATGTTATCAAACATTCTAGAATTTATTACATCCAAATCCATAATGAATAAAATGGTATAGACAACATCACCAACTCAAACCAAATAAATAAAGCAATTAACTCAATATGTAGGGTGTATCAAGTAGCATGATAAACTAAGCACTTCCTCGGGGTCCCTCAGACCCAGCCGGTGCAACATTACATGAAATTACAAGGATGTGAGTACAAACAATTCTCAGTGAGAAAATATGCATGCTACACACTCACGCACCCACATAATAATAATTTATGAAATGGAATATAAATAAGGCTATGCTATCATGTCATGCTATCAATCTCATCAATATAAACACAATGTCCATCTAAGGACACCAATCTCATCAACATGAACACAATGTCCACGCAAGGATAACTCTATGGAACGGTTGCCAATCATCATGATTCCTTGAGAGATATAGGCCACGACTTACAAGTGGGAGATCTTTATACAACATAGATAATCTACCTCACCCTGCGTCCCTTCACCACTCTGGTGATTAAGTCAGCTCTAAGGTGATTAATATATGATTTACCAAGTTATTACCATCCAAGTAGGGCTCACAAGTATCCAACCCTGTGCAATTCGTTTTACTAAGTCAGTACCGCCAGCATAGGCTCACGAGTATCTAACCCTGTGCAACGTGTCTTACTAAGTTAGTATCGTTCACATAGGCTCACGAGCATCTGACCATGAGTGACCCGTCTTATTAAGTCAGTACCGCCCTCATATGCTCATGAGTATCTAATCCTGCGTAATGCGTCTTACTAAGTTAGTACCGCCCGAATACGCTCACAAGTATTTGAACCTGTGCGAATTGTACACTAAGTGTTCAAAATATTAGTGAAAGCAACCTACAGCGTGAAGCATGTGAGGGGTTATACTCATCAACGAAAATCACAAACAACCGTGAGAACGACCTATAACGCGAAGCATGATAGGAGCTATACTCCTAGACGACAACCCTACAGGACCAAGTCACATAGCCGACGCCACCGTTCCAATAGGGTTCCTTAAACAAATCATCATCCTGTCACACCAACCTCCTCTAAGGAATGGGGACTCATACTAGTGGGGCCCAAGCAAGGGAAAGGTACATCATCAAGTCTTATATGCCCCTTTGGGTCTCACCCCAACATTAGTAATTTTCAATATCAGCATGCCCATTAAGACAATATCCCATACTCACATCCTAGATAACCTCCAAGGCATACACCAGTGAGTAATACCAAAGGGAAATATATTCATAATTACATGGGCAACATATATATCATAATCTCATAATGACCATAATTTCACAATGATAGCAGTATAGCACATTCCATTACATTTCAAACATTCAACATAATTATCACATTGGGTTATTCTTGGGACATGGACTATACACCAACCTTGAGATACACACGTCGGGTTTATTTACACATATTCTTAGTCCTTGCAATTTATTCAATGCGTCTCATGGTGGTTTAATATCTTAAGTCCAATCTCTCCCTTTTCATAGCATAAACCCAATTACATTATCTATAAATCATCTCAGCCCTTCACAAGGGTCTTCAATAAATATCATAATTTTCTATCATCATAATAGGATAATAGACATGCTACAAATCACATAATAGAGAAATTATTGCATCTCATACATAGTATAGGGCACATCCATCCTATTAATCATTCATTAAACAATCAATAACACAATACATTCCTTAAATCAATGAAATATCATACATGCATTCATACAATATGTATGTAGCAATCCTCACTCCAAAATCACGATGTCTCACGTTAATCTTCGGGTCGTACCTCAATGGGTTTAGGGTTCAAAGACTCTAATCAATCAAAAAGAACATAATACATCCCTATTAGTTCATCGATTAGGCCAAATCAAAGCTTCGAAGCAAAATCTCCAAATCTAGACCTAAGATTTACCCCTAATCCAGATTAATCCCTTCAATCTAAGGGTAATCCCTAAATCTCCTCCAACGAATCATCTCTAAAAATTAGCATATACATTTTTTTCCTAATTTACTTCCCTTTCCATGGGCCTAAAACTCAATTTCAATTCAGATATACACCCAAACAAGATTCCATAACAAAAATCTCCAATTACTTCCATGGATTCCTCTCCAAATAAGGTCTTAAAGCCATCACATACTCCATTCTCAACACATCCCATTAAGATCTCATCAAATAAGAATAAAGGAAACTAGAAGGATCATAGATGTTACCTTTGGAGGAGAAGGAACCGTATAAAGGGGTGCTTCTAGCGTAGGAAATCCGAATCCAAAGCTTTTAGTGGTGAAAATCAATAGAGGGAAGGTAGAGGAAGCAAGGGTTTGCTGTTACGGAAGAAGGGTTAGCTGTTTGGAAGAGGAAGGAGGTGAAATAAACCTAATTTTATGCAAACATGGACTTATGTATGGACATAATATTTTAATTTTTTTTAAGGGTTGGGCTATTACAAGTTTGGTTGGGCACCTAGAGAGAGCTTTGAATAGGAAAATCTAAGGCAACTCCAGAGATCTCAACTCCTCTCTAGGCACTTCACTTGGTGAGTCATTTAAAATCCAATCATCTTTGATTGAGATTGAGAGAGAGAAAAACCAAAGTCTATGATTCAACATGCAAATCCATAATCCTAGGAACCTTCTCACAAACATGTGGTTGCTCATACATTGGTACATATTCGTCATCAAGGACATTAAGTTTGGAGAAATCTTCGGAAACACATCTACACTTTCAAGTGATCTACAAAAGCAAGTGTTTCTCTGTGTTTACATTTTAAACATCTTCATTGTGAAGTGGATTAAAGCAAGGTGCTTGAACCACTATAAAAATAAAAGGATAAGGAAGTATACCGGGGTAGGTCGAACTTTTCAAAATCTTAGGTGATCGGGTGAAATCCCCAGTCAGTCGAGTTAGGTGGAATTCTTACTCTATTAGTGATGGCGTAATTCCCCACATAGTGTATTTGGGATAGCCCAATATGTGGCGATTCCATCAATGAATGTAGGAAGGATTTACTCTGAACCATTATACATCTAGTGTTGTGGGTGTTTTTCTTTTCTTTGTGTGATTGTTTCTATAACTTGTACACTCTTGTTATCACACACTTTATTAATCTTATTTATTCCGCTATAGATTATTGTGATTAATCAAGAATTTATAAAGGCCATTAAAATTGGCAATTGCCCGAAAAATCTTCTATATTACTCTATTATTTGTTTTATATTTCTTGGTTTATTTGAAAACAAAAATAGAGAATATCTTGGCATCTTTTGATGAAAATGATTAGACCTCTATCCAAGATGATTTTATTGAAAATATTTGCAAATCTTTGGATAGTTCAATGGAAGGATCCACCTCTCATAACCAAATGGTGAATTAAGAGAGAAGTGAAAATTTAAAATGTTTCATTGCCTCCATTGTTGATGTACAAGAAGCACCATTAAGTGAAGAAGAGGATGGAAGGAGGATGATCTCCAAAAATCCTACAATGCCTTGTATTTAGAGAGTTTGAGATTGGCTTAGGATATTGATAAAGTAAAATCTGAGAATCCCAAACTCTCTGGCCAACTTCAAAGTGTTAATGTTGAAAATGATCTTCTCTCATCAAATTTGAAAGATTCAAATGATGAAATCATGAATTTGAGAGAATCTCAAAAGTTGCTTCAAGAAACCTTAAAGGTATATGAGAATGATATCTTGAATCTAAATGAAGTTGGAAAGTGTCTTAGAGATGAGAATCTGAAAATGGGATCAAATTTGAAAAATCTTATGAAATCTCAAGACAAGGTTACCCAAGGAAACAAAAATTTTGAAAAATATGTAAATATGGGTAAACGTCACGGCATGAAATCTGGTATGGGGCATGCTAAATCAAAGGGAAAGAGACCCAAGAACCCAACCAGATTAGGTAAAGACCACACCACACACTCCTCAAATATAATATGTTTTTATTGTGGTATAACTAGGCACTTCAAACATGAGTGCAAATCAAGAAAGATGCAGGTTAAAGCACAAGTGGCTAATGGTCCTTCTTTAAATGAAAAGAAGAGGAAAAAGGAGTTGTTTGGAAATTCACACCTTGCAAAGAGGAATAAGGTAAATCAATATGTGAATGTTCCTAGGAAACATATAGCACCTCACACCATGCATCATCCCTACATTGGCACATCTATTAGGAATAAGTTAAGACCAAGACCTCATCAAACCATGGATAGGAATATGATTATGAGGTTCTTGTCTCAAACCTCCGGAATTGGGTCAAATGTTTAAGATGGAAGAATCAAATTGTCCAAATTCCATGGATTTGAGAGGAAAGGTCCAGATAAAAAATTCATATGGATCCCTAAGGGATAGGACCTTACTCATGCCCTACATTGGTATAAGAATTGTGCATCATTGGAGTATCTCTAGACCAAGTATAGTTGAACTTCATCTTTGTGTAAGTGAGTTCAAACAACCATGGGTCGTGGCATGAAACATTTGACTCTTTCAAGCACTTGGTTGTACTTTTCTTGGCTATAGTATTAGTCATGCTTGAAGTGTCATAGAGTTGTGGAATTAGATTCCAAGTCCTACAATGTTATCTCAGATGTGTTATATTTATCAATATGGTTAACACATTTGAATCATATTTGGAAAGTGCATCTTGCTTTTAATCCATGTTCTTTATTGGTACATGATTTGTGGATTGATTTTGTGCAAGATATTTGTGTGGAATAAATGCTTTTATTGGTAGAATCATGTTTATCATATGCCACATGCTTCTAAAAATCAAGAGGGTGATTTCAAAATGAAAAAGGATTTGAAAAGAAAAAATTAATGTCTGTCGTGGCAACACGTCGCCGTTTGACGATGGATCAGCGATGACCGATCGGCATCGGTGATGTATCGCCAATTCAGAAAATGGTTTAAGTCAAAACCCCTATTTGATTTTGCTTCATTCTATATGCTTTAACTAGTTGTATGCTATGTAAAATGATTGCTTACATGTAGGCTTGTATTTAAATACTTTAGAATTGGAATATATCTTATTTCATCTCATTCGTTGCTTCAAATATGTTGTGCATCTTTTGGGAATGAATGAATGTTGTGCATTGCCTCATGTACTGCTCATGTATGTGCTTGCATTATGTGTTATTCCATCTCTGAACCTAAATTGGTAGTATCGGGTTTGTGAGATGATATTTGTGCACATACATAGTTTTGTGTCATTCCATGTTCCAAAATTTGTGAATCTCTTGTGGAATGAACTTTGCTCCATGCTTGTGAATGGTATTGATGATCTAAATGTGATCAAAAGTTCAAAAGGATAACCCATTCACATACCATTCGAAAATTTAGAATTTAAGTGGAGTATTCATATGTGAATGGTGAAATTGGTGAATAGCATGGAAGCTAAAATGGTGAATGACAAACACTTGTATGCTTCATCTGTAGATCATTTCTCTTGCATCATTACTTGATCTAATATATGTATATATCTAGTGAAATGTTGGTGCATCTGAAAAATGTTTGTTAATATGGCATATCATGAGTACTTAAAAATGTTGCATATATTTTGTATTGCCATGTTTTCTCATACTTCATGTCCATGCATCTTATTGGTAAATATCATGTGGAATGCATGTATGATTTGTGTGCTTTTGGTTTTGATTCCTATTTTTATTATGGGTAAATATGTTGAGGAATGATTCCGGTTCATGAAGCATCATGTTTCGCTAAACGTAAGAATGCCTTATCATATGACATCACATATGAGCAATGTTGATTAAATTGGTAAATTAAAAATGCCCAAGTTTATTGGATTCGATTGGATCAAAATTTTAAGTTGTACTCAAAGGCAAATTGATCCAAGATCCAAGTTTTGTGCATGTATTAGTGAAGTGGTTTGAATCATCTAATGGCACAAATTGGTATGTGAATGTATTGGCGTTCATTGGCATTCAAAGGACGAAATGCAAAAGTTGCTACCTTGTGAACTTGCATGCATCGCAAGCACACACTCTCCATCCCTCAATTGGTAAATCTTATAGGGATGAAATCTTGGCTTTCTAATGTTCTTGTAATGTTTTATCTTGGAAAATCTTTTAAACATTGGAAATATGTTTGGAGAAATGTTCAAATAAGGAAAATTTTCCTTCTCCAAAACAATTTTTGGTTGCATTCATGTTTTAAACCTTCAAGTGTGTCTTGGAAAATGTCACATAAGGCTTGAATGCAACCTAGGTAATGCACCCTTATTGTGTCCTTCAAGATGTTTTGAAGGTGAATCTGAAAGTCTCTTGAGGTGCTAGAACACGGTCCAAGATTGACTCTAGAGCGGGGTGAATAGGGCAATCACCAACTTTTATGGTCTTTGCAAAATTCTTGACTAATTAAAAAAATAAGCAGCGGAATAACAAGATAATCAAGATGCAAAGTGTTTGTGTGAAAATAGAGTGTACCAATTGTTGATCAAACACAAACAATGTTAATCACCCACAACACTAGATTTATAGTGCTTTGGAGTAAAGCCTCCTACATCTACTCTAAGAACTCACCAAACCTTGGGTTATCTTGAATTCACTATGTGGGGACTTACACTCTCACAAATAGAGTATGAATTCCACCTATTTCAATTGACTGAGAATTTCACCCAATTTCTAAGATTTTGAAAGGTTGGACCTACCCCGGTCTACGTCTTTGTCCCTCTATTTTTTATAGTGGTTCTAGAGTACATCCTCTACAATCCACTGTACAAGATGTTTTAAAAGAAAATTAAAACACTAAGAAGACTTGCCTTGTTTGAGCTCTCTTGAGTAGATGTTGTGCTTCTTGAAGAATCTCCTAATGTGATTCTGTTTGATGACGAAGATGCGCCGAGTATGTGCAATCACAATCTATTGGAGGTTGCTAGGATATGGATTTGCAAGTTGATCCTATGCTTGGTTTTTTTTTTCTCTCTCTCATTCTCAATCAGATGATTGGATTTTCATATGATTCACCTATGTGAAGTGCAAGGAGAGGATGTGGGATCTTTGGGAATGCTTTGGATTTTCCTATTCAAATCTCTCTCCTAAGTGTCCAACCAAACACATCGAGGTTTGGAGAATATATAGGCAAACATAAAAATCCCGACTCTGGGTCATCGATGGGTCGATGCAGGCAAAGTACCGTCGTAAAGTGATTGTTGCGCATTAATTGCAACTCAAACGGATAGAAAACGATAACTACCGATGGGTTGGTCACATTGATGGGTCGACATGACTTGTAGTCGACGTGTCGATCTTGTCGATTGTATCGACCTGAGGCAAAACTATGCAGACAGAGTTTCAAGTCCAGAAACTTGTCAAACTCAGGTCGATATGTCGGTACCATTGATGGGTCGGTCCTGGTACTCTCTATGGGTCTGTTACATCCATGTGTCGATTCCTAGAGTACCCTAGAGTCCTAAGTCCAGAACTCATACTTGACCTAGATCGACATGTCGTGTGCACTGATGGGTCTACATTTCCTCATCGATGTGTCGGTGCACCGACAGGTCTATCTCCCTTATCAGAGAGCACCCAGATTTTACAGTTTGTTCTTTCCAAAGACTGCAATAAACCAGTCGACATATCGACGACCACGATGGGTCGGTCCTATGTCCCCGATGGGTCGGTGGACACGATATGCTCGATTCTGAGAGTGGTCTCGAGTGATAATCCTTCTAGTCCAGAACCCCTGTCGATCCGGTCGACATGTGGATGACCTCGGCGGGTTTGTCTTGTCTCACCGATGGGTCGGTGTACTCGACAGGACGACCTGATAGTTTACCAGTTTTCAATGTTTATCCCATCTAGTTCTGTGACTGTCTACGGTGCACTAAGATTGGTTAATGTTATAACCAAAATGTTCCACTAAGCCTAAGCAAGGTCCACTAAGGGTGTGGGTTCCACCTAAAGTCATCTATGGCCAATTACTTTTTGTGATTGCATTACACTTTGTGATGCTTGAATCTTACACTTGATCGTCCTTCTTTGAGCTTTGAATTCAATCTTCATCACACCTTGAGTCTTGTTTATGGCTTCAACCTTTCGAGGCAATGCTTCACCTAAGTAATGGAATTGACAAATAGGTGACTTGGCAAGCCGGGGCACTAACAATCTCCCCCGTTGTCAATTTCCATGACAAAACACCTAGAAGGTAATGAATATAGATTGAATGACTTAGCCCAAACCAATACACATCATTTGAATACAAATTTGTACAACAATTATAAGTACAAATTCAAATGACACAATCTCAGACTCTATGCTTCAAGATGCGACGTTCATCTTGCTAAGGTTGCCATCTCCGATGTGATCCTGTACAACTACTTGCACACACAAACAATGCAAACTAGGTGGAAGCATAGGTCTCCCCTTCAATTGTTAGTCCATAAAGCACAATGTGTTCCCCCATAACAAATGGACTAAGACCCCTTTTAGTCTTGATTAAACTCTCCCTTAATTAAAAACTATCTTCCTTATCCCCCTTAACTTAAGCTTTCTTTCAAGCTTCCAAAATATCCTCCAACGCTTACATCGAGTTTCTAATATTTCTCCCCCTAAGCTTCATAGAGCCTCAAAACTTCTCCCCATTTTTGTCATAAATTGACAAAGGATAATAGCACAAATATACCATATTTAATGTGCTTCAACAAGTCCCAATTGTTGGGTTAAGAGGAGATGGAGAAGGAGGGGCAAGGGCCACATGCATTTTCAAGAATTATACCATTTTTGAAAACATAAGTTATGCATGCAAAGAGAAGGGAAAACACTCATACAAGGAATATTCCATTAAAGAACATATGAGTGCAAACAACATGAACTAAATAGAAAAATACACCAATTAAGCACATAGTTCATAAGAAACAAGGATGATGCCAAATCATATACCTATATGAACACAATGCATCAACCAATGTAAACTAATTCATTCAAAATAATATACCAATTAAGTACAATTAATGAACAAATACCCTATCCTTGGAATCTCATTATACACATGGAAGCTTGTTTCTTCCCTTAAATATTCCAAGGTGTGCTCTCCTTTGTTCAATAATTTTAGAGCACAATGCACCAAGTCCAATAACACTTGGACCACTTAACCATGTTGGCTTTCATTACCAAAATCCATTTGGTTTTAAGATTCACCTTTAGAAGATGAAAGCCACAACATAGGTGCATACCAAACATTTTGGAGAAGGAAGATTTTCCTTATTTGAACATTTCTCCAAAAGACATTTCCAATGTCTAATGATTTTCCAAGGTAAAGCATACTAAGACAATGGGAAAGACATGAATTCATCCCTATAAGATTTGCCAATTTGAGGGATGAGAGAGTGTGTTCTTGTGATGCATGTAGGTCCACAAGACAATAAGTTTTGCAACCCAACATTCGAATGCCAATGAAAGCCAATACATTCACAAAATTTTGTGTCATTTGAAGATTCAAACCATTTTACTAATATAGGCACTAAAACATGGATCTTGGATCAATATACCAATTTGACTCCAACTAAAATTTTGATCTAATTCAATCCAATAACCTTGGACATTTTCAATATACCATTTGAAAGACTATTGCCCATGTATGATGTCATTTGACAAGGCAGTCTTAGATTTAGCAAAAACTTGATGCTTTATGAGCCGAATCACTCCTCAAAATGTTTACCAATAATGAGAATAGGAATGAAAATACAAACACACAAAACATACATTCATTTCACATATTATACATGAATACGAAGCATAGAAATGAAGTATGAGAAGAATATGGCATTTGACAATATACAACAATGACAAAAGCTCATGAAATGCCATAAACACAAACACTTTCAAAACCATTTTCAAATGCACCAAGGTATACCAATAAGAAGAGGTGAAAGTGACAAATGAACAACCATACAAGTGTTTGAAAAATTTGCTCCCCATGCTTATAATCACTTTTACCATTCAACCAAGAATACTCCAATGAGGTTCAAAAACATAGAATATAATGGTACATGAATGGATTACCAATGAAATAACATTTGATCAACACATACCATTCACAAGCATGGAGCAAGTTTCATTCCACAAGAGATTCACAAAATTGAGAACTTGGAATGAAACAACACTATGTATGTGCACATGATCATTTCACAAATAAGATTCTACTAAATCAAGTATAGAGATGAAAAAGTTCATATAAACCAAGCACATACAAAAGAGATACATGAGGCAATGCACAATAATCATTCATTCCTAAGATGCACAAATAACTTAACATATGGAATGAGATGAAATAAGATACAAACTAATATTAAAGCATAAAGTGCAAGCCTACATGTAAAACACACATTCCAATAAAAGATATGCTTGTTTAAGTACATGGAATGAGAAGAAAACCAGAAGAGGGTTTTTAACCAAAACCATCTGTGCAAACACGACACATCGACGATATCGATGGGTCGAAACCTCGATACATTGACTCCACTATGTGTCCAAAGAACAGAACACAGAATTTTCCTTATAATTTTTTTTTTTTTGAAATCTCCCTCTTGATTTTAAAAACCATAAGGCATATGATAAACATGATTCTACCAATATAATCATGTATGCTACACAAGTCTCTTGCACATGATCATTCCAACAATCAAACAAGAACATGGAATGAAAACAAGGTACAAAATGAGATTCCAAACATATGCTTCAAATGTGATACCCATACCAAGAACATAACACAGTTTAGCAAACATTGCAGGACTTGGAATCTAAGGTCACAACTCTATGACCCTTCAAGCATGATTTATACTATAGTTAGGAAAAATGTAATCAAGTGCTTTCAAAGAGTCAATGTGCCATGCCACAACTGTGTACAACGATTGAGTTCAACTACAATGGTCTAGAGATACGATAATTAGGCTCAAGTCTTAGACCAATGTAGGGCATGATCAAGTTTTTATCCCTTTGGGATCCATATGAAATTTTGATTCGGACCTTTCCTATCTAATCTTTGAACATTGGGCATTTTGATTCTACCATATTGAACATTTGACCGAAATACAAAAGATTGAGACAAGACCCTCCTTTTGTTCTCCCAATTTATATTACAAGGAGGTCTTAACTTATCCTTAATAGATGTACCAATGTAGGGATGATGCATGGTGTGAGGTGCAATGTGTTTTCTAGGTACATTCACAGATTGATTTACCTTATTTTTCTATGAATGGTGTGAATGTCCTAACACCTTAATCTTTCTCTTCTTGCCACTTGGAGAAAGACCATTAGCCACCTTTGATTTAACCTGCATTCTTCTTGTCTTGAACTCATGCTTGAAATGCCCGGTTAATCCACAATAAAAACATTTTATAATAGAAGTGTGTGTGGTGTGGCTTTTACCTAATATGGATTGGTTCAGGGGTCTCTTTAAGTTTGAATGAGAATGTCCAAAACCATGCTAATCACAATGAGGTTTACCCAAATTAGATTCTTCCAATTTTGGATTTCCTTGGGTAACCATCTCTTGAAATTTCTTTAGATTTTCCAAATTTGAGCTCAATTTCAAAATTTCATCTCTAAGACATCTTCCAACTTCATTTAGCTTCATGATATCATTTTCATAAATTTTCAATTTTTCTTGAAGCAACTTTTGTGATTCTCTCAAATTCATGACTTCATCATTCGTATTTTTTCAAATTTGATGAGAGAGAATCATTTTCAATATTTGCATTTTGAAGTTGGCTGAAGAGTTGGACATTCTCAAATTTTTCCTCACCAAGATCCTTTGCCAATCTCATATTCTCTAAATACAAGGCGTCATAGGATTCTTGGAGGTCATTTGCATCCTCATCAAGATCCTCTTCACTATCATCTTATTCACTAGAGTATCCCTCTTGGTGGGGTGCAATGGAGGCAATAAAACATTTCAAATTTGCACCTCTCTCATGATTCTCCATTAGGTTATGAGAGGTGGAGCCTTCCATTGAACTATCCAAAGAATTGCAAATATTTTTAATAAATTCATCTTGGATAGAGGTCCAAACATTAAGGGATGCAACTATATTCTCTATTTTTGTTACCAAATACACCAATATAGAATAAACAAACAATAGAGAATAATGAATAAATTTTCGATCATCCATGATTAGAATTCTAGCATGAATCAACTCGGATGGTTTGATCCTTTATAAAGAGCACAAGACTCTGATACCAATTGAAAGTCCATTGAGGTGCTAGAACACCATCCAAGATTGACCTTAGAGGGCGTGAATAGGGCAATCACCAACTTTCATGGTCTTTGCAAAATTCTTGATTAATTAAAACATTAAGTAGTGGAATAACAAGACAATCAAGATGCAAAGCATTTGTGTGAACAATAAAGTGTACCAATTGTTGATCAAACACACAAACAATGTTAACCACCCACACCACTAGATTTATAGTAGTTCGAAGTAAACCCTCCTACATCTACTCTAAGGACTCACCCAACCTTGTGTTATCCCGAATTCACTATGTGTGGACTTACACCATCACAAATAAAGTAGGAATTCCACCTATCTCAATTGATTGGGCATGTCACCCAATCCTTAGGATTTTGAAAGGTTCGACCTACCCCAGTCTACGTCCTTGTCCCTCTATTTTTTATAGTGGTTCCAGAGTACAACCTCTGTAATCCACTATACAAGATGTTTTAAGAGAAAATTAAAACACTAAGAAGACTTGCCTTGTCTGAGCTCTCTTGAGTAGATGTTGTACTTCTTGAAGAATCTCCCAATGTGATGTTGTTTGATGATGAAGATGCACCGAGTATGTGTAATCACAATCTATTGGAGGTTGCTAAGATATGGATTTACAAGTTGATCCTAGCCTTGGTTTTTTTTTTTTCCCTCTCTCAAGCTCAATCAAGATGATTGGATTTTCAAATGATTCACCTATGTGAAGTGTAAGGAGAGGAGGTGGGATCTCTAGGAATGCCATTGGATTTTCCTACTCAAATCACTCTCCTAAGTATCCATCCAAAGACATCAAGGTTTGAAGAATATATAAGCAAACATAAAAATCCCGACTCTGGGTCACCGATGCATCAGTGCAGGCAAAATACCGTTGCAAAGTGACTGTTGCGCATTAATTGCAACTCAAACGGATAGGAAACAGTCACTACCGATGGGTCGGTCTCACCGATGGGTCAACCTGACTTATAGTCGATTTGTCGGTCTAGTCGATTGTATCGACTTGAGGCAAAACCATGCACATAGAGTTTCAATTCCATAAACTTGTCAAACTCAGGTCGACATGTCGGTACCATTGATGTGTCGGTCCTGGTAATCTCGATGGGTCTATTACATCGATGTGTCGGTTCCGAGAGTACCCTAGAGTCCTAAGTGCAGAACTCATACTTGACCTAGATCGACGTGTCGTGTGCACCGATGGGTCTATAATTCCTCATCGATGTGTCAATGAACCAATGGGTCTATCTCCCTTATCAGAGAGCACACAGATTTTACAGTATGTTCTTTCCAGAGACTACAATAAACCAGTCGACAGATCGACGACCACGATGAGTCAGTCCTGTGTCACTGATGGGTTGGTGGACACGATATGATGGTTTCTGAGAGTGGTCCTAAGTGATAGTCCTTCCAGTCCAGAACCCTTGTCAATCAGGTCGACGTGTTGATGACCTCGACGGATCTGTCCTGTCTCACCGATGGGTCGGTGGACTCAACGGGTCGACCTGACAGTTTACCAGTTTCCAATGTTTATCCTATCTGGTTCTGTGATTGTCTGGGGTGCACCAAGTTTTGTTAATGTTATTACCAACATGTTCCACTAAGCATAGGCAAGGTCCACTAAGGGTGTGGGTTCCACCTAAAGTCATCTATGGCCAATTACCTTTTGTGATTGCCATACACTTGGTGATCCTGAATCTTACACTTGATCTTCCTTATCTGAGCTTTGGATTCAATCTTCATCACACCTTAAGTGTTGTTCATAGTTTCAACCTTCTAAGGCAATGCTTCACCTAAGTCATGGAATTGACAAATAGATGACTCGACAAGTCGTGGTACTAACATAATCTTATTACCAAAAGGATTTTGGTAGTGAAAGCAAACATGGTTTAGTAGTCCAAATGTTCATGGACTTGGTGCATTGTGCTTTCAAAATTTTATGCAAAGGAGAACGAACCTTGGAAAGTTTAAGGGAAGAAACAAGCTTCCATGTGCATAATGGATTTCCAAGGATAGGATGTTTGTTCATTCATAGACTCTTCATTGGTGTATGTTTTGATGAATGAACTTATTTCAAGTTTTGATGCATTTGTGCTTATATTGGGAAATGTTTTTGCATCATCTCATCTTTCATGAACTATGTACTCCAGTTGGAGGATAATTTATTTAGTTCATGATGTTGTCACTTATAAGCTCTTTTCATTGAATTTTTCTTGTATGAGTGATTCCCTCCTCATTGAATGCATAAGATTATTTCAAAATTGGTATAATTTTTTAAAATGCATGTGCCCCTCTTTCTCCTTATCCAATCCAAATATTGGGACTTGTTGAAGCACAATAAATTTGGTATATCAGTGCTTAGTAACCTCTGTCAATTTATGATAAAAAGGGGGAGAAAGTTAGAAGCTTAGAATAAGCTTCGAAGGAGAATATTTAAGATATTAGGGGGAGAAGATCTTTTAAGGAGGAAAGTTTAGAGGAGTTTAGTCCACTAGTTATGGGGGAATAGAATGTGTTTTATGGACTAACGTTTGAGGGGGAGATCTATGCTTCCACCTAACTTGCATTGTTTGTGTGTAAATGTATATTGTATAAAATCACATTGAAGATGGCAAGCGGAGCAAGATGAAGAAAGTTGTAACGACCCAACCCGTTTATGAGCCCGGAACGCTACTATTTTTTTTTTCTTTAGTCAAATTGAACTCCTAACTGGGCTGGATCATTAAGATAAACAGTTAAGCCCGAAAACAAAATGTCACACAAGCTCTTCACACGTGGACTCAAACATGTACTATATATCTACCCATATACAACACATCATACAAACAAATATTTCCATAACATAATCAAAACATATTCATATTCAAATCAGAGATGCTAACGGTCACATAACGGTTTAATACATGCTTAGAATAAGTACCACAGGCTGTACTTATACAAAATGTGATTTATCAACCAACAAAAGAAAAAGAATGTATTTCCCATTCGTGGGAGATACAAGCAACATCAGCTGTTTTCTCATCCTAAGCTTGCAATGGAAGTTCCTCCTCCTCGGGTACATCTCCTAAAATGTGAGAGAGGGGGGGGGGGGGGGGGGGGGCGGGGGCGCTACAAGCCCAATGAAAAGAACTTAACATAATACAATAATCAACATCAGGATAGCATATTCAGTTTTAATCAACAATATCATAATGGTCTACTTATACCTTTTTTATCATACTTGAGATGATAACGTCTACCATACCAATAAATTAAATCACCAACGCCACTGCCATACCACCGTAACACTAACGCACTACATTGGCTATAAATGCATTAAATCCTGACACTGTCAAAATGCAGCCTCTTGCAAGAGCATAAACGACCCCAATGGTCCGGCCTATCACCCGACCTACTGCCAATATATGACCTATATGGTCTGACCTATTGCCAATAATATATGACCTCACCGGTCTACCATAGCCCAACACCTAAGTGTACGTGGAGGCAGTATCAACATCATAAATGCTCAAGTTCTCACATTGGACCATTTCATCATCAATATCACAGTGTTATACATGATAAACATCATCAGTATCCATATGAACATCTCATAGCAATATATCAAGTCTAGGCATATAAGTGGGTTCATTCTTCGTTTATAGACTAGTTGGTCTCGACTCCTTAACACCGTGTATTGCTTCCATTCTTTAACAGTTAGAACAAATTTCCATCCCTCACATGGAAGCAGCGTCAAGTCTCCTATTTTGGCCTATTCGGTCTTTTCCATATCATGTTTTATCCATGATACCACTCATTCCACTAGATCTACCAAAAACCTGATTTTACGCATGTTGTATTACTAAGTTTCCTCACCGAATAACGCAGGGCAGGTATCTGTTACATATAAATAGGAATACAATGAATATACATTCACAATCAAACATAATACACACTCATAGACAATACAATGTACATTTATAACATTTCAAATCTTTTTGACTTATTTTCCAGGAAACTTCAAGGGAAATGGTTGTGTGTCCTCATAGTAAGTTACTACTCCTTTTTAGTTATAATAATCAATCAATCAATAAAGTACTTAGTGCCCAGTCTCATATTTCTTCCTGGCCAGGGTAGAGTATTGAGACTTTGCACAGAGTGTACAGATAAAAGTGCTTAGGCCACTACACATATTGTCTTCTGGATTTGACCATGGAAACGTATTGATTTAGGCCTAGAGAGATAAAAGGTGCTCAGGCCACTACTCGTATTATCTTTAGAATTGGACCATGGAGATATATTGAGTTAGGCCTAGAGAGAAAGAAAATCACTCAGTGCCCAATCCATTCTTTTTTACAGCGGCAAAATTAATCGCTTCGCTACATATAGCTATCGGGCGGTGTTTCTGCTGCGCTACAAATAGAGGGTTTCGGCCTGGAAGTTACACACAAAGCTTCATGAAACATACAAGGGTTAGTGTAACACCCCAAGCCGCTACGGGTGCGTTCTCTTCGAAAAGTCTCAAAACATAACAAGGAACGGATATCGGGCGTACACTTTTTTATAAAAAAAAAAAAAACGGGTAAATACCTCCCACTCAACAATCTAACAAAGTCCAAGTCCAACAATATAATAAGCACAACAAGCGACCACCGATCGATCAATATAGTTATACAATGATCCAAACAACATGTGATAATAAGTCTACACCAACAAGGGTCTCTCAAAACTAAACATAAACAAGAATATGGGATGTCTACTACTACTGCTCCTCTTAGGGCGCCTGCTCAAGGGGCCTGCCTGACCCCTCCTCTACCAGGGTACCTGAAAGGTAAGGGGTGAGCTAACCAGCCCAGTGAAGAGATAATGCTTATCACAAGTCAGCAACATAAATGGATATTATATGTACAAATGCATAATATCATAATAACAAGAGTACTCATATGCATGTAATCCAACTACATCACAAACCAATAATCCACAGACCATAATCGAGACATCATCTCGATAGCCCACATCAGGTCCTCCTACAAACTTTGGTCTCTCTATCAGTACAATCGGGAGACTAAAGAATACACAACTGCCTCAACTACACGAGTCATGTCGAAAAACCACTTCGACCATGCCCAACTACAAAATACACAATTGCCTCAGCCACACGAGCCATGTCGGAAAACCACCTCCACCACGCCCGAGTACAAATACTCAACTGCCTCAACCACATGAGTCGTGTTAGAAAACCACCTTGACCACGCCTGACTACAAAATACACAACTGCATCAACCACACGAGCTGTGTCGGAAAATCACCTCGACCACGCCCGAGGGAGCCAAACTCTAGGGCAGGCACCTCAACCGCCGGAATGCAACGGGGACACCTACGTCCCTTATGGGGTCTCAACAGCCGGAGCATAACGAGGAAGTCCTCCCAACAACCAACATCACCACGTCAACATAAACATATACACATAAAAAAGTCCTCCATCTCAATACTCAACTGCTTGCTATCCATTGCAGGTTACCTGTCATGCATGCACATAATTTCATGATCATGTCTAACAACATAAGAATGTATAACAACATATGCATATTCTAACAAAACCAACCAAAAATTAGTATCATATTTCATCATACGAGTCAAAAGCACATAACGAGTTACTTAACACACATCTCTATGTCTGACTGGATTGCATTTTCATCTTATAGATAAACACTCAATGTATCATCAATATATTCCAAGTATCATATTCAATACTAATTTATCCAATTAAAGTTTCTCGCAATAACATGTAGTAGACAGGAGTGAACCCGAATAGACCCCTTGCCACATAATCATTCTCAACGGTTTACCCTTACCAAGTGGTTTGATAAATAGAGGGTTCCATTCGAATCACTTCATGTTAAGAAATACATATTTGATAAATGCAATGCATACTAAAATTGTGATAAGTCTCCTCACTGCGTGTGTGGAGTCGAAAATCCGAAGTGAGCAAGTGGCTTGATGGGTTGAAGGAAGCTCAAACTGTTGAAACATGGAACAACAAATAAGTAAATAAGGTAAAACAGGCTAAAATGAGACCGGACTGAAAATGGGTCTAAAACTAGGTTGGGCCCGAAATGGGCCAAACGGGTCGGACTTGAAAACTGGGTCGGGCCGAATGACTGGGTCTGCTAAAACTGGGCAGGACCAGCCAGGGCCAGACCTAACTGGGTTAGGTACGAACCATTCTGCTGGGTTGGATTCGAGCCAGTGGGTTAATCAGGTGGGTCACACTCTAAGCCCAAGGGCTTGGTCAACCCGAAAGCTCAACCGAGTTCACTCGAAGACTCGGTTGAGTCGACTCAGTCACCCACTCAGTTTGGAAAAAGAGGGAAAAGAGAGGGAAAAAAAATAAGAAAATTGGAAAAACAAGGAAATTCAAGGAAAGTGGAGGAGAATCGGCGAAAACAAAGAGGAAATCGAGGAAAAGGGAGGAAAATCAATGAAAGGAAAAAGGAAAACAAGGGGAAATCCGAGAGAGGAGGATGAAGGAAAAATGGGGAAATATAAAAAGGGGTAAACCTGAGTTGGTCTTGACCTGAGGGGCAGTGGCGACAAACAAAACTACGATGGATGAGTAGGAGAGGGTGGATCTGGTCGGCAACCAACTGCACCACCAATGGGTAGGAAGAGAGAGGGAGAGAAGAGGGGATCGAGAGAGAGAGAGAGAAGAAGAAAAAGAACTAGAACAAGAGATCGAAAGAGAAAAAGAGGATCGTAGATGAGGGAAAAGATGAGAGGGAGGTGTGTGAGGTTGCACTATAGCTAAGGATGCTACAGTGCGGTGGGATTGGGAGGGTTTTAAGGCTTTTTTTTTTAAAAAAAATAAAACTACTCCCCTCAAAGAATATTTACTCCAAAATTTATTTATTTATTTTTTAAAACCAAAATCGATTATATTTTTTTATTCGTATGGTCATTACACTAAAATAATACGCACACCTACATACACATACATTTTTAAAGGAAAACCTCGAAAAGTGTGAAGGTCAAAATTTTGAAGCTGACATTGTGTGATCGATAAATTATAAATCGAAAACCCGGGAAAAATGAATGCCAAAAGTCTAGAGAAATTGTGTGATTTTCAAACTTTTTCATGATAGTACACATTCATTCAAAATTATGAAATTACTCCTTCAAGCTCCCAAGCTCGGGTCCAGACAAATTGGGGCCCACCACGGGGTCCACACACTCCCCAAAGTCACCAAAGTCCCGAAAAAAATTCAGAGATCTGGAAATCTCACAAAAATCGGGTAACTATGGAATGGGTCATTACAATACTACCCCCTTAAAGGAAATTCGTCTCGAATTTCAACTTGAACTCATACTCTAGTCTCAAACAAGGTTGGGACCTACTTTAGTATCGCTGCATCCTTACCCTAAGTAGGAGACTCTCTACCCTTACACTGCCAAACCACTAAAATCAAACAGATAGTCTTGCCACAAATCCTCTGCTATTTCGAATCCTCAATATGTACTAGTCTTTCTTCTGACGGTCAGCCAAACCCTTCTCTCGACTAAAGGCAGTCGACAACCTCTTTCAGATCAGCCTCACCTGCTTAGTAGTCTCCCTAACCACATCTGGTCTTGACATCACTGCATCACTGCTCCCTACCCAGACAATGACGATATACATGGCCTAACCTACAAGGCCCCAAACGGAGCCATCCTAATATTGTCTCGGTAGCTCTTGTTGTAGACTAACTCAACCAAGCGTAACTAACTCTCCAAACTATCGCCAAGATCCAAAACACAAGCTCGAAGTATATCCTCTAAGATCCGAACAGTCCACTCCGACTGGCTATCTGTCTGTGGATGGAAGGCTGCACTGAAACACAACCATGCACCCAAATCTTTAACAAGCTCTGCTAAAATCGAGAAACAAACCTCAGATCCCAATCTGAAACAATCGACATGGGCACGCCATGCAGTCTGACGACCTCTGCTGACTACCACCGACTCAAAGTCTCTAGAGAATTCATCGCTTTCTTGCCAATGAAATGGGCCGACATAGCCAATTGATCCACTATGACCCATATTTCACCATTTCCTCGAGGTAATTTTGACAAACCAGCAACCAAAATCCATAGTAATGTGGCCTCACTTCCACTGGGGATCAAGGAGAATGCAATCTACCAGTGGATCTCAAGTACTTTATCTTGACCTGCTGGCAAGTTAAACAACAGGTCACAAACTCAGCTACTGCCATCTTTGTGCTTCTCCACCAGAACTATTGATACAAATCATGATATATTTTCGTGCGTCCCGGATGTGCAGTAAACCTGGAATGATGGGAGAGTCGTAATACCTCATTGCGGCACTGCCCTGATATGGATACAAACAGCCTGTCCTGGAAAGACCAAACCACCATCTCTTCTCACAGCCCATCCAAAGGGGTCCACTGCCACTGGTCATAGTATCTCTCAACGCGAAGAAACTCTCATCCTTCCGCTGAGCTCTCAAAACTCTATCATAAATCTCTGGTTGTATAATAGTACTGCAAAATATGGATGATCTAACCTCCGATCAGACTCGACAAAGCTCCTATCGCCATGCGACTTAAGGCGTCTGCAACTACATTCATCTTACCAGGGTGGTAAGACAACACAAGCTCATAGTCATAAAGGTACTCCATTCACCGTCTCTGCCACACGTTCAGCTAATTCTTGAGTGTAATACCACAGTCACTAACTCCAAGTCATAATTAGGATTGTTTGGCTCTTGGTTCTTAAAATGTCTCCATCCTGCATCAGTGAACAACTCAAACCATCACCTAAAACGGAAGTCAGACTACCATTCAGCCTCCGGAAGACCCACTCACAAGCTTCGTCCCAAACGAATGGTACATTCTAGCAGGTCAAACTTTTCATGGGTGTGACGATCTTGGAGAAATCCTAGATAAACCGATGGTAGTAACCTGCAATACCAAAAAAAAACTGCAAATTTCAAGTACACTATGTAGTCGCTCCCAACTAAGAATAGCCTCAACCTTAGCTGGATCCACGGCCACATCGTCAGCTGACATCACGTACCCAAGGAACTGAATCTTTGGCAACCAAAATTCACACTTGTTGTACTTCGTACAAAGCTTATGACCCCTCGAGACATGAAGTATTGTTCTCAGATGCTGCTCATGATCCTCCTCTGATGCTGAATATATCAAGATGTCGTTTATGAACACCACTACAATCGGTCCAGGCACGGTCTGAATATCCTATTAATTAGGTCCATGAATGTCTCCTGGGCATTAGTCACCCCAAACGACATTACCTCAAACTCAAAGAGTCCTAAACAAGTGCAGAAGGCGGTCTTCTCAATACCACACTCCCGCACCTCACTTGATGGTAAACCAAACGAGGGTCTACTTTGGTGAAGCACTCGGATCCTCTCAACTGGTCAAATAGATCATCAATCATTGGCAATGGATACTTGTTTTTCACTATAACCATACTCAACTGTCGATAGTCGATACACAGTCTCATGGAGCCATCTTTCTTCTTAGCAAATAATGCCGGTGCACCCCAAGATGAACTGCTAGACCGAATGAAGCCAATGGTTTCTAACTCCCTGAATTGTTTCTCCAACTCCAAAGTCTTTGTCGGTAATCAAAGTACAAACTCATAGAACCAATTAAAGAGGCCAGAGTCTGAATTCAAGATCCATGGGCCAGATATCCACTTCAAATGGGCCAAGCTATGCTCCACAAGCCAACATTGGGCCAGGCCACAAGCAGTCCATGAGCATTTCACATAATGGGCAAGGCCAATGTGCACTTCAAGTCCAACAAAGGCCCATGTCCTCAAGCTCAAGTCCAAGTTCCATTGGAAGCCCATGTGCTCATTTAGAAGCCCAATCCAATAACCCAATCCAAAGCCCATACTTGAAAATCCATCAAATCCCTAAGTCCATAACCCATTTACACGCCCAAGCCTTGTCCATTCAAAATTCATATCCACCATCCATTCACTATGTTCATTCTCGACCCCTCATCTCATGCATCAAAATTAGATAAACCCTATAGCCTCCATTCCATATCCATTGCATACATTCATCATCCTAGATCTAGGCCATTCATCTCTTGATCAACCTTTCAATCTTAAGCCTCCATTAGGAAACCTACCTTTACATAATTTATTTTAACCAACTTACCTTAGAGCCATTAGATCTAAACCCAATTCAATCATAGCCATTCATGCATTAAAACACTAGATCTAGAAGCCTTGCTAGCGTCCACACGATTTTCTCCATCTCCATTCACACGATTTTTGCAACTAAAATCTCTCCATGCACTTGATCTAAAATCCATCCAGATTCATTCCCAAATCACCAACACCTTATCATCTCAATCTTTCCAACCCATACACGATTTTTACAAATCCAAAACACCTCATACGCATATCACTTGTCAACCCTAGGCCATGTCATCTACTTCATCTCATCCACTCATTCATGTTAGCTTTAGATCTTAGCCATCCATGCATTGCATTACATTAAACCATACAACATTAATCTCCCATGCTAAATTCGATCCTACCCTATCTTTTCTCTCCAATTCCTATCTTCTCTCCACCTTTGCTTAGCCACCAAGCCAACCTCAAGCCAAGCCACCCTAAATTCCTGTAACCCTACAAAGGCCTACGTGTTTTACATTTTCTTTGTGAACCTTTTCCCTTTGATTTTGCTCCTTAGTTTGTTTCGCATTTTTATATTGAGTTGCAACTTTTTTTTATTATTAACAAGTTCTTTTCTTATGTTGCATTCAAATTTTTGGTGTCCACGTTTTCCAAATAAAAGCATCTTGTAAATTTAATTGGAGGAGTTGAGGGAGACTTACTCTTTAAATAAAAATTGTTGGATTGTTGGCTCCTTCATCATTTTTCTTTTGATATCGAAGAACTGTTTTTTCACCATATGATTTACTTAATTTTAGTTTTTACAGTTTCTTTTCCTCAGTGAATTTCAATTCAACTTTTTTTTTTTTAGATTTTTAACTCATTAACTTCTTGTATTAGTGATTTTCAACACTTAGATTAGATTGTGATTTAAGGGTATTGACTTTTAGTTCCTTAACATCTTTTCTAAGTCTTTCATTATCTTCTCTTTCAGAGTCTAAGGCATTCTTTAACTCTTCATTATCTTATTTTAATGAGTCAATTTCAATTTTTATTTTTCTTAGTTTCATTCTCCATGTTTAAACATTTTTCTTGGCTAGCTTTTGGTTTTTCTTCTTGAGCCAATTTTAATTCTTTTAAAATGTTTTCTTTTTCCAGCTCTTCTAGATTTAGTCGGTTTGTTAGTTTTAAATTTTCTATATCCACTTTCTTAAGATCTCTGTACATTTCATCTAATGCTTCACGAAGTTTCATTTCTTCTTGTATTTCAAAAGCTTGAATGGATCCTAAACTAGATAGCATATGGCATCCTCGTTTCTAGGATTTTTATAGGTTTTCTCTAACATGTCACATGCCACTTTTGCAGTTTCACAAAATAAGATATTGTACGCCCCGCCCCTCCAAGGCCATAAGGTGTACACTTATTTTTTTTCTTTTCTAATACTGAGCCTCTAGCAATTGAGGAAATCTTAACTTAACATGGACTTGATCTTTCATCTGATCAAAAGTTCAGACATAGCAAATGACAAGTACGGACCCAACCATCACACCGATGGTTCAATTCCCAGGCAACTAGAGGGGTCACAATGGTTCTGCTTAAGCCCCAGATCCTTGACAGAACCCACCTAACACCGTAGTATAAAGATAAATTGCTAGTGAACATGCAGTCTATTACTTCAACCTCTTGTTTATAAGTCCAAATATAAAATGTCACGCATGCTCTACCTACCATTCACCATAAACTAAAACACGTACCCATCAGAATCACACATAAGAAACACAAAAGTTTTATTACATATCTATTGTGCCTCAACTAGACACAATATAAGGTTTATTACACTGAGTGTTCATAAAATAGTAATTAAAACAACATAAGGTTCCCAACTACGGAGAATAAAATAGAGGGTCTCCACCCCTAGTTCATCTGAGGATCTTCCAGTCCTTTCTTGTCCGGGTTTCCTATACCGTAAGGGATGTGAGCTAACACAACTCAGTAAAGAGTAGACAACAAGTAATATAACGGTTTATCACCTAAACATATTATCGCTCAACATGTTCATACACCCAAAAATCATGTAGTTTTTATGAGAACAACGTCTAGCATATTTATCTACAATGCATGCTCTTTCTTTCTCCCAACACAATACCCCTGTCAATCGACATCTATGGTACACTCAGCTGCGAATACGTCTCTACACCGCTGGCAAATTCATGCTCAGTTCTTTACCCAGCTTGTATATACACCTAACACTGTGGCTTTCCACAAACCAAGTGTTTGCACCAAACGTGTAAGGTAGTTTGATATGCACATCACATCAGCCAAATGCACATCAATGTATGGATTAAATCCTTGTTTAACCCATAATATATCTCATAGGATTATAATTAAACTCCCACTCAGCTAACATGATTTTCTAAGCCCTCCCGCATGGAATCATACACATACAATTAATCAGCAGTTCGTATAACTATACTATGCTGAAAATAACTTGACGATTGAAACTCAAAACTGCTATAAGAGAATTATATCCATTACCTTCCTCTCTAGTTGGCTATGTATACCGTCTTCACACCGTTCACTGTGTAAAGTTATTGATCCTGCAACACATCGTTAGATGCACAAATATGTGCATTCCAAATGAAACCATGGTTGGAAATTGATATATCTCAAGATATCCAACTAGATAACCAGTCAGCCTCTAGGCACATAAATGCATTCCGTAATACGTTTCAAGATGGTTAGGCCTCGACGTCTCGCACTCTTCCATGTTCACGTTTCACATGTAGAAACACTCATCTCATCTTGTTACGTGTGAACAGTATCTCGGTATCTGATTCTAGTCCCTTTCACATCTATTCTGTCAATATAACAACCACGGACATCCATTCATTACCGTAGGACTAACGGTGTAAGAATTCAGTTTAAAATGCAAATATGAGATGCATGTAGTAAATGCAGTGTAGTTGAATCTCCTCACCATAAATTGGTGTGAGTTTTGGTTTAAATTGTCAAAGTGATTAAAACTGAATTAATACTTGGTAAAGTAAACATGACGATTTAATAAACGAATATATCTCTTTATATTTTCCGCCTTTTTAGTCCTTTATTTAATCGAGAAATCAATTCAAACAAGTGCACATTTAAAAGTAAAGCTCATGTGCTAATATACGTTAAATACTTTAATGGCTTTCAAGTGAATAGCCAAAAATGATCAAAAAGGAATAAAGTAAAATAACACCGAATACGTGGGGTTTAAAGAAGAGTCGGAATGCAAAACACAAAGGAAATAAAATTCAGTGCCTGTTACGTATTATCAACGAGTGAACGTTACCGCGATGTATTGAAACTGGCCCAGTCAATAAAGAGAAAATCAGTTTATCCACAACTAAGTTACACATACAATTCTACCCGTTGCACTAGACTTGTTCGGAACAAAACATTAGTCAGTAGAATTTGTTTGTCACTCAGTTGTAAGACGGACTAGAAGGTCTGCAGATGGAGAAGTTCTACAAGTATGAGGTGCACATGCCTCTAAGACGTTCCGAATGGGTGTTTGCAACTATAGAGCTTACCCCTCAAGACAGAAGTCCAAGAATGGACCTATATTGCACGTGGCACCTACGGAAACACAGTGTGTTGCACGATTCCTAAGAAAGGTAGAATGTTTGGCCAAGTGGTCTAATTAAAATACAGTATGTAAACATTACAAGACTTTAAGATAAACCCCAGAGCGGGCAAATACAAGAATTTTAAGTCAAAACAATATAATTTTCAGTTTTCCAAAATTTTGCAAAACACACCATTTTGCCCTTTGCACTATTTAAAAAAACCCAAAAATTGGCATACTAGTCTAACATTCCACTAATTTTGTAATACCCCAATCTTAATTAGTGATTAATCATGTGATTTTGAACTGTTAATAGTGTTTGGTGATCCATTGATCATGAAGATTACGGAATGGGCTTTGTGTTAGAGTCCAAGTTTGATTTGATCCGAGTTCGGGAGAGGTAACCCAACTCGCTAAAGCATGAGTTGCAAACTTGTAAATATCTGAATATTCTTCAGCTAAGACCTCAAAGGTATTTTTATGTGAAAAGAACCCTCATTTGAGATATTTAAAGTTTTAAATTGTTCACTGTCGCTCAGTTATAAATTCTGAGTTCAATGAATTTTACTGTTGGTCATTCCATGGTAAAAAAAAAAAAACACCCTCCAACGTGTAGTAGGTTGGCTAAGTTTCAAACACATTTATCTCAAGTGATTAACCTCTTGGTTTCCAACTTTCCAACTTCACAAGAGAGGAATTAAAAGCATGTGGGGCCCATTTCCTTGTCTTATATGCAGTGAAACTTCCTTGAAGTTTCCCCTCAGTGTTTGCCCTCCAAGCTTTGGAGCCGTATAAGTTGGATTAAAGGGAGCTCTCCCATTTCAATCCAATCGTCCCTCTCATTCTAGAGGTCCGCCTCTCTCCCTTTTCATCTCCTCTTCATCCATTGCAAAAGGAAGCCTCCTTCCTTTGTTGTCACTTCCAGCGTTGCAGCCACCTCTTTGAGGTGTGTTTTATTTTTATGTTTTAGTACTCTAAGTTTTTACAGTTTGCTTTAAATTCAGTTTTTGATTTCTATTTAATATTTTAGGTTTTTGCTGTATACAATAATAGCCATTCCATCATTTGGATTTTTTTTAAAATGTATTACTTATTATGAAATTTATCGGATTATTTAAATATCTCTCTAAGTTGGTTTTAATTAAACTTAACAGGTTTGATTTTGAATTAATAGTTTACTTAAACATTTAAGTTTGTTTATAATATAAATATCTTGTTGACCTTGTTGTGGGTTAAATAAATTTAATTTATCTTAGTTCTCATGGGTTTTAATAAAAGTATTGTATGTAATTGTCCTTTTTGCTCATCTGATTGATGTTATAAAAAAAAAAACATACACAGACTATTGTTTGGGACATAAAATGTTACTTATTTTGATTAAGTGGTTATTTTAAACTTAGAATATTTGGATTTAATAGTTTAAGTAAAATGTTATTTTGTTCTGATTTATATTATTTTATTCATTTAATTAAATGTTTTATTTACTTAAAGTTTCAAATGAGCTTTGGTTTCTTTAATTTCTTTTATCTTAGGTCATTAATTAATTTTAGTAATGCTATGTTACTAACTAGAGTTATTAGTCTAAATAAAGACCTATATTTTGAAAAGTTGTGTTAATTCTTGATTTTTTTATAATCGTAAATGTAATTCAAAGTCATCTATTTAACTAGTTGGTTTTTATTTCCTTTAATTTGTTTGTAGAATTTTGAACTATGACTAGTAGATAAGGGTTAGTTTTGAGTTTTAAAATGGGGTTTTCAAATCTTTCCTCTTAAAATTTAATTTACATCTTTAAAATAAGTTTTTATTTACGTTCAAAATTCAGTTTTTTGAACCTAAGTAAAATCGGGGAAAGGATTAACCCCACCTGACTATTATGTGTTTACTTTTCTGCCTTGTGTGTTTAAATTCCAATACTTTAACCTCTAGTCCAGACTATCATCTGTAGTGGCGCTAATCGCTTTATGAGACCATTTGAGGTGGCGCTTAGTCACCCGGTGGTTCATCAGTAGTGGCGCTTAATCGCTCGGTGATACCATCTGAGGAGGCACTTAGTCACCCGGTGGTCTTGAAGTGGAGGCTGAGTACTTTTTACATTGCTTGCATTGTTTTCTTTGGGCCAAAAATCTCCACTTGTAGCGCAGCGAAAACATTGCTCAATGGTCATCCGAGACGGCCTTGGTCGCCCGGTGGTAAATGGATTTGGGCACTTAGTTCTTTATTTACATACTATCTTTGTACCCTTCGGGCCGAAATCCTCCATCAGTAGTGCAGCGGAAACTCCGCTTGATGGTAAAAGGGGTTGGGCACTAAGTATTTTCATTTAATTTCCTACACTGTACCCTCTGGGCTCAGTCTCAATACTCTCCAGGCGCCGGAGAAATACGAGACTAGGCACTAACTACTTTATATTTTTACTTTATTGTGACGTTTTAGATGGCTGACAATTAACTGCTGACTTAATCTAAAGGAGTAAAAGAGTGAGGAGACTCATTGCCATTTATCACCTTTTTGCTGGAAAATGTACAGGGGACGGGATGTAGTTGTAAATACTGTGTTAAATTGAAATTTATATAGTTCTCATATTTTACAGATTTCTGTGATAAACTCAGCGGGAGAAGGTGAGGAGACTCGAACCAATACTTGTATTATGTTATATTTTAAACCTAGTAACACCAGACTGAAATGGGACCCATGGTCATTTAAAGATGGAAAAGACTATATAGGTTCAGAATACGAGACATGACACTGCCTATATGTAAGGGATGTAAATGTTTTAATTATTTAGAATGTAGGCATTAAAAATGGTGTCGGGGAGTCGAGCACTTGTAGCTTCTAACGCAGTATGGACCCATGGAGTGTCTGTGAATTTTCGGGTAAAAATTAGGTGAAGGTATTCGTGTTATTAAATCCAGTTTATATGTTTGTGTGAATATTGGTTATTTATTGATCATTGTATATTGGTGATGGATGCACCAAAGGGTAAGGCTGGAATTTGGTGATTCTCTCAGAATAAGTCTCTGTGTAAGGAGGGCACTGGAAATCATGCATTATCATGCATTTAACATTTGCATGTGAGAATTGTGATTATAAGTTAAATCTGCGAAAGATAATAACTTCAGAAAATCTGATATTGGCCGTTGGGCTATAATTGCTGAGATTAGTCGAACACCGTGTGCAAACCATTGGATTGGACATGTTAGTAGGCTTTGGTTGACCGCCATCAACCGTTGGTGTTGGGTGGGCTAGTATAACGGGTCGTGGAGACCTTGTGATGTTTGCCCGAAAGCCGTTTGCGAACCATTGGGTTGGACGTGCTAGTAAGTCGGGTTGTGGAGATCATATACACTTGCAAGTTGTTAAATGGGGGCTGACCCCAGTAAAAAATTGTAAAACACCTTAAAAAGTGATCTTATGAAAATGGGTTAAGTTGATTAACCGCATTGCATTTATGGAATATGTATTGTTTATTGTTTCATGTATTATTTATGTTGGATGTTATGGCGAAAACGGTTTAAGTCGATTAACCGCATTGCATTCATGGAACATGCACTGTTTATTGTTTCATGTATTATTTATGTTGGATGTCATGGTGAACTCTCCCCACTGGGCTGTTGCTCACGTCCCTTACATTGCATGGTTAGCACCTGAGGAAGAGGAACCTCCACCGCTGTTTTAGGATGAGGGAGCCTTTGTAGTCAATCTTATTTCCCGATAATGGGAAATATGTTTATTATATCTATTTTTATACAGATGATGTTTGTTGATTTTAGTACCACATGTGGTACTGTAAATCTAAGCATGTGTAAACCGCTATGTTTGTGTTGGCAACTCTAATGAGATGAATGGAAATATTTGTTTGTGTGATATAGGTTTGTGTATAGGGACATATGGTATATGTTTGAGTCCACATGTGAAGAGCTCGTGTGACATTTTCTACGTAACGCCGCGCCCTTTTTCACTCGTCAAAAATCAGAGTATATATTTTTTTTATTTAAATAGAGTGAGAGAGAGCGGGAAAGTCACGATGCGGGATAAGTTCGGGTTTCCAAAACCGACCCTTAACTGGCCAACAATACGTGTGCGTGGACCGAGTCCACTAAAACAGTTCACACGCTATATAAATTAACTGCGGAAATAACGTATGAATAGAATACTATCCCTAGACTTGATATTAAAAAGCAAGGAAGCCAATCACTATTAAATTAACTTACGATTAAATATCCAAAAATCATCAACCAACCATAGCAAAATAAACTAAGTTCTTACAATCCCAAAATGCAATTATCTCAAATACGCTGTTCCAAAATCAATATTAAATAAAGTAAGCATAAGCTATCCAGGCTCCTAAACTTGGCTTCTTTCACTTCCATCGTCATTTCCATTCCCTGTTCCATCATCTAAAGGGTAGAAGTAGGGCATTAGTCAACACGCCCAGTAGAAATTCCAAGTAGGGTTATACACATAGGATCAATATACAAATCAGAATAAGAATATCATATTAAAACTGTAAACATATCATAGTACCAAAAACAACGCATGATGACCATATCCAAGTCATGCAATGTATGTGTCATGTCATGGGTGTCATATGCCAACGATCCCCCACCCAATCTCCATATCATCACCATACAAATCAAATCAAGTGTTCCTTTGGCCAATTACTTCCACATTGTTTTGTGATGTACCACCAGGTCACTGTTATACCTCCCCACGTATGTTAATCGGAAAAACACCGAATGGAGCATGGACTCCTCCCCACGTATGTTAATCGGAATCACCGAATGGAGCGTGGACTCTTCCCCACATAAGTTACTCGAAATCAGTGTGGACTCCTCCCCACGCATACTAATCGGATATACCGATGGAGCGTGGACTCCTCCCCACGTATACTAATCGGATATACCGATGGAGTGTGGACTCCTCCCCATGTATGTTAATTGGAATCACAGAATGGAGCATGGACTCCCCCTCATGTTCCCTCCCATGCTATGCATGAGATCATGAATGCAGAAATGCCATTTCATGTAAAATCATATTGAAATTCAGTTCATAAAACTTTCACCATTTGATTTACCAAAATAAACATTGTATTGAAATAAAAACCCATAACATATAAGATCCATATGCATCTCAACAAGGTAGGAATCCTACCAATGTCCAAGATAATATCCTTGCTGTTTTCGTGAAGGTCACGTTCAATGATCACGTCGAAACCGAATTGCAAACCCCTTTGCGAATCTTCTTTCCTTATTAAATTTGATCACATATTTTAATCAATTTGATTTTTTTTTATTTCAATTAATCATTCCATACATCACTCCAGATAAACTGAACCTCTCGACAAAAAAATTATTTAAAAATTTTCACTTTTAAATTCAGTCGACTGAATCAAGAATTCAGTCGACTTAACTCGGCAGATTATTGTCCGTTACCCGTCCCATGGACGGTCGAAACCCATTCACGGACGGTAAAACCCATCCCAAAGACAGCGTAACCCGTCCAGCACCCACAACACCCTGTCCACGTCCGTTACCCGTCCCGCGGATGGTCAAAACCCGTCCGCGGACGATAAAAGCCGTCCCATGGACACTGCAACCCTTGTTCAGTCATCTTTTGTTTGTATGTTTTGCTTGGCTTTTCTCCATGAAATTCATTCCTTAATCATGTCTCAACATGTATTAATCATTTATACATATAATCAATAGATGTACACTACTCAATAACCAAAGTTAGGGTCTTTTCCCATAATTCTTTCAATCCTTGTTTCATAATATAAATCAGACATTACCTTTCGTTTTCTTTCAATCATTTCACCATTCCTTGAATGGATTTCAAAGTCCATGGTCATATAACATTTTGACCATCCATTTCCTACAAATCATATAACCCATAGGTTCGGCCACACCATGGCCAAACCTATAGTTTTTTCCTTAATCTTAATCCCATATTACTAATTCAAATCATACATTTTTCCTCGTCTCCTTCGTTTCCTTTGTTCTGAGTTCCTCCTTAGTTTTTTTCCTTCCTTGATGCTTCATTGATCCTCTAGGTGTAGAGACGAATTGGGAGAGAGAGAGAGATGAGAAGAGGATGAAATCTCTTTGTTGTGCAATAGATGGAATTCAGCCAAGGGGTGTGAAGTGCCTCTTGGTGGTGTCTCCTTGTAATCAGCCCAAACTCCTTTCAATCCCTTCCTTTCTTGTTCTTCGGTTTCTCTAAGTGTAGAGATGAAATTATGAGAGAGAGAAGAGAGGAGAAACTCTTTGCTCACAATAGAGAATTCGGCCAAGGGGTGTGATGCCCCTTGGTTGGTGTCTTTTAACTAACATCTCACACCCTTTCACTTCCTTATAATGGTTCCATCTTAACCAAGGTGTCCCTTGGCTTAACCAAGGCACCCCTTGGCTTCCCAACGTGTATCCCTTGGGTTTGTGCCTTTTGGGTTTCATCCCATGAGATGGAAACCTTCCATCTTCCCTCATTAAGGTTGTATTCAACCAAGGTGTCCCTTGGCTTGTCTAAGGCACCTCTTTGCTTCCATCGTGTGCCCCTTGGGTTTCTTCCATGAGATGGAAACCCTCCATCTTCCCATTGAACTCATTTATTTAATTCCCTTCTACTCAACTCAATTTAATTCAATTTGGACTCATTAATCACTCAAGTCAATTCAACTCAGCCACAACTCATTTCCTTTGAACTCAATTGAACTCATTCATCAACTCAACTCAATTTGAACTCACCCATGGTTGACCAAGTCAACCATGGCTTAAACGACCATGCACCACATGGTATTTAGGGTCCCACTTAGCCATTTCATATACATGCCACCTCACTTGATGAGGTGGATTTACACTTGAATCTTAATTGGGTATTTTGACCCAATTAAATTAATCTTACCCATTTATTTCAAAATCAGTTCACCTTGACCCATTGGGTCCCGATTGAGCAATTAACCCATTTATTTAAGACTTACCCAATTATTTCCAATTGAACCTTATCCATAACCCGTTGTGTCTTAATTGGGCAATTGACCCAACTCCTTACCCATTAAAGGTTCATTCCAATTTCTAACCTTAAATTCAACCAATTTAACAATTTAAATAAACCAATCCCATATATTTATGAATTGAAAAATCCGGGTGTTACATTTTATGATGGGCTTTTTGGTAACCTTGAAGATCCAGCCAAGTTATGATGATAGGTGATTAGAAATTATTTAAAAAAAAAAATTCGTCACTTTTCGGGCCCACAATTGGGTCGGGACGTGACAAATTTCCATTGGGAGATTTCGATGGTTGATCTGTTTTTTCAACAAGTGGAGGAGTTTTCCATTTTTTGAGCATTTTCTTTGATGATTTTAGTTCGCAAATTTCTGGATCACCGAGTACTATAAAAATCAGGGTTTTAGATAATGCACGTTTAAAATACACATTCTGAGAAATCCTCAGAAAAATGAGGAAATACCACTGAGTAGAGTACTCAAAGTCATAGAGTGTGTACAATTTTCAAGGTCAGACTACGTCAGCAAAGTGGTCTCATACTCTCCGGGATTTCCAATTCACTATTCATGGATTTTTCATATAAACGAATGTTATTTTGAAAAGACAATTTTACCCTCCAGACTTCAATGAACTGGACACTGAGCAAACAAATTCATATCGGGTCAAATTTGATCTTTTCGGGAAGTTCTCTAAGCGCTCTAACATGTTAATCTGTCACCAAACTGGATTAATGGTCTGAAAATTTATTCAATATTCTAATTAAGGGTCGGGTTCTCACATAGATTCTCCATGAGATTGTAACACCCCGGATTTTCAAGTTATTAATATATATATGAAAAATTACCCATTTAAATTGTGAATTATTAGATATGGACCTTATATGGGTAAAGTGTTGGGTCATTGCCCAATTAAGAGCCAACGGTTTTGGAAATGGTTTCAATAAAATTTAAATGGGGTTGAATTAAAAGGGTATACATTATGTCTATAATTAATTATTATGCGCATAAAGGGAACTTGGAGGATTATTATGGCCGTGTATGAAGGTTTGCATAATCCATGATTATGAGCATAAAGAGACTAAGAATGGAATATAGATTAAGGATATGCGCATGAGACGTATGTGGGATTTTCTTATCCACATTGATATGCTAGAATATCTTAAGAAGATATCTAAGATTAAATTGAAACGTTGCATGAGGCATATGAAGATATGCACATCCATGAGATATGCGCATACAAGATAAGATTTTCTATCACAAAAATCAAGGAGTTATATACGACCAAGGATTGTCCTAAATTAGGCAAAAACGTGTAGATGGATTGGGTTTAGGCAATGGCTAATTTAAAGAGTCATGGCACCTTCTAAATTAGGACTAATTGGGAGTTTTATAAAAGAAAGACAAGGGGCGCATGGCACCTTCTAAATTTAGGATTAAGATTGGCCGATTGAGAGTTTATAGAAGGGAGGTGCATAAGGCAACAAAGGGCGCATGCTGCCTTCTAAATTGGGACAAATTAGTAGTAATAAAAGGAGAGAAGGAGAGGCACACGGCATTACACAAATCAGCAAAGGTCTTGACGTTGGTATGTTTGGCAAGAAGGTGTTCTCAGCTTTGTGAAAGATCAAGGTTGAGAAGAGGCTAAGGAAGAAAAGGATTGGAAGAGCAAGAACAACCGAAGGAGTTGCGGAACCGGTTAGTATTTCATAATTTTGTTTTAAAAAAATAAGGAACCATAGGATTCGGCCATGGTGTATGGCCGAACCCCATGGAAGAGAATTGGGAGAGGAATATAGTATTTTTAATGGAAAGACATGGTTATTTTATGGGTTGGAAACCATGGAAGGAATATCAATTCTTTTGAAGGGATTAAAAGGAAGATGGTTAATAATTTAGAATGGCTTTAAAGCGTTTGGATGAATGTATGAATGAGAACCATCAATTGATGAAATCTTAGACATATGGTTTAAAAAGGAATTAATGGACCATAGGGTTCAGCCAGGTTGTATGGCCGAACCCCATGGGAGTTTGTTGGTTATGTTTAATGGAAGTTTGAGGATCAAAATCATGGAGTTACGGTTATAATTTTTAAAAAGGGTTTTAATGGATGATTTTTGTGAAGATCCTTAGACCATGGGTTTGGCCATGGAGTATGGCCGAACCCCATAAATAATTATGGAATTATGTTCATATATTTAGATCATGGAAATAATGGGAAAGGTTATTTATGATTTATTTTAAATGGATAGAAGGTTTGATGGTTTTAGATGCAATTGGATCATGAAAACCATGGAGGATAGTTATTAAATTAGAAAGTTTCTAATTATGGACTTTTGATCAAAATGGAAGGTTAGACATCATAGGGTTTGGCCATGGTGTATGGCCGAACCCCATGAACCAATTTTTGGGTCTTTGTGTAATTTAAAATGGTTCACCAAACCAAGGGATGAAAGGAAGGATTAGGGTTTTATTTTATGAATCATGAATCTATGATTATGGATCGGTTTGGACATAAACATAAGATAATGGCAAAAATGTAAATATGGTCTAAAATGAAAGACCATGGGTTCGGCCATGGTGTATGGCCGAACCACATGGGAAATATTTGGTGGATCATGTTTAGATTAAGGAATCGGTTATGGACTTAATATAGTGATTGATTAAATGGAGAATTAAATTGGAGGATACAAATATATGTTATTGGGTTATGGGTTATGTTAGCCATGGATGACATTGTTGTAAATATGTGAAAATATTGGACACAGGGTTTGGCCATGGTGTATGGCCGAACCCCATGAACTATTTGTATGGATTATTTTGGAACATAAGCCTTATGAAAATAAGCAAGGTAAAATATAAGTAAAAATGGCTATGGATATGCATAATGGCATTGTTGTAAATATAAGTAAAAATGAAAGATCATGGGTTCGGCCATGGTGTATGGCCGAACTCCATGAGGAATGGTTTATGGACTTAAACATATTGTTAAATCAAAATGGACATGGTTTTGATTAATTGATATATTATAAGGTAACGGGACCTCACAAGGTGTGTACGATCGTGAGCGGTTATCGGACGAAAAGCACAAGGACACGTAGTGGTCTTTGGTAGGATTCCACTCTTTGAAACCATGGGTTTATGTACATTGATTTTATCTTATTTTTGATGAATTTATGTTGAAAAGATGTGTTTCAATATGTGAGGTTTTAATGCTATGTTTATTATATAAAATAGCATGCGTTTCAAATGTGAGGTTTTAATGCTATGTTTATTATATAAAATAACATGTGCTTCATTGGCATCTCATGGATGGCATGGGGTGAAGGATATGTAACAGGAGGGGCCACATCCGTCGGGGCGTCCGAAAAACCTATGTGGGATACCTTGATGGTGAGAATCCCATCAAGAAGAAATCGGAGGGGCCACACTCCGTCGGGGCGTCCGAAAGACCTATGTGGGGGTACCTTGATGATGAGAATTCCATCAAGAGGATACATGTGTTTATGATGGGTGGGACTCATTGCATACTACACATGTCATGGCATTGTTTTCATATAGATTTATTACTATGTTATACTCATGTTTTGTATTAACCATGTGTTAGCCCTAATTAGAATACCTACTGGGCGCGTTGTTCTAATGCCCTACTTCTGCCCTAGTGGATGACACAAGAAAACGAGGGGAACAATGAACGCGAAAAGGGCCAAGCATAGGAGCTTGGATATGTGATTGGATTATATTTGATTAAGATACTCATGGACTTGAATTTTGAGTATCTAGAATTCGGAATGTAATAATTTAGAAAATATTTGCTATGATTGGATGTTGATTGGATAATTATGTTATGATTAATTATGGATAAAGACTTGACATATTTTGCTATCTGAAATGGAATAGAACTGGGTTCTATTATAATTCCACATGTTTTGATTTTAATTCCGCATGGTTATATTGTTATGTGTGAACTGTTTTCATGAACTTAGTCCGTGCACACATAGGGTTGGCCAGTTAAGGGTCGGACTTTAGAAGTTCGGACTTAGCTCGCGTTGTGACGTCCCGCTCTCTATCACTCTCCGTTTATATAAAAAAAAATAGACTCTGATTTTCGGAAAGCTAAGAGGGTGAAAAAGGGCAGGGCGTTACAGTTGGTATCAGAGCAAACCATAATGATTGAATCTTTCGGAGTAAATTAATCCGGCCCTCGTACAATAATTTACTTCATTAGACTCAATGGATGATAGCAAAGAAAGTACAGTCAAAATAATAGGATTATCCAACATACCAAAATAGGAAGTTCCCCAAAAACAAAGAAATACAAAGAGTGTTGTTTTGGCAATTTTCCTAAGGACAAGAAACACACGTTGTTTATTTGGCAATTTCCCCAAACAAGAGATAGTATGTGATACATAGGGAAATTCCCCAAAACAAAGACTAAATTGATTAGAACTGCTGTTGTCATTGATAGGTTCCTGTTGTTGTGATACAGATATGTCAGGCAACCAGGAGTATACAGAGTTGTGGGACAGGGGAAAACCTAGCTGTCCGATAGGCCTGGTTTTTTCTTCTGACGACTAGCGTACCAAATTTCATCAATGAAGTTGTAATCAGTTAGGACATGGAAGTAGAATCGCCCGATTACTATGTTGGGGTTGCTTCAGCCTTTGTACCCAAAGAGGACGAGGATGATGTCCCAAATTTAGAAGAATCCGTAGGGGAGATAGGCTCGCTCGAGTATACTCTGGCTACTCCGACTTCGGATGAGTTGACAGATTATATGTACGAATTATGCAATAAGGAAGGGCACAACTGTACTTATTGCCCCCACCCTATTGAGGTTATTTGCCCTGTTTGTGGATTTCATGGACATGAAAAGGAGAGGACTAACTGTCCATACATTGGGGGACCGGAAATAATACCCTGTCTGACTTGTGGAGTGTTGGGGCACACGTCGACAACATGCCCTGATAACTTCTTCGATTTTTATGATGATGCAGGGTCTTCTACGGAAGGTTAGGCTAAGGAGTGGCAAGAGAATGTCGGGGAAAGGGGAGATTTTGTAAAGGTTGTGGATACGTTTTGAAGGGGTTTGTTCTAACCCTACCAACCTTTGTATATGATGGAAGTTTGAATAATTTTCAATAAAATATGCAAACTTAAGAGTTTATAAGGACTTTGACACTGAGATGCATGTGACGGGGTCACTTGATTTAATTGAGATGTGGCATGGGTGCATTTCTCACGTGATATTGATGAGATAAGTATATAGATTCTATGAATATGGCTTAGAGTAGCTATGAGACTGTGTGAACCTCGATATAAAATACTGAGACTTGGACCCATAGGGTTACGTTGAGGAGTGGATCCCTCGCATGCTACACGCTGGAGGACACTCTCACGGCTAGTTCGCACACTTGATGTGAGTGGATGCGCAGAGCTAGGTACTATTTTACCCCATGGGGGTGGTGCTAGCTTCGTTAGACGCGGCCCGACCGCCTTAGAGCTTAACCGAATCACCCTTGGGGTTAAAGGATGTAGGGTAGGGTAGACTTAATCAAGTTGGACGTGGGTCTTCCCTTAGTAAGTCATGCGCCCTAAGTCTTGCTAGGGGTCGGGGTATATTATGATTTGATATTTTTGTTACAATCACGTAGTGATTCATTCGAGTGTTGTTCCTACGAATATAATATCTCATGGTGGATGATGTGCCCTGGATTAATTATGCCCATGAATGGATTATACCCATGGGAGGGTTATATTCATGGATGGTTATTGACTATGGATAGATGATACTCACTGATAGAGTGGTACCAGGGATGGATGTGTATAACCGTGGATGATAATTCCCATGGTGGTTTTAATGTTAGGTACCGGTACCATGGTAGACATGTTGGTAGTATGATGGACCTGTTGGTCTCATAGATGACATATAAATCTAATGATTGGGACATGTTTCGATTTACATTCCATGGTATAAGAAAAAGGGTGTTAGTCATATTACGACTTGTATCACAGGAAGTTAGTGTGGAGAGATACTCGGTATCGTAGAAGTTGTGAACAAAAGGTATTAGTCACCTAGTGACTTATGAGCAAATGAAGATATGCGTACTTTTGGAAATGTACTTAGTGGAAAGGTTAAGAGTTTAGTGAAACTCGAATGGGAAGCTATGGGTGACTGCCGAGTTAGACTGATCACCTGACTCTGTAGTTAGCCGATGGAGTTCCAGGAGAGTGCATCTAGAAACCTAGTTAAAATGGAATCAGCAAAAAACTTGAGCATAGGCTCGTGTTGTCAGGCTACCTCACACAGAGAGTAGACGAATGAACGTATTAAGCAAGTACGTGTGGAAAATATTTTTGGTAGCAGGTAAAGTGAAATAGAATACATTGATCTATATAAGATCGCAAATGGGTTCACAAGAAAACGAAATAACATGAGACAGAGTAAATTCTGCGAGAATGAAACTCATAGGATGATATGATGACTTTGATATAATTAAGTGGTACTTGATAAGGTTGAACAGGAACATCGGATAGACCCAGAAGTGGAAGAGATATGGGCCAAGATGTCTACTAAGAGCTGCAGAAGAGAGTTACTAATTGAGACACATCAGACCAAACTCTCTATTCATCAGGGTAGCACCAAGATGTATCACGACTTGAAGAGACATTACTGGTGGTACGGACTCAAAAGGGATGTGGTAGAATTCATGGCTCATTGCTTAACTTGTCAGCAGGTTAAGACGGAACATCAGAAGCCACCAGGGTTACTCAAACCCTTACCAGTGCCAGAATGGAAATGGGAGCACATCTCCATGGATTTTGTGACAGGGTTGCCAAGGTCTTCAAAGGGCAACGATGCGATATGGGTCGTGGTAGACTGACTGACCAAGTCTGCACATTTCATTCCCATTAAGATGACAGAATCATTTGAGACTTTGGGTCGGCGGTATATCAAGGATATCATCAGATTGCATGGTATTCCACGGACTATTGTGTCCGACAGAGATGGTCAATTCACCGGCAGAGTATAGCAGAGTATGCAGTCAGCCATGGGAACAAACCTACTAACTATCACAGCATTCCATCCACAGACTGATGGGCAGTCTGAGAGGAGAATACAAACATTGGAGGATATGCTGAGAGCTTGTATGCGAGATTTCAAGGGTGGATGGGAGGATCACTTGCCGTTGGTAGAATTCTCATACAACAATAGTTACCAGGCAAGCCTTCAGATGGCTCCATTTGAGGCATTATATGGTAGACCATGTAGATCACCTGTGTGCTGGACAGAGGTCGGTGAGCCTGCACTGATTGGACCTGAGTTGGTTACAGAGACTACAGCGCAGATACAGTTGATACGACAACACCTATTGACTGTTCAAAGTCATTAGAAGGGCTATGCTAACAAGAGGAGGAGGTTTCTTGAATTTGAAATGGGAGACATGATGTTCTTGAAAGTCTCACCACGAAAGGGGCACATGAGATTTGGAAAGAAGGGAAAATTATCGCCAAGATATGTGGGACCGTTTTCAATCATAAGAAGGATGGGGGATGTGGCTTATCAATTGACACTCCCTTCACAGTTGGCATCTTTGCACGATGTGTTCCATATATCGATGTTGAGGAAGTACAATCCTGATCCCTATCATGCATTGAACATACAAGACATAGAGATCCAAAGCGACGTGACATACATCGAAAAGCCTGTCCGAGTGGTGGACACAGAACAAAGAGTATTATGGGACCGAGCGATCTAGTTTGTCAAGGTGGTATGGGATCGACATGGCATTGAAGAAGCCACATGGGAACTCGAGTCAGAAATGCGAACAACTCATCCTAAGTTATTTATGTAAATGTTTAAAACCCTACTTCACTCGATTTTCGGGACGAAAATTTTAAAAAGAGGGTTGTATTGTAACGCCCCAAATTTTCAAGTTATTAATATATACGAAAAATTACCCATTTAAATTGTGAATTATTAGATATGGACCTTATATGGGTAAAGTGTTGGGTCATTACCCAATTAAGACCCAACGGTTTTGGAAATGGTTTCAATAAAATTTAAATGGGGTTGAATTAAAAGGGTATACATTATGTCTATAATTAATTATTATGCGCATAAAGGGAACTTGGAGGATTATTATAGCTGTGGGACTCATTGCATACTACACATGTCATGGCTTTGTTTTATATGGATTTATTATTATGTTATATGCATGTTTTGTACCAACCATGTGTTAGCCCTAATTGGAATACCTACTGGGCGCGTTGTTCTAACGCCCTACTTCTACCATCGTGGATGACACAGGAAAACGAAGGGAACGATGAACGCGAAAAGGGCCAAGCATAGGAGCTTGGATATGTGATTGGATTATATTTGATTAAGATACTCATGGACTTGTATTTTGAGTATCTAGAATTCGAAATGTAATAACTTAGAAAATATTTGCTATGATTGGATGTTGATTGGATAATTATGTTATGATTAATTATGGATAAAGACTTGACATATTTTGCTATCTCAAATGGAATAGAACTGGGTTCTATTATAATTCCGCATGTTTTGATTTTAATTCCGCATGGTTATATTGTTATGTGTGAACTGTTTTCATGAACTTAGTCCGTGCACACATAGGGTTGGCCAGTTAAGGGTCGGACTTTAGAAGTTCGGACTTAGCTCGCGTTGTGACGTCCCGCTCTCTATCACTCTCCGTTTATATAAAAAAAAATAGACTCTGATTTTCGGAAAGCTAAGAGGGTGAAAAAGGGCGGGGCGTTATAGAGATTTTCTAAAACACAACAAGATATAGCATTGAGAGCTTTTGTATTTGTCAAGTCCATGTTTTGTTCAGTGTCACTCCAAGTAAAATAATTTCTGGCTGGTGGAGATGTTGATGCTTTAAATTTGTAAATCTCGCAAGCGTACGAACCATTCGATAGTATAGCATATGAGTGTGAGGTCGAACCATAACAAAATCACAAAATATATGCTTAAAATTAAATATGTACCTCTTAAAAAGACGTAATCTTGAGAAAAATAGATTAAGTCTGTAGTTGAAATAAAAAGATAGATTCTATTTGGAAAACAATTGAACACCATCTTTTATTTAACATGCAAATCAAATCTGTTCCTTTAATTTTTACATTGGTGAATCAAGGAATGTGTAGTCCCCTTCTTAAAAATTGCAAAGTTCCTGATCAAAATAATATATTCACAATCCTTAGTTTAAGAATATTTTGAAAAAGAGGTTGTTTTTATACATGAATGAAAGAATGAATTAAAGAATAAATATATAAACAAAGAATACAATGATTTGTTAAATTAAGAATCAAACAATTAAATGGATAACCAGTTAGCCTCTAGGCACATAAATGGATTCCGTACTTCGTTTCAAGATGGTTAGGCCTCGAGATCCCGCACTTTTCCATGCTCACGTCTCGCATGTACGAACACTCATCTCATCCCGTTATGTGTGAACAGTGTCGGTATCGTATTCTGGTCCCGTTCATATCTATTCCTTCAATATAACTACCATGGACATCCATTCATTACTGTAGGAATAACATTGTAAGAGCAAATATGAGATGCATTTAGTAAATACAGTGTGGTTGAATCTCCTCACCGTATATTGGCGAGAGTTTTGGTTGAAATTGTCAAAGCGATTAAAACTGAATTAATACTTGGTAAGTAAAAACAATGATTTAATAAACAAACCTATCTCTTTATATTTTCCTCCTTTTTAGTCATTTATTTAACGGAGAAATCAATTCGCACAAGTGCACATTTAAAAGTAAAGCTCGTGCGCTAATATACGCTAAATACTCTAATGGCTTTCAAGTGAATGGCAAAAAATGACCAAAAAGGAATAAAGTAAAATAACATCGAATACGTGGGGTTTTAAGAAGAGTCGGAATACAAAACACAAAGGAAATAAAATTCAGTGCACGTCACGTATTATCAACGAGTGAACTTTTCCGCAATGAATTGAAACTGGCCCAGTCAATAAAGAGAAAAACAGTTTATCCACAACTAAGTTATGCATACATTTCTACCCGTTGCACTAGACTAGTTCGGAACAAAATGTTAGTCAGTAGAATTTGTTCGTCACTCAGATGGAAAATGGACTAGGAGGTCTACAGATGGAGAAGTTCTACAAGTACAAGGTGCACAGGCCTCTAAGACGTTCGGAATGGGTGTTTGCAACTCTAGAGCTTACCCTTCAAGACAAAAGTGCGAGAATTGACCTATACTGCATGTGGCACCTACGGAAACACAGAGTGTTGCACGTTTCCTAAGAAAGGTAGAATGTTTGGCCAAGTGGCCTAAGTAAAATACAGTATGTAAACATTACAAGACTCTAAGATAAACCCCACAGTGGTCAAATACAAGAGTTTTAAGTCAAAACAATACTCCCTCTGTCCCAAATTAATTGTCCTATATGGATTTTGAAATTGTCCCAAAATAGTTGTCTCATTTGTATTTGTATAGTACAAAATATGTTGAAAATGGATGAGATTACATGAGTGATAGGCTTATATAGAGAGTTCCTTAAAAAATACAAATATTTCAAATGAGACAATTAAAATGGGACGGAGGGAGTATAATTTTCACTTTTCCAAAATTTTGCAAAAAACACCATGTTGCCCCTTGCCCTATTAAAAAATATCTAGAAATTGGCATACTGGTAGAACATTCCACTAATTTCCATTGTGAGATTTCGATGGTTAGACTGTTTTTCCAACAGGTGGAGCAATTTTCCATTTTTAGAGAATTTTCTTATATGATTTTAGGTCGCAAATTTCTAGATCACTAGGTACTCTAAAAATCAGGATTTTTAGATAATGGGCGTTTAAAATACACGTTTTGAGAAATCGTCAGAAAATTTCAAAAATACTACTGAGTAGAGTACTCAAAGTCACAGAGTGTGTGCAGTTTTCAATGTCTAACTACGTAAGCATAGTGGTCTCATACACTCCGGGATTTCCAGTGCACTATTCATGGGTTTTTCATATAAAACGAATGTCATTTGAAAAGACAATTTTACCCTCCAGACTTCAATGAGCTAGATCACTGAGCAAACGAACTCATATCGGGTCAAATTTGATCTTTTTGGGAAGTTCTCTCAGCGCTGTAACATTTTAATCGGTCACAAAACTGGATTAACGGTCTGAAAATTTATTAATTATTCTAAAAGATTTTCTAAAACACAACAAGATATAGCATTGAGAACTTTTATATTTGTTGAATGCATGCTTTTTTCAATGTCACTCCAAGTAAAATAACTTGTGGATGTTGATGTTTTAAATTTGTAAATCTTGCATGCGTACGAACCATTCGATTGTAAAACATATGAGTACGAGGTCGAACCCACATAAAATCACAAAATATATGCTTAAAATTAAATATATACCTCTTAAAAAGATGTAATCTTGAGAAAAATAGATTAAGTCTGGATTTGAAATAAAAAGACAGATTCTATTTGGAAAACAAGTGAACACCATCTTTTATATAACATGTGAATCAAATCTGTTCCTTTAACTTTTACATTGATGAATCAAAGAATGTGTAGTCCCGTTCTTAAAATTGCAACGTTCCGGATCAAAATAATATATTCATAATCCTTAGTTAAAGAATATTTTGAGAGAGTGGTTGTTTTTATACATGAATGAAAGAATGAATTAAAGAATAAATATATGAACAAAGAATACAGTGATTTGTTAAATTAAGAATCAAACAAATAAGATAAATGGCTTGGACTTAAATGAATTACATCACAAATAAACATACATCAAAGACAACATTAAAAATAAACTAATTAACAAACTTACTAGATGGATGACATAACTAAATAAAGTAATTAGCAGAATTAAATTGACATGAAAAGTAAATGACAGAATAAAAGAAGACATGATTTAAAGGTTGTTATGGAATTTTTCTCTCATCGCCCAAAATTATTAAATAAACAAGAAACCTAGATTTGAAATTCAACGCATATAATTCAAGATTGATTTTAAACCTTTTAATTAAAATCTACACTCTTGATCTAATTAAAGTTTGATCCTAGGTTCAACATTCACAACTTAAGACTTTAATCAAATAAAGAACATAAATTAAAAATTAAAATGAAACATAAAAGACATCATGAATAATCAGACTTTTCAAGAAACTAAAAATGGACGTTTCTTATTTATTAAAAGGAAGAATTCAAGTAGAAAAGATGGAATTTCAATACATGAAATACTTAAAAATAATTTACAAAATAAAATAAATCTCACTTGCAATTTTCGAGTATGCTCATGTCTTCAGTGTATTTTTCCAACTTTAGGTCCTCTTGAGCTCCAGGTCAAATTCAAACTTGGCTTTGGGGTAATGGGGTATTTATAGGCTCAAGGTTGGATTGGATGGATGTGATTAAATCTTGGTTTAAGTGACCAAGGAGTGGCTTGGATTAAATCTCAATGGAGTTGGATGAATGGGATTTTAAGTTGCAAAAGGTTAGGTTTTACAAGGGGTGTACACGAATTTGGGATTGTTTGGTGGCTTGGAGTGGAGTGCAAGCAAAGTTAGAGAGGATTTAGGATGGGGATAGGCTCCCACGAATTTGGAGTGCTGGTTTTAGGGTTTAGGGTGATGATAAATGGATGGTGGAGATTTGAAGTTGAGATGATTGAATGGTGGAGATAATATAAGGTGATGTGGAGATTTGACTAGGTGTATGCGAATGAAAGGGATACAAGATTGCAAAAATCGTGTGGGATTTGTGGATGATGAGAAGGTGATGTGTCATGAACGAATGTGGATGGTTTTTTGGTCAAATACATGGAGAGATTAGATGCACAAATCAAAGGGATTAGGGTTGCAAAATGCACATGGTAGCTGGCTTGTACCTCAAGTTGTCTATACTTTAGGGTTTAATGAGTGGATGGCAAAGATTAAATGGAGTTAAGATCTAATGGTTCTAGGTTTATTTTGGTACAAATAAATATAGGAAAGGGATGATGGTTGATGGAGGGTTTGGATTCAAAGGTTAATCCTAGATGAATGATGAAATGCATGACATAAAAATTGAATACAATTTATGTATGTCATGGATGCATGTGGAGTCTTTAGGGTTTCTAAGAGATGATTGAATGAATTAGATAAGATGACCTAATATCTAATGGCTAAAATGATCAATCCATGAATTAATAGGTGATGCATGGATGAATATTATTCTAAGGTTAAAATGTTTATGATTATAATGAATAACGTAGATCTAATGATGGATGAATGAATGGTCTAGATTAACATAGAGGCTTCTAGGTTTTACAAATAATGCATGAAAGATATGAAGAGTGGAGATGAAAGATGGAGGATGGAGGGCAAAAATTGAATGCGCATGAGAGATAGTCAAGGTTTAGGTATTGGAGCTGACATTGGGTAAATGGATTTAGGTGAATTCAAATATGGACCATGGAGCTTCCTGGACTTGGGCTTGGATCTAGACCTCAACTTAGGCCCACTATAATTGGATTTGAGAGCTTGCGCCTGAGTTGGACTGAGCTTGCACATTAGACTGGCTTAACTGTAATATTTGCATGGTCTTGTATCGAGCCTCGCCCCATTGAAGCTTAACTTGGCACATTTGAATGATTCTCTGGCCCAATGACTTGAAATTTAGGCTTTAGTACTTGGATTGAAGCTTCTATCATCTAGAATTAAATAATTATTGAACCACTGAAAATCTAAAAATTATTAATTAATCTAGACTCTCATAACTGGATCCAGATTAATTAATTTACACAAAAGTCCTAAAAATGGCATGAAACAATTATAGCAATCTTACGTCTTCAATTCAAGGCTCTAAACTTGTAATTATCTGCTGAATTAATATTATTTTCCTGAACTGCCCATTTTTATCTGCAAAACTAAGAAACTGCATTAAATGCATCAATATATACAAACATGAGAGCTAATTAGTCCAATAATCAGGGCCAAAAATGTAAGATTTTAGTGTTCAACAAATAACCCCAAACTCATATTTTGCTAGTCCTCGAGCAAACTTACATAAAAAAAAAAAAAAAAAAACAAATGGAAATACGCAAATCCTAGACTGGCCTAAATAAAACCGAAGCTAATCCTAAGAACTACACCACTTTCGCCGGTACTCTCGATTGCATTTAGCATATGCAACAAGCTTTTAAACCCCTAGGTTACCCCTAGTGGACAAGTTGTAGTCTCGTGACGGCTTTTAGTGATAATACCCACAAACATCAACATATTTAACAGGAACACACAGATAAGGGGTCTAAACATCATACAACTCTAAAATTCATTTGAAAAGGCCTATACTCGGAGTGTGGTGTGCGCTTAGCCAATATTAAGATAGACTTCATTTTCCAAATAAACGCAAGTTTTGTTCACACCGTTGGAAAATGCGCTTTGACTTGAAACCTCACTAGATATATCTCTAAAAAAAATTAACACTCAGAGGTTTGGTTTGGTTTTCTCTCAAGGTCTATGTGAGCAGAAGTTATGTATTTAAAATCAAAATATCTCACATACGTATTAGAAAAGACGACTTAATTCAAAGAAAATGAATGACCTCATGAATGAATGCCACTTTCCTGAGAACGTTGAGTCAAACACCATCATTTTTCTTTATTCTCCAAACACATTATTTAGACCTAAGATCAATATGACATCCTATTTGGACAAAATGTGGCTTGGGATCAGGCCAAATCAAAGAAGGATAGAAGACTCTAAAAAATAAATACTATGAATAGAAATGGTTAGAGGTTTTCATGATTTTTGAATGGGATATTTTTCCTCTATTTTTCTTTTCAGCACTTTTCAAAGTATTTTCTTTTTTCTTTTCTTTTCTTGTTACATCCTTCTTTTGGTATCTGGATGTCTCCCTTTTAGGATGCTATTTTCTGTCTTTTTTCTTTCCTTTCTTGTGCCCTTGTTTTTAGAGTACCATTCCGATTTTATCTCTAACGTTTTCAAAGGATAGGTCATGGATATTTGCAATTGGCTCATACTCCTTGACTGGAGTTGGGTATGGTGCTCATGGCTGGTCAAGAAAACAAGCTACTTTAAAGGCTCAACTGGGAAACTATCAAGATAAGATGCCCAAGTAAACGTGGGCTTTTAGACTCAAATGATCCAAACATGGCCTAAATCATATCCTAAGTTTCAACAGGTGGCTTCCTTACTTCAAATAAATTCTGAAAAAATTTAGGCATACTAACTCAATTTTGATAGGGTTCTAAGTAATGTGACCAAGATGAAAAATAATGAGATCAACGACTCAATTTCGCTACCAAAAAAAAGGGAATTGACTTATTATCCTTAGAAGAAAAAAATGGCTCTAAAGCTTACTGGGTTAAGTCTCCACTGATATTCATCTATTGATCACTTGACAAGTGAATATCTTTCTTTTTCAGACTAAACTTAATATGGCTATGTACAAGAGTTTCAAATATAAATCCTATAAAAATCTTTCCAAAAAAATATGATATAAAGATCTCTATCTAAGTATTAATGCTAAAAATGTGATTATTTTTACGTCAGATCGTCAAGATGCGGGTAATCTTTTTTAAACTAAAATTGGCAGTGTTTAAGCTCTAGAAGTATCAGTTCTCACTTACTCTTCTCTAAAATGATTTTTCCTATTTTTGTCTAAGCAAGATTATGGCTCTTGTAACATGAGATTGTCAAGACATTTGTAAGCGCTTAGTCGGAAATCACTAGTTCTCATGGTGTTGTTATGCTTATCATGTGTTTTGTGATATGTGTATGCCGTATATATCTTTGAAACTCAAGTGGAGTCTTTTCAAATCAAAAATCAATTTGTAGAGGAAAACCAGTTTCTGGTATAACGACTAATCATCAAGTGGTGATGTGTCATGCGAAATGCAGTAGCGGACTTGGAAAAGAAAACCAGCTTGTGTCTTAGCGACGGGTCCACAGCAGACGCGGATTGGTGATGCGACCGATCGCCTGGTCGACTAATCGTCCGTGTCGGGGGAAAGTTTTTTAGTTAATAGCCTTTCGATTTGGGGTTTTCACCGCAACCATTCTCGACGAGTCTTCTCTTCCCTTCTCTACAAAAACCGAAGAAAGGGTCGTGCCCTAGACTCCTAGATTTGTTGGTGTGAACGATTACTCGTAGTTTTGGTCAGAAGAAAAGTTCTCTCGACCTTCAGAGACCACTCTCCTCACAGCTTTCTCTCTGATTTCTGCTCGAGTAAGACTCAATCTCAGCTTATTTTGATTTTTCTTTGGAAAGATGTTTGGAAACTGAGAATAAATGTCTAGTACCAAGTACTCAAACAACCTTGAGACCCATGATAATGAGGACCAACACATTGCCTTTTCCCCTTCACCGAAGAGATCAAGACCTCAAAAAGAGGTAGCTAAGCCCTCACGGAAGTCAAAACCTTCTCACATTTCTCTTGAGGGAACCCCCACCTTTCTAAGCCCTAAAGGTAAACAAAACAAGTCCACCTCAAAGGGGAACCCAAAAGGAGAAAACTTCTAATCCTATGCCTAGAAGGCACATTGGTCTATGCTCTCGAGACGATTCAAGTAGTGAAGAGGAAGATAAGCATGATGAAGACAAAAGTGTTAGTGAAAAAAAAAAAAAGATGTAACACTCCGGATTTTCCTCAGGTTATAAATTTATTGGATGGGCCAACTTGGATTGCAATTTTATTTATTAACAGGGAAATTTAATTAAATTTGAAATAAAAAAGTTGAAATGGACATTAGATGGGCAAGGAAATGCTTCAATTACCCAATTAAGACCCAATGGGTTATAGGTGATCTTAATTTAAAAATAATTGATGAATTAGATCATCATACATAAATCACATAATAAGAGGGGATAATGGAATTAAAATAATAAAATAAAATGGTATATGGAAGCCAACTAAGAAAGGATGCCACGTCATCAAGTGAGGTGGAAAGTAGAATTGAGGTGGCATATAAGTGGAGGAGACACATCAAGTGACATGGCAAAAGAGGGACCCAAGTGTCATGCGGTGACCAAGTCACCACATGCATGGTCAACCATGGCATGGGTTCACTTGGTCAAGCACTTTTAAATTTTGAATCTTGAATTAGGGTTTTCTTTTAAGAGGTCTTAAATTGGGAAAATGAAAGGATAAAATGGAAGGGTAGGATTTCTTCTAAGGAAAGATCTAGGGTAGAGATTAAGAGTTGGGGAATCTTGTCTAGGTACATTGTACCTAGACACTTGGGAACCCAAGGGTCTTCACCTCAAAAGCAATGAAGCCATGCTTGGGGAACCAAGAGCCTCCTTGTTTAGAGCAAGTCATTATGAGAGGGATGGAAAAGATTAGGGTTCTAATATAAAAACCCAAACCAAAGGGCACCCCAAGACCCTTGCCCGACAACACCCCCCCCTCTTCTCTCTCTCAAGCAAGCAAAAACTTCTCTCCACTCCTCTCCTCTCTCCCACCTCTACCACCATACACTTGAAGATTTTGAAGAACAAAGAAAGGAGAAGAAGAACTAAATAAGAAGAGAAAGATCAAAAGAAAAGAAGGAGATTGAAGAGCCAAAGAGGAGGAGCAACTCATTGAAGGAAAGGTCTAGGGGGATAAGGTATGTCTAGAGTAAATAAAATCAATGGGGATTAATCTAAGGAAACCATAGGCTCAGCCATGGTGTGGCTGAACGCATGGTTCCATGTTGGTTGGAATGAACGGCCAAAAATGTTATAAGCCCATGGAGTTGGAAATCCATCCAAAGGATGGTTATGGGTTGAAACAAAACAACCATGAGATTAATCCGGATCATCATGGATTCGGCCAAGATATGGTCAAATCCATAAGTCTAACATTTTAAGGGTTTTGAGGAATCCTTGTTAAGAACTTGTAAGAGGGGGGAATAATCAAACATAAGGGATCATAGGTTCGGCTATAATGAATGGCCGAACCCATGCTATGATTATGATTGGATGGATGGATTAAGAAAAAAAAGAAAATGCATAAGGTAAAAGGATATTGAAAACCATCAAGAGATGGGAAACGTTGTAAAGGAACATGTGATGATCAAAAGGATGAAAACCAACCATGATGGATCGGCCATGTTGTATGGCCGAACCCTAACCTTGGCTAGTGGGTAGGAAATATATTGAGCAAGTGTTGAAGATAGAATCCATGTTTAAACATGATTAAGGATGGATTTCAAGGAGAAAAGAATCAAAGAATAAGGTTCGGCCTCTTCCATGGCCGAACCCTATTTTTTTATGGGGAACATTTAAGGACTATGATGCGCAAATGAGTTGAGAAATGAACATGGAACTTAGATGGATGGAACTGGGGATGATGAAATTAAAATGGAAAATCAAACTAATATGTATGTTTGAATTTGATGAGGTAAAGAGGCTCACAAAGGGATCACAATTCGTCTCACGTGACCGTTAGTGTTATCCTTGCAAGACAAGAAAGGATAGTAAATCGGACATTGGTGGGATTCCTACCTCATTGAGAACACTATGGAGTATAATATGACACTTGTTTTATTCAAAATATGATGATTACATTGTCTAAATAAATTATATATGATTATGAACTGATTTTTAATGATATGTTGTATATTAAATGAAATGACATTCTTGCATACATTACCTCATGCATGGCATGGGAGGGAACACATATGACCAAAAACCAAGTTCTGAGCAGTCCGGATAAGACTTGGGCTGGAAATTAGCTTATATGAAGCTATATAAACCGTTGAGATTTGGCCGCATCCGGTTGATAGAAAAGTACGGCGTAATTGGGCCAAAGAGCTCCTGGGTAGTCAGTCCCGAAACCCTGCGCAGAGGGAGGAGTACACACTCCACCAGCCATCCCGGTTAATTTGTGGATGGGTATACAGTTCCCTGGTGCTTGCAACCTCAAACATTGTGGACATAATTGGCCAAGGAAACTATTGATTGATTTACGATGTGATTGGGTGTGGACAGTGGGTAGCATTTCATTTGCCATTGACGCCCATGACATGACACTTCGTTAGCATGATTATGATATGGACGTTATGTATTGTTTTATTACTAACAAGATGTTTTTACAAATATGCCATTAATGATGTATAAACCCTTTGATTTATGATATTCTAATATTACTCCTATGTACACTAACCATAATTGGAATACCTACTGGGCATATTGACTAATGCCCTACATCTACCCTATAGATGTTGAAACAAGAAATGCTAAGGAAAAGGACGTAGGACCGGAAGGGAGCCAAGCGTGATGGAAAAAGGATTAGTAGGAGCTTGGAAGATTAAAGTTTAATTTGCTTAGTTTTGATTTCAATGATGTATTCGGAGGACTTGCATTTTGGGTTGTAATAATTTAGACTATTTGGGACACTTTAGAACTTATTTGCTATGGTTTGATAATTTTGAGTTTCATTTAAAATTTTTAAGGTGATTGGCTTTCCTTGCGTAATGATGCTAAGAAAATGAATAGTATCTTATTCATATAAATTATTCCGCAAGCAATAAGATAAGCGTGTGTAAATGTTTTAGTGGACTTAGTCCACGCACACATAATAGTGGCTAGTCAAGGGTTGGGTTTTGGAAACTCGGACTTGACTTTCGTCGTAACGACCCGTCCTCTCTCACTTATCAATATATATATATATATATATATATATACTCTGATTTATGCAAGTGAAAAAGGACGGGGTGTAACAATTGGTATCAGAGCGAAACTTGAAGTTTTGAGTTTCATAAAGTAAGATTAATACGGTATCATGTCTCACTGACAGGTGAGAATCCCAACTGACCGACTCCTTGGAGTCCGTTGAACGGGGGTCGGATTAATTTACTTTGATGGGAATCAGACGGCAAGCATTCAATCAAGAACAACATTTAATGAGAAAAACAACAACAAGGGAAGGATAATGACTATAAATTGTAGAATTATCAAACATAGCGAAATATGTCGTTTACTCTTCCCCCCCTCCCTCGAACAAGAAACAATATATGATACTTAGGAGATTTCCAAACAAGAAACATCATGTGATTTCCCAAAACAAGAAACATTATATGATTTCCCAAACAAGAAAAATTACATGATTTCTCCAAAATAAGGAATACTATATGATACTTAGGAAATTTCCCAAAATTAGAAATACTATAGGAAATTTCCCCAAATGAGAAATACTATACTTAAGAAATTTTCCCAAATAAGAGATAATGTACTTAGGAAATTTCCCCCAAATGAGAAATACTATGTGATATCTAGGAAATTTCACCAAAACAAGAAATACAAGATGTCACTTAGGCAATTTCCTCAAGTAAGGAAGACAAAGTGATATATAGGAGAACTAAACAGAACTTCCCCCTTCCAATGATTATTTGATCAAGTATAACTTCAAAGTATTTGAACACAAATCCTTAAGAGAAAAGCTAAGTCAACCAATGTTTTGATGACTTAGGAAAATGCCTCCACGAAGAAGAAATACTCGACAGAGCCTGAATCGGGAAGAGGGAGAGGACAGTGTGATATTCCTGTGGTACCTCCCGAGCTGCAGAGCCTAGTGCAACCAGTAGTCACCTCCGTTATACAGCAACACCAGAACGGCAATGGAGACACTACTTCCAATGAATCCCAGGACCGAACAATGGTCAGAGATTTCCAACAGCAGCGTCCCCATTATTTCAGAGAGAGGAGGGACCCGGAGGAGCAGAGAATTGGATTGAGAATATCACGAAGATCTTGAAGCTACTTAAGATCACCAATGATCAGGACCGAATACTGCTGGCTACCTCACAACTGGTAGACGATGTAGGAGAATGGTGGAAGGTCATAGAACAACAAAAAACGCAGACTCCAGCGGCAAATAAAACAGAGATGACTTGGGACAAGTTCGCTGGGATGTTTCTGGACATTACTTTCCAAAGGAGGAGAAGGAGCACCAAACACATGCATTCATAGCTTTGGTCCAGGGCCTCATGACCGTTGCAGAGTACTATCAAGAATTCCTCCGTTTATCATGCTATGCTCTATACATGGTGGACACAGAATATATGAAGGCCCGAAAGTTTGAGCGAGGCCTGCAACCTAACATCAGAGCTAAAGTCATTATTTTCAAATCAGCTACTTTGGCAGAGGTGATTAGTCGAGCCAGCATAGCCGAACAAGAGTTGATGGAGACAGTTATATTTGTGGAGAACAGACGAAGCCAGGCAGGAGAAATTTTTTCCGTCCTCGCAAGAAATTCAGACCTAACTCTGGGAAACCCTTAGTCTCCACTGCTTCCACTGGTGGTTTTCGTCCCAATCAGTCCTCCACATCAGGACCAGTCTCTCAGTTTCCTCTGGGTGTTATTGTCTGTTATCAATGTGGCCAGCAGGGCCATATCAAAAGGGAGTGTCCATAGAACAACAGACCTTACTCCAGGGTTTCTTTCCATCCCCCAGCTCGGCCAGCTCAGTCGTAAACGTCCAGGGCAGACAACCAGACAGAACACCCATTCCAGAAAGATCTGGACGGCTGTATACTTTGGTTCCTCCTCGAGAGACGGTGGATCACTCGTTGATTCAAGGTATGGCAGTAGTTGGTAGTTCTTATTCAAGAGCATCCCATTCCTTTATATATGCTACCTTCATATCTGCTACTGGTATCTTAGTACAACAGCTATCTACTGCACTCACTATTGTATCCCCTGTTGGAGACACGTCACTAGGTCTAATCTGCACCTCCGTGGACACTGAACTTGCTGAGTTCAAATTTGAATTCAACTATCTGGTACTGAAGATGACAGAATACAACATCATATTTGGCATGGATTGGTTGGCTATCTTTCAGGCCAGCATTGACTGTCACCTTTGCAGAATGATATTCTGGCCACCCGAGGGAAAACGGTTTATGGTACATGCCAATAGATAGAGCATTCCTATGACTAGGAGATTACATGACGAAATGAACCATCTCGTACTGAACAGTATCAAACTAGACAAGGCACCGGTGGCTGAACTACCTGCGGTAGTAAAAGACTACGCAGAAGTATTCTCGACAGAACTCCCTAGTTTGCCTCCAAAAAGGGAGATTGACTTCGAGATTAAGCTCTATCCTGGCACTACTTCTGTATCATTGCCTCATTACCTGATGGACCCCGCATAAATGTCAGAGCTGAAGAAACAAATTGATGAGTTGCTCAGACTGGGATTCATCCCTCACAACACCTCATCCTGTGGAGCACCGGTATTGTTCGTAAAGAAAAAAGATGGTACTCCTCGAATGTGTGTGGATTATAGGAACTTGAATCAGCTGACTGTCAGGAACAAGTACCCATTGCCCAAAATTGATGATCTGTTCAATCAACTCAAAGGCTCCAGCCATTTCTCCAAGATTGATCTTATGTCAGGCTATCATCAAATCCATGAAAGATGAGGACATAGAAACAACGGCCTTCAGAACTCGGTATGGGCTGTACGAATATGTGGTCATGCTTTTTGGACTCACAATTGCACCAGCCGTGTTCATGGATCTGATGAGTAGAATATTTCGTCCTTATCTGGATAAGTCGTGATTCTCTTCATTGACGATATTCTGGTTTATTTTGCCAGTCAGGAGGAGCATGCTGAGCATCTGAGAATAGTCGTGGACATACTGAAGAAGAATCAGTTATGTGCCAAAGCAAGCAAGTACGAATTCTAGCTATCTGAGATCAACTTTTTGGGGCATGTCATATCAGCAGGAGGAATAATTGTGGACCCAGTTAAATTGGCAGCGGTTAGAGACTGGAAAGCTCCAAAGAATGTGTCCAAAATCTGCAGTTTTCTGAGACTGGCTGGCTACTATCGAAAATTTATTATGGACTTCTCCAAGATTGCGGCTCCATTCACCCAACTAACTCAGAAAGGAGTCAAATTTGAATGGTCTGACGTGTGCAATCGAAGGTTTGAGGATCTAAAATAGAAGCTTATCACCGCTCCCATTTTGATTTTGTCGGAGAGAGGCAAAGGGATATGAAGTATACTGTGATGCTTCAGGAGAAGGACTTGGGTGCTCTCTCACTCAAGGTCATCATGTGGTGGCATATGGTTCAAGGCAACTGAAAATCCATGAACGCAACTATCCCACTCATGATTTGGACTTAGCTGCAGTGGTCTTCGCTCTCAAACGCTAGAGACATTATCTATATGGTGAGAAATTTGAGGTGTTTTTAGACCATAAGAGCTTAAAATATTTGTTTGATCAAAGTAAGCTCAATTTGAGACAACGCAAATTGATGGAGTACCTGCAAGACTATGAATTTGCACTATGATATCACCCTGGTAAGGCAAACAAAGTGGCGGATGCCCTCAGCTGCATTTCACATGCAACTGTGGCCAGTCTGATTATGAAAGAATGGGAAATGCTGACGACCATCCGAGAGTTCAATTTTCACATCAAAAATCGTGGGAGCATGTATAATTTGATGGTACAGTCTAGTATGGTTTCCAAGAATGAAAAAGAGCAGCGAACATATCCTGAAGTGGCAGAAATATGGGCCAAGATGTTGACTGGAGAGGTCATACCAGAATGGGAATTACGACCTGGACAAGGTCTCTTATTCCGAGGCAGGACATATGTATCTCAAGGTTGCAGGAGAGAGCTGTTGACAGAAGCTCATCAATTAAAGTTCTTCATCCATCCGAGTTTCACCAAAATGTACCATGATCTAAAAATGCATTATTGGTGGCATGGATTCAAAAGAGATGTGGCTAACTTTGTCTCTCATTGCCTTTCTTGTCAGCAAGTCAAGACAGAACATCAGAGGCCGCCAGGGCTGCTTAAACCTCTACCCGTGTCCGAATGGAAGTGGGAACACATTGCCATGGACTTTGTAACAGGGTTGCCGAGGTTTTCAAAGGGTAATGGTACAATCTAGGTTATAGTGGACTGTCTGACCAAGTCTGAACATTTTCTCCCTATCAAGATGACAAACTCGTTTGAGACTCTGGGACGGCAGTATATTAGAGACATCATCAAGCTACATGGTATACCCAGGACTATTGTATCCATTAGAGATGGCAGACTCACTAGCATGGTGCGGCAGACATGCAGTCGACTATAGGGACAAATTTGTTATACAGTACAACTTTCCATCCATAGACCAACGGTTAGTGAGGGCGAATAATACAAACATTGGAGGATATGCTGAGAGCCTGCATGCTAGACTTCTAGGGCAGTTGGGAAGATCAACTACCACTGGTCGAGTTCTCATACAACAAAAGTTACCAGGAAAGCCTCAAGATGGCTCCATTTGAGGCATTGTACGATAGACCCTGCAGATCCCCAGTGTGATGGATAGAGGCCGGTGAGCCTGCTCTTATTGGACCTGATCTGGTTGTTGAGACCACGAAACAGATCAAGGTGATACGATAGCATCTGCTCACGGTACAGAGTCGTCAGAAGAGCTACGCTGACAGAAGAAGAAGACTTCTTGAGTTTGAAGTGGGAGACCTAATATTCTTAAAGGTCTCGCCACAAAAGGGACACATGAGGTTTGGAAAGAAAGGGAAGTTGTCACCCATATTTGTGGGACCCTTCCAATCCATGAGAAGGTGGGGGAAGTGGCCTATCGTTTGATACTCCCTCCACAATTGTCAGGATTGCATGATGTATTCCATGTTTTCATGCTGAGGAAGTACAACCCTGACCCATCACACGTGCTGAATGTGCAAGACTTTGAAGTGTAAAGCGATGTATCTTACGTCGAGACGCTTGTCTGAGTAATTGATACGAAGCAAAGGGTGTTACGGAACAGAGCGATTCCTTTCATCAAAGTGGTATGGGACCGACATAATAATGAGGAAGCGACTTGGGAACTGGAGTAAAAAATGAGAGCAGCTCATCCTGAGCTATTTGTACGATTTGTTTGTGTAATGCCCCGCCCTTTTTCACTCGCTTTCCCTTTCCGAAAATCATAGTCTATTTTTTTTTTGAAACAGAGAATGATAGAGAGCGGGACGTCACGACGCGAGCTAAGTCCGAACTTCTAAAGTCCGACCCTTAACTGGCCAACCCTATGTGTGCATGGACTAAGTCCATGAAAACGGTTCACACATAACAATATAGACTTGCGGAATCAAATCATAACATGCGGAATTATAATAGAACCAAGTTCTATTCCATTCAGATAGCAAAGTACGTCAAGTCTTTATCCACAATTAAAATATCATAATTATCCAAATAAACATCCAACCATAGGAAATCATCTAAATTATTACATGTCCGATGTCTAGTTACTCAAATTACAAGTCCATAAGTAACTTAATCAAAATATAAACTAAAATCATTCAAGCTCCTTTGCCTGGCCCGTTTCGCGCTCATCGTTTTCCTTGTTTCCTGTATCAACCACTAGGGTAGAAGTAGAGCGTTAGAACAACGCGCCCAGTAGGTATTCCAATTAGGGCTAACGCATAGTTAGTACAAAACATATATAATAACATATAGTCCAAAAACCATATAAACCAATGCCATGCAATGATGACAAATGCAATGAGTCCCACCCATCACATGTACATAATAATACCCCCACATAGGTCTTTCGGACGCCCCAACGGAGTGTGGACCCTCCGGTTTCTTCCTGATGGAAAAGCACATCAAGGTACTCCACATAGGTTTTTCGGACACCCCGACGGAGTGTGGCCCCTCCGGTTACATATCCTTCACCCCATGCCATGCATGAGATGCCAATGAAACACTTGTTATTTTATATAATAAATATAGCATTTAAAATCACAATTTGAAACATGTCCTTTGCAACATATATTCATCAAAAGTAAGATAAAAACAATGTACATAAACCCATGGTTTCAAAGAGGTGGAATCCTACCAAAGACCCTACGTGCCCTTACGCTTTCGTCCGGTAATCGCTCACAATCGTACACACCTTGTGAGGTCTCGTTACCTTATAATATAACAATCAATCAAAACCAAGTCCCACTTGATTTACAATATTTAAGTCCATAAACCAATCCCCATGGGGTTCGGCCATACACCAGGGCCGAACCCATGATCCATCACTTTTTTCTTATATTTACAACAATGCCATTTATACCACTTTTATTCATTAATCTAATGATAAACCAATTAATCATCTAAGATACATCAAACCTTAAGTTTAGCAAACATTCCCCATGGGTATGGTCCATTGATTTCACTTAATTACCAAAATGCCATCCATGGCTATCATTCCATTATTCTCACCCTTCATCCCTTGGTTTGGTAAACCATTCATTTACATTATACAAAGGCCCACAAATGGCCCATTAACAAGTTCATGGGGTTCGGCCATACACCATGGCCGAACCCATGATCTTTCAATTTTTGGCGATATTTACAAAATTTCCATTACCTCCATCATTGTCTCTCCATTAATTCAATCACCATATTAAGTCCATACATGATCCATAAAATTGATTCATGGGGTTCGGCCAAGCACCATGGCCGAACCCTATGATATCTAACTTTCCATTTTCATCAATAGTCCATAATTAGAAACTTTCTAATTTTAATATCCATCCTTCCATTATTAGAAACTTTCTAATTTAATAACCACCCTCCATTTTAATCAATTAACATTCATTAAAAATACCAATACACCTCCATGGGGTTCAGCCATACACCATGGCCGAACCCTATGGTCCATAATCCTCCTTTTAAAATCGTTCATCCAATAAAATCTCCTTAACAATTTAAGTCTATAAAAAGACCTCATGGGGTTCGGCCATACACCATGGCCGAACCCATGATCTTTCAATTGGGCATGTCTTTACAACTTTGCCATCACCTCCAAGATCTCCATTTAATCAATCACCAAAATAAGTCCATCTATATATATATTTTTTTCATGTTCTAAGTACATGAACATAATTCCATAAATATTTATGGGGTTCGGCCATACTCCATGGCTGAACCCATGGTCTAGGATCTTCACCAAAAATCATTCATTAAAACCTTTCTAAAATTAAAACCATAACTCTATGATTTTGATCCTCCAAACTTCCATTAAAATTACCGAAGTCCTTCCATGGGGTTCGGCCCTTCATCATGGCCGAACCCTATGGTTCATCAATTTCTTCTTAAACCATTTAAATCCTTTTAAAACATACATAATTATTCCATTGTTTTTATCATTAAAAATCCATAACCTGTAACACCCCGGACTTTCAAGTTAAGAATATTATTGGAAATTGCCCATTTAAATTATGAATTAATGGACATGGACCTTAGATGGGTAAGATGTTAGGCAATGGCTCAATTAAGACCCAACGGGTATCGAATGAGTGTTCAATGTAGGGTAAATGGGTAAGTTACACTTAATTGGGTCAAGGTGGCTATTTGGGTCAAAAGGCTCAATTGGGACCCAATAGATCATCTTTGACTTGGTTGACCATTAAAGTGAGTCCAAGCTTAATTAAGTTGGGACTGATTTAAGTTGGAAAGGAAATCAAATAATTAAGTTGAGTCAAGTGAATTAAAATGGAAAGATACTTAAGTGAGTGAGTTGGTTTTTAAAGTGATGAGTTAAATGGATGAGTTAAGTGAGTGAGTTGATTTGAAATAAATTATAAATGAGTTGGATGGGAAGTTATGGGGATATTCATCTCAAAAGAATGGAGTGTGAAGTTGAAGGGCTGATGTTTCAAATTCAAACACCAATCCACACGTTGGAGGGAAAGGGTGGGGGAAGTTTCATCTCAAAGATGAAACCCCCACATGAAGCTTTAAATGAGAGGAGGAAGATGGGGGGAGGTTACACCAAGGCAACCCTTGGTGGCCGTTGGAGCCTTGGGAGTTTCATCCCATGGATGAAACCCCCAAGTAAGCATTAAGAAGAAGGTTTAAAGAAATGGGAGTTACACAAGGGGGCTGCACCAAAGCCATCACCCTTGGCCGACTCTATTGACCAAGGAAGAGATTTGTTTTGCATTTGCATTCTCTCCCTCTCCCTTTTGGCTGTTCTCTCTCTCTCTCTCTCTCTCTCTCAAAACATCATTTGGCTAGCCAGCATTCTAAGAGAAAGAAAATCAAAGTTCTCACTCAAGGCCGAGTTCTATCTCTCACTCTCAATCCACACCTCTCAAGGCCGGTTCTCTTCTCAAAGACCAAAAAGGACTTAGCATGATTTGATCTCAAGTTTCTCTCTTAAACTACCCCTTTTGGCCGAACCACTCCAAGTGTGTTATCAAGATCAGTCTTGGCCAAAAGAAGCAAGAGGAAGGAGGAAAAAAGGCTAAGGAAGAAAGGAAGCAAGAAGGAACAAAAGAAAACCGGAGGAGTCGCAGAACCGGTAGGTTTTTCTTCATGGATTGTATTTAAAGAAAAGAACCATAGGGTTCGGCCATGGTGTATGCCGAACCCCATGGAAAAAAGATTAAGAGATGTTTATGATTTTTAATGGAAAAGAGGAACCATAGGGTTCGACCATAATGCATGGCCGAACCCCATGAAGGATTGTTGGTTTTATTTTAAGGGATCTTGAGGGATAAAAATCATGGACATATGAGTATGTGTTAAAAGGTTTTCAAAGGGTTAAAATGGAAGATGTTTAGTATTGTAGAAGGTTTTAATTTTGGAGGGTTGGATAAAAAAGAATGGAAAGGAAGGGCACCAAAACCAAAGAGTGAGGTTCGGCCATGGTGTATAGCCGAATCCCACCAAATATATTAATGGAGTTAGGGTTTCTTAGACATTGAATCATGTGGACTAGTTTATTAATTTTAAAGGGTTTCAAAACATAAAAACCATAGAACGTGTGAATACCTTAAAAGGGTTTTTAAATGGATATATGGTTAAGGCATGGGTCGGCCATTGTATGGCCGAACCATCGTGTTATTGTGGCTAAGATGTTAAAGGGGGACAAAAGTTAAATGAGTGAGGTTTGGCCATGGGTATGGCCGAACCCCACTAGAGTGTATATTATGGACATGAAAATGGTGGATGCATGTTAAAGAATTTTAAAGGACTATGAAGGGATTAAATGGAGTAATGTTTATGGACATAGGTTGTTAGCAATGTTAAACAAGGGTTAGACCAATGGCAAAACCGTAAATACAAGGTAGAATGTAAATATGAGAAATTGATGGATCATCATGGCTAAACCCCATGGGTAATATTTTTATGGACCTAGGTTATTATAAATGATAAATGATTGCTGTATAAGTCATGAGATTAATGGACTTGAAGAAGGGATTAAAATCAAGATAGTGAGGTTCGGCCATGTAGTATTACCGAACCCCACTAAGGTGTATTTGGTGGACTTGGACCTAATGTTAAATCAAAAGGAATATGTGTTTGACTTGTCGATATGTAACAAGGTGATGGGACCTCTTAAACGGTGCGCGATCGTGAGCGGTTGCCGGATAAAGGAGCAAGGACATTTAGTGGTCTTGGGTAGGATTCTACCTCATTGGAACATGGTTATGTAATATGTTTTTATCTTTATTTTGATGATTTATGTTGTAAATATATTATGTTTCAAATGTGGAGTTTTTAATGCTATAGTTATTTATATTACATAGCATAGGGGCATGTACATTTCATGCATGGCATGGGAGGGAAGTTTGTAACCGGAGTCCACGCTCCGTCGGGGCGTCTGTAAGGCAATCCTGGGAAGACCTTGATGTGTATAATCCCATCAAGAAGAATCCGGAGGCCACACTCCGTGGGGGCGTCCGAAAGACCACTGTGGGGATACCTTGATGAGGAGAATTCCATCAAGAGGTTACATGTGTTGTGATGGGTGGGACTCATTGCATAAGACATATGGCATGGCATGATTTCATATGGTTTTGAGGATAAGATGTTATATATGATTTTGTTACTAACCCATGTGTTTGCCTTATTTAGAATTCCTACTAGGCGCGTTGTTCTAACGCCCTACTTCTACCCTAGTTGATGACACAGGAAGGGAACGGAACGAGGAACATGATCGGAGCCAAGCTTGGGAGCTTGGATGATTAAGTTATATGTTGTTTAAGTTACTCATGGATATTGTATTTGAGTAGCTAGTAATTCGGAATTGTAATAACGTAGGTATATTTGCTATGGATTGGATGGTTAATGCTTGGATATTTAAGTTATGATAATTATGGTTAAGTGTTTGACTACTTTGCTATCTAAAATGGAATAGGATTGTTATCCTATTGTTTTTCCGCATATATGATTTATTTCGCAAGTTAATTTGAGTACGTGTGAACTGTCTTAGTGGATTTGGTCCACGCACACGTATGGTTGGCTAGTTAAGGGTCAGGCTTTGGAAGCTCGGACTTAGCTCCCGTCGTGACGTCCCGCTCTCTATCACTCTTTTATTAAAAAAAAATAGACTCGGATTTTCGGAAAGCATAGTGAAAAAGGGTGGGGCGTTACATAACCTAACCCATGTCTTTCCATGGGGTTCGGCCATGCACCGTGGCCGAACCCTATGGTCTATTCTTTCCATTAAATTAAATACTATGGTCATCCATTTTCCTTCCATGGGGTTCAGCCATGCACCATGGCCGAACCCTATGGTTCCTTATCTTAAACAAAAATATCAAAACTACTTACCGATTCCGCGACTCCTCCGGTTTTCCCTCGGTTGTTCTTGCTCTTCCAATCCTTCTCTTCCTTGGTCTTTTCACTCGGCTGGCTGCCTTCTCCTTCTCTTTGTTCTTGTCGTGATTGAGACTTGAGAGAGAGAGAAAATTCGGCCTTATGTGTGTAAGCCCTGCTCCCCTCTATGTCTCTCCTTTTATTACTTCCAATTAATCCTATCTTAGATGGTGCCGACCCTTCTTCCTTATGCGCCTCCCTTCCCTCTTTTTTTAATAAAATTCCAATCAGCCAATGCTAAGATAGCAATTGCTGTGCGCCCCTTTCTTGAGTCTGAATTGGAAGTTGCCGACCTTCCCATTTAGCACTTGCCCTATTGCCATTTTTAATCAAGGAAAAGCCCCTTTTTTTAAATGATCTCATGCGCATAACCTTGGATATGGAAATCCCTATACACGGCCTAAGCGTCTTTTAATTTAGCAATCCCCTTTTTTAAAAATATTCTAGCACATAATCTTGGATATGGATATCTAAAATTCGGCTATGCAATATTTATTTAATTTTAGATATATTCTTAAGATATTCTAGCATATCAATGTGGATATGAAAATCCCACATACATCTCATGCGCATATCCTTTTAATTCAACCCCATTTAAATTTTATTGAAACCATTTCCAAAACCGTTGGGTCATAATTGGGCAATGACCCAACAATTTACCCATATAAGATCCATATCTAATAATTCACAAAATTAAATGGGTAATTTTCATATATATATTAATAACTTGAAAATTCGGGGTGTTACAGTTTGAAAACCTACTTTCGCCTAATTTTCGGGAGGAAAATTCCAAAAGAGGGTAATATTGTAACACCCCGGATTTTCCTCAGCTTACAAATTTATTGGATGGGCCCACTTAGATTGCAATTTTATTTACTAATAGAGAAATTTAATTAAATTTGAAAGTAAAAAGTTGAAATGCACATTAGATTGGCAAGGAAATGGGTCAATTACCCAATTAAAACCCAATGGGTCATAGGTGATCTTAATTTAAAAATAATTGATGAATTAGATCATCATACATAAATTACATAATAAAAGAAGATAATGGAATTAAAATAATAAAATAAAATAGTATATGGAAGCCAATTAAGCAAGGATGCCACGTCATCAAGTGAGGTGGAAAGTAGAATTGAGGTGGCATACAAATGGAGGTGACACATCAAGTGACATGGCAAAAGTGGGACCCAAGTGCCATATGGTGACCAGGTCACCACATGCATGGTCGACCATGGCATGGGTTGACTTGGTCAAGCACTTTTAAATTTTGAATCTTGAATTAGGGTTTTCTTTTAAGAGGTCTTAAGTTGGGAAAATGAAACGATAAGATGGAAGGCTAGGTTTTCATCTCAGAAAATATCTAGGTTAGAGATTAAGAGTTGGGGAATCTTGTCTAGAGACATTGTACCTAGACACTTGAGAACCCAAGGGTCTTCACCTCAAAAGCAATGAAGCCACCGTTGGGAAACCAAAAGCCTCCTTGTTTAGAGCAAGTCATTATGAGAGGGACGGAAAAGATTAGGGTTCTAATATAAAAACCCAAACCAAAGGGCACCCAAGTCCCTTGGCCGAACCCACCCCCCTTCTCCTCTCTTGAGCAAGCAAAAACTTCTCTCCACTCCTCTCCTCTTTCCCACCTCTACCTCCATACACTTGAAGATTTTGAAGAACAAAGAAAGGAGAAGAAGAACTAAGGAAGAAGAGAAAGATCAAAAGAAAAGAAGGAGATTGAAGAGCCAAAGAGGAGGAACAACTCATCGAAGGAAAGGTCTAGGGAGACAAGGTATGTCTAGAATAAATAAAATCAATGGGGATTGATTAATCTAAGGAAACCATAGGTTCGGCCATGGTGTCGCCGAACCCATGCGTTCCATGTTGGTTGGAATGAACGGCCAAAAATGTTATAAGGCCATGGAGTTGGAAATCCATCCAAAGGATGGTTATGGATTGAAACAAAACACCCATGAGATTAGACCAGATCATCATGGATTTGACCATAATGGATTCGGCCAAGATATGGTCAAATCCATAAGTCTAACATTTTAAGGGCTTTGATGAATCCTTGTTAAAAACTTGTAAGAGGGAGGAATAATCAAACATAAGGGATCATAGGTTAGGCCATAATGAATGGCCGAACCCATGCTATGATTATGATTGGATGGATGGATTAAGAAAAATAAGAAAATGCCTAAGGTAAAAGGATATTGAAAACCATCAAGAGATGGGAAACGTTGTTAAGGAACATGTGATGATCAAAAGGATGAAAACCAACCATGATGGTTTGGCCATGTTGTATGGCCGAACCCTAACCTTGGCTAGTGGGTAGGAAATATATTGAGTAAGTATTGAAGATGGAATCCATGTTTAAACATGATTAAGGATGGATTTCAAATAGAAAAGAATTAAAAAACAAGGTTCGGCCTCTTGCATGGCCGAACCCTAATTTTTTATGGGCACCATTTAAGGACTATGATGCGTAAATGCATTGAGAAATGAACATGGAACTTAGATGGAAATAGGGATGATGAAATTGAAATAGAAAATCAAACTAATATGTATGTTTGAATTTGATGAGGTAAAAAGGCTCACAAAGGGATCGCGATTCGTCTCACGCGACTGTTAGCGTTATCCTTGCAAGACAAGAAAGGATAGTATATCAGACATTGATAGGATTCGTACTTCATTGAGAACACTATGGATATAATATGATACTTGTTTTATTCAAAATATGATGAATACATTGGCTAAATAAATTGTATATAATTATGAGTTGATTTTCAATGATATGATGTATATTAAATGAAATGGTATCCTTGCATACATTACCTCATGCATGGCCTGGGAAGGAACACATATGACCAACACGCCAAGTTCTGAGCGGTCCGGACAAGACTTGGGCTTGAGATTAGTTTATATGAAGCTATATGAACCATTGAGATTTGGCCGCATCCGGTTGATAGAAAAGTACGGCGTAATTGGGCCAAAGAGTTCCTGGGTAGTCAGTCCCGAAACCTTGCACAGATGGAGGAACCCACACTCCACCTACAATCCCGGTTAATTTGTGGATGGGTATATAGGGCCCTAGTGGTTGCCGTCTCAAACACTGTGGACATAATTGGCCAAGGAAACCATTGATTGATTTACGATGTGACTGGGTATGGACATTGGGTGGGATTTCCTTTGGCATTAGCACCCATGACATGACATTTACGTTAGCATGATTATGATATGGACATCATACATTGTTTTATTACTTACAAGATGTTTTTACAAATATGCCATTAATGATATATAAACCCTTGATTTATGATATTCTAATATTACTCCAATGTGTACCCTAACCCTAATTGGAATACCTACTGGACATGTTGAGCACTGGCCTACTTCTACCCTATAGATGTTGAAATAGGAAATGCTAATGAAAAGACCGTAGGATCAGAAGGGAGCCAAGAGTGACTGAATAAGGATTAGTAGGAGCTTTGAAGATTAAAGTTTAATTTGCTTAGTTTTGATTTCAATGATGTATTCGGAGGACTTGCATTTTGGGTTGTAATAATTTAGACTATTTGGGACACTTTAGAACTTATTTGCTATGGTTTGATAATTTTGAGTTTTATTTAAAATTTTTATGGTGATTGGCTTTCCTTGCCTAATGATGTTGAGAAAATAAATAGCATCTTATTCATATAAATTATTCCACAAGCAATAAGATAAGCGTGTGTAAATGTTTTAGTGACTTAGCCCACGCACACGTAATAGTAGCTAGTCAAGGGTTGGGTTTTGGAAACTCGAACTTGACTCGCTTCGTAACGGTCCGTCCTCTCTCATTTATCAAATATATATATATATATATATACACACTCTGATTTATGCAAGTGAAAAAGGGTGGGGTGTTACAAAAGAAGCAAAAGAAAAAGTTAAAGATCAAAATGGCGGCCCCATCAATCTAAGTCTTCTTGAAAAACAACTTCATGTTCTTGACGAAAGTCACAGCCTCTTGGAAAACAAGATTGGTGCCTTAGGAGCCGTTGTGAACAAATCCATCCAAACGCTCACCTCATTCATGGAAAGCAGCAGGGATGACTCTTCCCTCACACTAGACCTTCACTTCCACCACCTCCTCCAGCTGGTAAAGTTTAGGATAATTGTTCATGTTTGATGCATATTTTGAAAAACTATATATTTTGGGCATGTACTTAAACCTCTTTTTGCATGGAACGGTTTGGTTATCAATGCAATGGTTTGTTATGTGATGCCATGGTTACTTCTTATGTTTGTTCATGTGTATTGAATGTCTTAATTTCAATATGGATGCATGAATGGTTTGAATGACTTGTATGCTTGACTGTCAAGTTTGGGGAAGCACAAAATATGTGCTTCATTAGCCTTTGTCAATTTTTAACAAAATGAGGAGAAATTAGTAGAAGCTAATAATTATGGGGGAGAGTTTGGAAGCTTGGGAAGCTTAGTGTATGGGGGAGATCTCATTGAAGCCTGGGACTTCAAAAGCTAGGAGAAGAGAAAAGTTGAAGTCATAGCTTGGTAAGCTTGGTATAAAGCTTGAGCTATGGGGTAATTATATTGATAATGAAGTATGGGGGAGTTTGCATGTTTAGTCCATGGATACATGTTTATGTTTGGACTAACCTTACTAATTATCTGCTAGTTATTCATAGCTTGCTTGTGTGTTTATAGGTTTTAAAGATAAAGTAAACTGACCAAGAATATGAAGCCATGCTTGTGTGTCATTTGATATACATTGTATAAAGTGTAATATTATTTGTGTATCTGAATGATGTATATTTGGGATGTCTTGTATATTGAGTCTGTATTTGTTTAGCTTCTAGGTTTTGTCACGAATTGAGAAAGGGGGAGACCGTCAGTGCCACGGCTTGCCGAGTCATTTGTTTGTCAATTTCGTGACTTAGGTGAAGCAATGCCTTGAAGAGAAGAAGCTCAAGACTCAAGACGCAAGTGTTGATTGAAGTACGAAAGACACAAAGGATCAACATGTATATGGCAATCACAGAAGGTAATTGGCCATAGATGACCTTAGGTGGACCCCAAACCTTAGGTGGACCATCCCTAGGCTTAGACATCACATGTGGATAATTAAGCTAGCCCAAAATGTGTTTCACCAAGTGGAACCCAACTTGTAAATATGTAAATTTACAGTCATGGATGACACATCGTGTCGTCGACCCATCGCCATATGACAGGACGACCAATTGTGGCCATACGACCAATCATTTGGAAGGTTTAGGGATTTGGATGAAATGGACTGGCAAAAACATCAGGTCTGCAGACAATAGATTTGTGCTCATGATGTATTGCTAGGACAGGGACGATCAAATCGTGCATATGATTGATCGCCCTGGGCTTAGATAAATTTGAACTGTCATTCATAGTCATGTCTCGGATAATAGATGGTGTAAACGATGCCTCGTTTGGGTACAGGGCCGACCAATTGCCTTCATGATCAATCACCTGGAGCCTGGGTCAGATAACCTCTGAAAAACACAGTCAGGCTCGTGACGATGCTTTCTTCTGGCAGCGACCCTTTCTATGTATAGCACGATCAGTCGATCGCACGACCAATCGCCAGGATAGGGCAATAACACATCGGGCTTACAACCTGTCGCCCTAGGCCTGGATGGGTTTTAACACTAGAAAATACAGCCAGTCCCTTCCCGATGCTTTCGCCAACCCACGATCTGTCTCTAGAAACACGAAAAATCAATTGTGTGGCACGATCAATTGTGAGATTACCGTTTTGTTACCGTTACTGTGCATTTAATGCTCAACGGTCGGGTTGGTGAACGGAATTTCAAATAAGGACGATCGATCTCCTGTACATGATCAATTGTGTGTATCGGGCTGATGACATTTTTGGGTTGCCTATAAATACAAACTCTATTTTTGGAGTTGAAAGAGGAGTTAATAACAATTAATTGAGCCATCTACCAGTGAGATAATCTCCCGAGAATCAAAAACAAAATCTTAGACTTGTTCTCTCTTCGTAAACTGAAAGCAAATCATTTAAGTATCCAATCCTTTGTGATTGAGATTAAGAGAGAATGATCAAGTCATATTCTAGAATAGAGATTGAGAACCCAACCTTCTAGAGAATCTCCCAAGGATTGTGATTGCTCTACATGACAGGTCTTCATCAACATCGGGATTGTACGAGCTCACATTGGGGGGATCGATTCAAGAAGCACATCTTCATTTTCAAAGGCTTCAAAGGCAAGTGCCTCTTAGTTTAGATTTTACTTTAAAATCTATATCATTGTTAAGTGGATTAAAGAGATAGTTTTTCTCTTGAACCAGTATAAAAAAACTAATAGGAAAAGAATTGGGTGAAAGTCTCAATCAATTGGATAGGTGGAAGGCTTATTCTATTGTGTTGGTGTAATTCCAACACTTAGTGAATTGGGGATAGCCCAAGGGTGGGTGAGTCTCATCAGTGGATGTGCGTTGTTTACCACTATAAACCTTGTGTATTGGTGTTTGTTTGTGTGATTGTTCTTAATCTTGCACACTTTGATTATCACACACACTTGATTAAGTGATTCTTAATTCCACACTACTTCACATTAATCTAGTAAAATTTAAAAAGAACCCATAATTTGTGATTACCCTATTCACCCTCCTCTAGGGATAATCCGGTTCTAAGCACTCAAAGAAATTTCAGTTTTCAAAAAGCAAAGTTGGAGGCATCAAGGATTAGAGGATATATCGCAACAATGCAATCACCCTTAGACATATTCATATCTAAAAGGATCTACTATTAGACGGTTAAGTCCTAAGTAAGAGTCTAGGTTCTGATACCACTTATTGCTCGAGCTAGCACAATGTCTAAAATAGTCCCGGGGGGGCCGGAATAGGACTATTGCTGAATTTTGGTTTCCTAAAAATGTAGGTTACTTAGAAGTTGGTCTCTCTCAACTAATCCTATTTGTCATCCAAATTAAGATGCAAACAATATTAATTAACCACTTTAATTAGAAAGCATCAACAAATTCTCACAAATAAAGTGTGAAAGTTGCCGTTGTGCTAGAACAAGATTGCTACAAGAGGGGGTGAATAGAACAATCCCAAATTTTGTGGTCTTCACAAATTTCTTGATTAATTAAAATGATAGCAGCAGAATTAATAAACTAATCAAGATAAGTGTGTTGTTTGAACAAGAGTGTACAAATAAATTGAGCAATCACACAATCAAAAAACTAAACACCCACAACACATGATGTATAGTGGGTCGGAATAACTCCCTCCTACATCCACTGTTGGACTCACCCATCATTGGGTTATCCCAAATACACTGTGGGGAATTATGCCTTTACGAATAGAGTATGAACTTCACCTACACAATTGAATGGGAATTTCACCCACTCGCCTAAAAATTTGAAAGGTTCGACCTACCTCGGTCTACATCTTTATCCCTCTATTTTTTATAGTGGTTCAATCCCTCTGATTTAATCCACTGTACAAGATGTTTTAAATAAAATTTAAAATAAAACACACTTGCCTTTGTAGTTTGAATCAGATGTAGATGTGCTTCTTGAAGAGTTCTCCCACCTTGATGTCCTTCATGACGAAGATGTGCCAATGTATGAGCAACAACAAGTGTTGTGTAAATTTTAAATTTATTACTTGCAAGCGTACGAATCATTTTAAAGTATAGCATATGAGTGCTAGGTCGGTCCCACAAGGAACATTCCAAATATATGAAAAAAATATATATATGAAATTGAAATTGTGTGGTTTTAAAAAAATAAATCTTAGAAATAATCTTAAACATGGAAATCAAAATTCTAATTTTATAAATTTAACATTAGTTTGGAAACTTTCTAAATTTTATAAAACATTTCTAAAAATGGAATCATCTAAAGTTAAAATTTTACTATTATGAAATTTAACTCATTGATTAAAATATCATTCTAGAAATTATAAATAACCACCTCTCAATTTAAAAGAACAAAATTAAAATACAAATAGAATAACTCTAACCTAGATCCAAAAAATTTAAAGAATTAATTGAATAAATGAAATAAAATAAAATTAACAAAAATAAACAAACAAATAAAAAAAATAAAGTAAAATATTTACAATTGGATTAAGTCAATCATGGCCATCGAATATCATACCCAATGAAATTAATAAACATGAGATGAAGATCATGGAATTCACGTCAAAATCCAAATGTTAATTCATACCTTTCATTAAAATTAAAATCCATATTCCTTAATTTAATTAAATGAACCTTAGATCATAGATTCCGACAATTAATATTCAAGATCTAAAATATTTCATATGTTCCAAGGAACCTTAGATCTGAATTTAAAAGAATCAAAAGTTCTAAAATATTTCAGATGTCCAATCAATTAATTAAAGAATATTAACTTCAAATTAAATCTAAAGACTCATCATTAAAATTTGAAAATTGGACTTTCTTTTTCTTCTACGTATTTCCAAGATTCCAATGGTATTCCTCAACTCATGACCCAATTCGAATTCTACAGTGCAATAACCCCTATATTTATAGACTTCAAGTGGGAATGGATGGTTGGGATTAATCTTGGTTTATTTGATTTATGAGGGGATAGGATTCGATTATCTTAAATGTTATGCAAATTTTAAATTTATAACTCGCAAGTTCATAAACCATTTAATAGTATAGCGTTAAGATTGTGAGGTCGATCCCACAAGGAAACAACAAAATATATGGAAAAACAAAATATATGAAATTGAAACGTTGTGATTAAAAAAATATAGATCTTTAGAAATAACCTAAAAATAAAAATAAAATTCTAATTTTTACAAATATGAGTTTAAATTAGTTGCATTCTAGTTTTAAGAATTAAATCTAAAAGTTATAATATCATCATCTAAATCTAAAATCTAACCAATAGATCCAATTTAATTACAGAAATGGCATGGATTTAGAATTTGTATAGAATTTCAATCCAGTTTAAGAGAACAAAATTAAAATGCAATTAAATCAATCTCAACCTAGTTCAAAAGAATTTGAGAGAATTGAATAAATGAAACAAAATAAAAGAATAAATAATTTAATGAATAAAAGAAAAGAATGAGAAACAAAATAAAGTATCGACATAATTTACAATGGAATTGAGATAACTAATTAGGGTGGCATATTATCCCATTCAAAGATAAAACCATAGCCTAGAATATGAAATCTTCAAGAATTATTAAATATAAATTAATGTTCTCTATTTATTAAAATTTTAACTAAGAAAATCATGATGTCCATTAAGTCAGAAATTTTCAATTCAAGCATCAGGCTTGGTCATAATTTTTCTCTCCTTTACAAGTCTAAAAGTAGGCTACTCTTCGAAAAGAACCTTAGATCTGAAAAGGTTAAGTCCCACTGATCCTAAGCGGAGTTCTGGTTGTAACACCCCGGATTTTCAATTTATTATTTTGTATGAAAATTATCCATTTAATTTGTGAATATTAGTATGGATCTTAAATTGGGCAAAGAGTTGCGTCATTGGCCCAATTAGGACCCAATGGTTTTGGAAAGGATTCCAATTAAATTAAATGGGTTGAATTAATTTAGTAATGCATTATGCCCAAAATTAAATAAAAGATTGTGCATGGCCGAATATTGGATTTGAATATTCAAGGAGATGTTTAAAAATCAAATGAGGATTTCATTGACCGTGTATAGGGATTGCCATATATATGTTGGGCGCATAAGATCATTTAAAAGAGGCAACAAGGGGCCCAAGGCATTAGGGAAGTGTCTAAATTAAAAGATTGCTTAGTCTATGATTAATGTTATGCGCATAGCACCTTCTAAAAGAAGAGCACACGGCAATGGCAAATTAAACACAAAGGGCACACGGCATTGAGGTGAGTATTATCTTAAGTACCTTCCAAAGATGGAACCAAGGGAAGATAATAAAAGGAGAGAAGGACAAGGGCGCACGGATTACACATCTTTCTCCAAATTTTCTCTCTCTCTCCCTCTCTCAAGTTCTCATTCACGGCAAGAACAAGGAGAAGGAGAAGGCAGCCAGTAAGAGGTGTTCTTGGTTTGGAAAAATTAAAAAGAAAGGAGAAGGATTGGAAGAGCAAGAATCAATCGGAACCGGTTAGTATTTTATTTGATAAATTTGTTTGAAACAAAAGAACTATAGGGTTCGGCCTTGGTGTTTGGCCGAACCCCATGGAAGAAGATTGGGAGATGGTTTGATGATTTTAATGGAAAAATATGGTTTATTCTATTGGATTATTAATAATGAAAACCATGGAAGTTGTTAATAAGTTTATGGGGTTTCAAGCGTGTGGATCATGGATTTATGCTTATGTTTTAAGAGAATTTTTAAATGGAGATATGGTTAGGGATGTGGGTCGGCCATTGCATGGCCGAACCATGATTTTATTATGGCTAGGATGTTGGATCAAAAGAATAGAAAAGAAGGGGTGAGGTTCGGCCATGGTGTATGGCCGAACCCCACCAATTATAATTATGCATTGTAATTGATTAAAATGGAAGGTCATTGGTTAATTTTAATAAGAGGCTGATGTTATTGGTATGTAATTTTTGAAGGGATTAAATGGTCAAGATCATGAACCATACGGTTCGGCCGTGGTGTATGGCCGAACCCCATGGAGATGGTTACTAATTTAGAATGTGAATGAAAAAGGATGGATTTGTCTCTATGGGTGAGGTTCGGCCATGGTGTATGGCCAAACCCCAGTAGGGTTTATTTATTGAAGGTTGTTTATTAAGAAAGTTTCTAAAAATAGAAGGAGGAGATTAAAATGGGAAAGTTTCTATTTTTGGATGGTGGAGACTAAATTAGAAAGTTTTAATTAGGAACTTTCTAATTAGGAAATTATTAATTTGAAACCTTCTAATTATGGAAGCATGGATGATAAATTGGGAAACTTTCTAATTATGGATCATTAGTGAAAATGGAAACTTAGATGTCACGGTTCGGCCATGTGTATGGCCGAACCCCATGAACCAAATTTATGGGTTTATGTTTTTGTATTTTAAATTAAGGGAGGATGTAAGTATAGATTTAGGTTGTTGGACCTAAGATTATAAGTCATTAAATGTAATTAAGATATCATAGGGCTCGGCCATTGTGTGTGGCCGAACCCCATGAATCAAGTTGAATGGATTTTATGGACTTAATATAGTGATTGGATTAATGGAGAGACATAAACCTAAGGTAGTGGTAAAGTTGTAAATATCGCCTAAATTGAAAGATCATGGGTTCGGCCATGATGTATGGCCGAACCCCATGACATGGTTTGTGCATCAAACATGAACTTAGGCAATTTTTAATGATTGAAAGGATTGGATTATGGAATGATAGTTGTGGGTGGCTTTTTGGTAATTAAATGAAATTAAGGAAGGTAAGTGACTATGGTTACTTATAATGGCATTATTGTAAATAAGTGAATTAATGGACTACGGGTTCGGCCATGGTGTGTGCCGAACCCCATGGGGATTTGTTTATGGACTTAAATTATTATAAATCAAGTGGGACTTGGTTGATTGGTTATTATATTATAAGGTAACGGGAACTCATAATGTGTTTACGATCGTGAGCGGTTACCGGACGAAAGACGCAAGACACGTTAGAGGTCTTTGGTAGGATTCCACCTCTTTGAAACCATGGGTTTATGTACATTGTGTTTATCTTATTTTTGATGAAATATTGCTACAAAGGATATGTTTCAAATTGAATTTTAAATGCTATGTTTATTTGTATAAAATAGCATGTGTTGGATACGTTTCAAAAGGTGATTTTAAATGCTATGTCTATATGAGGAAAGAGCATGTGTTTTAAATATGATTCTTTAAATGCTATGTTTATGTTATAAAATAGCATGTGTTTCATTGGCATCTCATGCATGGCATGGGGTGGAGGATTTGTAACCGGAGGGGTCACACTCCGTCGGGGCGTCCGAGAAACCTATGTGTTGTACCTTGATGTGCTTTTCCATCAAGAAGAAACCGGAGGGTCCACACTCCGTCGGGGCGTCCGATAGACCTATGTGGTGGGTATTTTTATGTAAATGCGATGGGTGGGACTCATTGCATTTGTCATCATTGCATGGCATGGTTTTATCTGGTTTTTGACATTACGATATTATTATATGTTTTGTACTAACCATATGTTAGCCCTAATTGGAATACCTACTGGGCGCGTTGTTCTAACACCCTACTTCTACCCTAGTTGATGATATAGGAAACAAGGGGAACGATGAACGCAAGGAGGGCCAGGCATTGGAGCTTGGATGATTTATTTTATATGTTTTTAATAAAGCTACTCATGGACTTGTATTATGAGTATCTATATTTCGGAATGTAATAACTTAGATGGTCAGATGTTTAATTGGATGATTATGACGTTTTAATTATGATTAAGGACTTGACGTACTTTACTATCTGAATGGAATAGAACTTGGTTCTATTATTATTCCGCAAGTTGATATTGTTATGTGAACCGTTTTCGTGGACTTAGTCCATGCACACATAGGGTTGGCCAGTTAAGGGTTGGACTTTGGAAGTTCGGACTTAGCGCGCATCGTGACATCCCGTGCTCTATCACTCTACTCTGTTATAAAGAAGAAAAATAGACTCTGATTTACGGGAAGAAGCGAGTGAAAAAGGGCGGGGCGTTACAGTTGGTATCAGAGCGAACCCGAAACATTGAATCTTTCGGAGTAAATTAATCCGGTCTCGTGCATTAATTTACTTCGTTAGACTCAGACGGATGATAGCAAATGAAGTACAGTCAAAATAATCGGATTATCAAATGTAGCAACATAGGTTGTATTTCCCCATAACCAAAGCAAAAATCAAGAGTGTTTATTTGGAAATTTTCCCAAAGTAGGAAATACAAATTTTTATGATGGAAACTAAGTCATGATATATTTTTTATGGCTTAGGGAAAAATGGCTCCAAGGGGAAGGCCAAGGAGAAATACCCGACAAAACCCAAGTGCGGGTGAAGAGGAGGAAAGACAATCTCACCATGAGGAGGAACGACAATCTCACCATGAGGAGGAATAACCATCCCACCAAGAGGAGGAGGTACAAAGCAGTATGAATATACCGGTGGTGCCTCCTGAATTGCAAAATTTGGTTCAAGCGGTGGTCACTTCGGTGCTTCAACAGCACTTGAACGAGAATGGAACCACCAAGGAGACCAATGACAGGAGCATGGTCAAGGACTTCCAGCAGCAGCGCCCTCCTTACTTCAAAGGGAGAGGAGGGGCTGTCGGAGCGGAAAACTGTCTGAAGAAGATTTCACAGATTCTGACTTTTTTTAATATCACGAGTCATGCTCACAAGATTTTACTGGCCACATCACAGCTGATTGATGATGCTGGTAAATGGTGTGAGGTGATAGAGAAGCAGCGAGCACTTCTTCCAGAAGGAGAGAGGACTGCCATGACTTGGGAGCAGTTCTCAGCTACCTTCCTGGAACATTATTTCCCTGAGGAGGAGAAGGAGTGCCAGACTCAGGCTTTCCTATCTTTGGTACAAGGTACCATGACGGTGGCAGAATACCACCAGGAATTTCTCAGTTTATCTGTATATGCATTCCATATGGTGGATATAGAGTATCGGAGGGCATGCAAGTTTGAGCGGGGCCTTCGGCCTAGCATAAGGGCCAAGGTAACTATATTCAAGGTAGCCACATTGGCGGAGGTGGTCAACATGGCCACAATCGCAGAGCAAGAGATGGCAGAGTTGACACGATTTGACAATCGCAGGGCTCAAAGTGGGAGGGGCACATTTCAGCCCAACAAGAGGTTCCGACTGAACTCTAGCAAACCCTCACCATCCACTGGGTCAACAGGGGGCTTTCGACCCAATCATCCCTCCCCATCTACATCAGTTACTCAGGCTCCCAGAGGGGTGAACAACTACTTCCATTGTGATCAGCCGGGCCATTTTAAGAGGGAATGTCCACAACTCAACAAACCCTCATATTTCAGAGGTTCATCTCGTCCACCAGTTAGGCCAGCTAATTCACGTGGAGGCAGGACATTTAACCAGGCGGGACGGCTGCCTACAGGATCTGGATGGGTATTCACCTTAGCACCTCTAGCAGCAGAGGATCATTCTGTGATTCAAGGTATGGCGGTAGTCAGTAGTTCCTACGTTGTATTATTTGATTTTGGAGCATCTCACTCTTTCATATCTGCTGCATTTATAACTGCTACTGGTACATTGGTACAAAAACTGTCCACATCACTCACCATTATATCCCCCATCGGAGACACATCATTGAGTCTTATATGCACAGCAGTGAATATTGAACTTGCTAGACTCAGATTTGAGTTCAATTATTTGGTACTCGATATGTCAGAATATGATATTATTTTCGGCATGGATTGGTTGGCTAGCTTTAAGGCCAACATTGATTGCTATCGTCGCAGGGTGACATTTTGGTTGCCCGAAGGAAAACAACATGTGGTGCGTGCTGATAAGCAAAGCAGACTGCATGAAGGGCTGAATCATCTGGTATTGAACATAATCAAAATCAACAAGGCACCGGTGGTTGAACTTCCAGAAATAGTAAGGGACTATGTAGACGTTTTTCCAAAGGAACTCCCTCGTTTGCCTCCCATGAAGGAGATCAATTTTGAAATCAAGTTGTACCCTGGCACTGCACCAGTGTCATTACCACATTACCGGATGGCACCAGCAGAGATGTCCGTGTTAAAGAAGCAGATTGATGAACTGCTCAGACTGGGGTGCATTTGGAACAGTACATCGGCTTCGGGAGCTCCAGTTTTATTTGTAAAGAAGAAGGATGGTTCACTCCGTATGTGTGTGGATTACCGAAAACTGAACCGGCTGACGGTTAGAAACAAGTACCCTTTACCCAGGATCAATGATTTATTTGATCAACTTAAAGGTTCCTGTCATTTTTCTAAGATTGACCTGATGTCCGAATATCACCAAATCAGGGTTAAGGAGGAGGACATAGAAAAGAAAGCTTTCAAAACTCGATATGGACTATATGAGTTTGTAGTCATGCCGTTTTGACTCACCAATGCACCGGCTGTGTTCATGGATCTTATGAACATGATTTTTCGTTCTTACTTGGACCAATTTGTCATTGTATTTATTGATGATATTTTGATTTACTCCAAAACTCAAGAAGAACATGCTGAGCACCTGAGAATAGTTTTGGACACTTTGAGGAAGAATAAACTATATGCTAAAGCCAGTTAATGTGAATTTTGGCTATCTGAGGTCAACTTTTTGGGACATGTTATATCAGAAGAAGGTATAGCCGTGGACCCAGCTAAGGTAGCGGTAGTAAGAGATTGGAAAGTGCCAAAGAATGTAACCGAGATCCGTAGCATTTTGGGATTGGCTGGGTATTACAGGAAATTTATCATGGACTTCTCAAAAATTGCATCTCCACTTACTCGACTCACTCAGAAAGGAATCAAATATGAGTAGTCAGATCTGTGCAATCGGATGTTTGAAGAGCTGAAGAAGAGACTTACCACTGCTCCTATCCTAATTTTGCCGAAAAGAGGCAAGTGTTATGAGGTACAATGAGATGCTTCAGGAGAGGAACTGGGGTGTACACTCAGTCAAAGTAATCGTGTGGTGGTATACGGAGTGGTGGTATACGGATCAAGACAGTTAAAAATACATGAACGTCTCTATCCTACGCACGATCTAGAACTAGCCGCAGTGGTCTTCGCTCTCAGAAGCTGGAGACATTATCCTTATGGCGAGAAATTTGAAGTGTTTTCAGATCATAAGAGCTTGAAGTACTTGTTTGATCAGAAAAAGCTCAACTTGAGCCAGCGCAGATGGATGAAATATCTGGCAGATTATGAGTTCGCACTTCATTATCACCCTGGCAAGGCGAACAAGGTGGCAGATGCCCTCATCAGTGGCATGTTTGATCAGGACAGAATGGGAGATACTGAATACCATTCGAAAGTTTAAACTTTACCTCAATAACCATGGGACTATGTACAATTTGATAATATGGTCCAACATGGTTACCAAGATTGAACAGGAACAACGGACAGACCCGGAGGTGGAAGAGGTTTGGGCTAAGATGTCTACTAGTGAAATCATACCGGAATGGGAGTTACGACCAGGATAGGGTCTTATATTACGAAGAAGGGTATATGTACCAAAGAGCTGTAGAAAAGAGTTATTGGTTGAGGCACACCAGACCAAACTCTCAATTCATCCGGGCAGCACCAAGATGTATCACGACCTGAAGAGACATTACTAGTGGCATGGACTGAAAAGAGATGTGGTAGAATTCGTGGCTCATTGCTTAACTTGTCAGCAAGTTAAGACAGAACATCAAAAGCCACCAGGATTACTCAAACCCTTACCAGTACCGGAATGGAAATGGGAGCACATCTCCATGGATTTTCTAACAGGGTTGCCAAGGTCATCAAAGGGCAACGATGCAATATGGGTCGTGGTAGACTGACTGACCAAGTCAGCACATTTCATTCCTATTAAGATGACAGACTCATCTGAGACTTTGGGTCGGCGGTATATCAAGGATATCATCAAATTGCATGGTATACCTCAGACTATTGTGTCTGACAGAGATGGTCGATTCACAGGCAGAGTATGGCAGAGCTTGCAGTCGGCCATGGGAATAGACTTATTGATTAGTACAGCATTCCACCCACAGACTGATGGACAATCTGAGAGGACAATACAGACACTAGAGGATATGCTGAGAGCGTGTATGCTAGATTTCAAGGGTGGATGGGAGGACCACTTGCCGTTGGTAGAATTCTCATACAACAATAGTTACCCGGCAAGCCTCCAGATGGCACCATTTGAGGCATTTATGGTAGACCTTGTAGGTCACCAATGTGCTGGATAGAGGCCGGTGAGCCTGCACTGATTGGACCTGAGTTGGTTTCAGAGACTACAGCACAGATACAGTTGATACGGTAGCACCTATTGACTGCGCAATGTCGTCAGAAGAGCTATGTTGACAAGAGGAGGAGGTTCCTTGAATTTGAAGTGGGAGATATGGTGTTCTTGAAAGTCTCGCCACGGAAGGGACACATGAGATTTGGAAAGAAAGGGAAATTTTTGCCAAGATATGTGGGACCGTTTTCAATCATAAGAAGGATGGGGGACGTGGCTTATCAATTAGCACTCCCATCACAGTTGGCATCTTTACACGATGTGTTCCATATATCGATGTTGAGGATGTATAATCCTGATCCTTCTCACGTGATGAACATACAAGACATAGAGGTTTAGAGCGACGTGACATACGTCGAGAAGCCTATCCGAGTAGTGGACATAGAACAAAGGGTACTACGGAACCGAGCGATCTAGTTTGTCAAGGTAGTATGGGATCGACATCGCATTGAGGAAGCCACATGGGAACTCGAGTCGGCAATGAGGAAAGTTCATCCTGAGCTATTTATGTAAATGTTTGAAACCCTACTTCACTCGATTTTCGAGACGAAAATTTTAAAAAGAGGGTTGCATTGTAACACCCCGGATTTTCAATTTATTATTTTGTATGAAAATTATCCATTTAATTTGTGAATATTACTATGGATCTTAAATTGGGCAAAGAGTTGGGCCATTGGCCCAATTAGGACCCAATAGTTTTCGAAAGGGTTCCAATTAAATTAAATGGGTTGAATTAATTTAGTAATGCATTATGCCCAAAATTAAATAAAAGATTGTGCATGGCCGAATATTGGATTTGAATATAGAAGGAGATGTTTAAAAATCAAATGAAGATTTCATTGACCATGTATAGGGATTGCCATATATATGTTGGGCGCTTAAGATCATTTAAAAGAGGCAACAAGGGGCCCAAGACATTAGGGAAGTGTCTAAATTAAAAGATTGATTAGGCTATGATTAGTGTTTACGCATAGCACCTTCTAAAAAAAAGAGCACACGGCAATGGCAAATTAAACACAAAGGGCACACGGCATTGAGGTGAGTATTATCTTAAGCACCTTCCAAAGATGGAACCAAGGGAAGATAACAAAAGGAGAGAAGGACAAGGGTGCACGGATTGCACTTCTTTCTCCAAATTTTCTTTCTCTCTCCCCCTCTCTCAAGTTCTCATTCACGGCACGAACAAGGAGAAGGAGAAGGCAGCCAGCAAGAGGTGTTCTTGGTTTGGAAAAATTAAGAAGAAAGGAGAAGGATTGGAAGAGCAAGAATCAATCGGAACCGGTTAGTATTTTATTTGATAAATTTGTTTGAAATAAAAGAACCATAGGGTTTGGCCATGGTGTTTGGCCGAATGGTAGGGTTCGGCCATGTGTTGGAAGAAGATTGGGAGATGGTTTGATGATTTTAATGGAAAGATATGGTTTATTCTATTGGATTATTAATAATGAAAACCATGGAAGTTGTTAATAAGTTTATGGGGTTTCAAGCATAAAGATCATGGATTTATGCTTATGTTTTAAGAGAATTTTTAAATGGAGATATGGTTAGGGATGTGGGTCGGCCATTGCATGGCCGAACCATGATTTTATTATGGCTAGGATGTTGGATCAAAAGAATAGAAAATAAGGGGTGAGGTTCGGCCATGTTGTATGGCCGAACCCCACCAATTATAATTATGCATTGTAATTGATTAAAATGGAAGGTCATTGGTTAATTTTAATAAGAGGTTGATGTTATTGTTATGTAATTTTTGAAGGGATTAAATGATCACGATCATGAACCATAGGGTTCGGCCATGGTGTATGGCTGAACCCCATGGAGATGGTTACTAATTTAGAATGTGAATGAAAAAGGATGGATTTGTCTCTATGGGTGAGGTTCGGCTATGGTGTATGGCCGAACCCCGCTAGGGTTTATTTATAGAAGGTTGTTTATTAAGAAAGTTTCTAAAAATAGAAGGAAGAGATTAAAATAGGAAAGATTCTATTTTTGGAAGGTGGAGACAAAATTAGAAAGTTTTAATTAGGAACTTTCTAATTAGGGAATTATTAATTTGGAAACCTTCTAATTATGGAAGGTGGAAATTAATTTGGAAACCTTCTAATTATGGAAGGATGGATGATAAATTGGGAAACTTTCTAATTATGGATCATTAGTGAAAATGGAAACTTAGACATCATGGGTTCGGCCATGTGTATGGCCGAACCCCATGAACCAAATTTATGGGTTTATGTTTTTGTATTTTAAATTAAGGGAGGATGTAAGTATAGATTTAGGTTGTTGGACCTAAGATTATAAGTCATTAAATGGAATTAAGATATCATAGGGCTCGGCCATTGTGTGTGGCCGAACCCCATGAATCAAGTTGAATGGATTTTATGGATTTAATATAGTGATTGGATTAATGGAGAGACATAAACCTCAGGTAGTGGCAAAGTTGTAAATATCGCCTAAATTGAAAGATCATGGGTTCGGCCATGATGTATGGCCGAACCCCATGAGATGGTTTGTGCATCAAACATGAACTTAGGCAATTTTTAATGATTGAAAGGATTGGATTATGGAATGATAGTCGTGGATAGCATTTTGGTAATTAAATGAAAATAAGGAAGGTAAGTGACTATGGTTACTTATAATGGCATTATTGTAAATAAGTGAATTAATGGACCATGGGTTCGGCCATGGTGTGTGGCCGAACCCCATGGGGATTTGTTTATGGACTTAAATTATTATAAATCAAGTGGAACTTGGTTTTTGATTGGTTATTATATTATAAGGTAACGGGAACTCACAAGGTGTTTACGATCGTGAGCGGTTATCGGATGAAAGACACAAGGACACGTTAGCGGTCTTTGGTAGGATTCCACTTCTTTGAAACCATGGGTTTATGTACATTGTGTTTATCTTATTTTTGATGAAATTATGCTACAAAGGATATGTTTCAAATTGAATTTTAAATGCTATGTTTATTTGTATAAAATAGCATGTGTTGGATACGTTTCAAAATGTGATTTTAAATGATATGTCTATATGAGGAAAGAGCATGTATTTTAAATATGATTCTTTAAATGCTATGTTTATGTTATAAAATAGCATGTGTTTCATTGGCATCTCATGCATGGCATGGGGTGGAGGATTTGTAACCGGAGGGGTCACACTCCGTCGGGGTGTCCGAGAAACCTATGTGCTATACCTTGATGTGTTTTTCCATCAAGAAGAAACCGGAGGGTCCACACTCCGTCGGGGTATCCGAAAGACCTATGTGGTGGGTACTTTTATGTAAATGTGATGGGTGGGACTCATTGCATTTGTCATCATTGCATGGCATAGTTTTATCTAGTTTTTGACATTACGATATTATTATATGTTTTGTACTAACCATATATTAGCTCTAATTGGAATACCTACTGGGCGCGTTGGTCTAACGCCCTACTTCTACCATAGTTGATGATACAGGAAACAAGGGGAACGATGAACGCAAGGAGGGCCAGGCATAGGAGGTTGGATGATTTATTTTATATGTTTTTAATAAAGTTACTCATGGACTTGTATTTTGAGTATCTAGATTTCAGAATGTAATAACTTAGATGGTCGGATGTTTAATTGGATGATTATGACGTTTTAATTATGATTAAGGACTTGACGTACTTTGCTATCTGAATGGAATAGAACTTGGTTCTATTATTATTCCGCAGTTATGATTCTTATTCCGCAAGTTGATATTGTTATGTGTAAACCGTTTTCGTGGACTTAGTCCATGCACACATAGGGTTGGCCAGTTAAGGGTCGGACTTTGGAAGTTCGGACTTAGCTCGCGTCATGACTTCCCGCGCTCTATCACTCTACTCTGTTATAAAAAAAAAAAAGAAAATAGACTCTGATTTACGGGAAGAAGCAAGTGAAAAAGGGCGAGGCGTTACACTGCTTTCCTTGTAAACTCTTAAAATAATTTATTCCATAACATCTTAAAAAGAATTAAAATAACATAAAAAAAATCACCATAAAATATTTAACAATTGGAAAACCATAAATTTAAAGAAAACTACCATGAATTGCATTCAAATAAATTGGAAATTAAATTACAATGCTTTGGAGTTTGTGCATCAAAGACATGAAATAAAAATAAAAATAAAAGAACTCACAGACAAAATTCAAGAATTCAAATAAATCTTCTATTTGTCTCAACCTCTAGTCATTGCACACTTTAATTGTTTGCTCAAGTTCAATTTTTCTATGTATCCATGGCCTCTATTTATAATAAAATTAAACAATGTGGGGCTGGTAGGCTTGTACACGAATTTGGGAGTGGCTTATTCCATTCAATCGTATGTGGAGAAAAAAAATCTCATTCATGTGCATAGAGTGAAACAGATGGAGAGAGTGGAAAATCCATTTAGATTTTTTCTTTATTTGCTCACTCATCCTTTATCTCAATCTGGAGTCCAAATCCCATTTTTCTCTCATTCCAAAGCACTCCATATGAATTTCACAATGCTTAGTACAGATGTTTCTTGGTTTGTACGGATATTGCATTCCCCATTTTGCATATACGATTTTTGCACATGGGATTTTGAGTAAACTTCTCCATAAGTTTCTCTTCCAAAAATCTCTCTCCAAAATTCCAATCTAACTTGATTTCTTCTAATCCAATCCATCTCATTCGATTCTCATATTACTCCATAGGAATGTTGCACTTCTGCCTTTACTTTGCACGAATTTTGGGATGAAATTTGGAGAGTCAGTGGGCCCACTTGAATTTAACTCACAAATCCAATGTAGAACTCATATTTATTGGGCTTGGATTGGACTTCAATCAAAACTTGGGATTTTATCTGGCCTGGTTCACTAATGGACTTTGGCTCATGTATTCAAATGCAGACTTTGGCTTCAGGCTTCAGACTCGAACAATGGGTCCATTTGTGTGTTTATAAATTTCTATCACCTTTACAATTTAACACAGTGTAAAAACTATTATTATAATTCAAACTCTTATATTCAGATCTGAATTATAATAATTTACATTAATTCCTAAATCAAATTAGGTGGGAAAAATCAGAAACTTTCCAAAAATATAACTATGCTCCACTTTTCTGCATTTTTCTTTATTTTAATTCATTTTTCTTGTATTCTCGCAAATATATTGCAAAACTCAAAAATACCATTAAACACATCTAATATCACAAACCAAAAGCTAACTAATCCATAATCAAAGAGTAAAATGGTCATTTTTTAGTGCTCAACATTAAACAAGGATGTAAAGGATTAAATGGAATGGATAGGGTTTTACATTGGGTTGGTCAAATATGGTGGCTTTGGAAAGAAGTTGGCTTGGTGTACAAGTATATTCGAATGGGTAGGGATTGGACTGAGTGGGATTGAATTTTACATGTGAAGTTAGGGTTTTAATGCATGAATGCTATCTATGGTTGAGATGCAAAGTTATCAGGAATGAATGTATGGATGAATGGAGAGTGACATGGATGGTAAAATTCGAATGGAGTGGATGGGGATTGGGAAAATCGTGTGAGGTGTTTGTGGATAGGTGATGATGTGTACATGAGGTATAAAAATCGAGTGGATGATCTTGGGTTGCTTGGAGTGCAAGTTGGATTAGATCTAGGGTTTGATAGAGGCTTTGAATAAATGGTTTAGATTAAATGAGGGTTTAGATCTAATGGTTCTTAAAATGGATAGGAAGATGGTTTGATAAAATGATGACATTTTGTATGGAGTGTTGAAATTCAAAGGTTCTCCTAGACGAAAGATTAAATGAATGAACTAGATCTAACATGACAAATATATGGAGTGGATTTTGAATTGAGGCTCTAGGGTTTACCTATATTGTATTTATGAAATGAATGGTTTGGATTAAAGATGGTGAAATGAAGGGTTAGATGTGCATGGAGAGGGCGCAGATCGTGTAAAGGGTGTATGGATGAAGGTTTAGAGCAGTTGGGCCTCCAATGAAGATCTTGGACTTAGGCTTGTTGACTTGGACTTTGACTTTTAGTTTGCACACTAGCTTGGCCCACATATGGAATGTATTGTGTTTTAAATTTATACTTGTAAGCGCACGAACTATTTATAATATACCTTAAGAGTGCGAGGTTGAACCCATCAGAACTCAGGAAAATATATCTATGAAAAATATATCATTGAATTATATATTTTAAGAAATTTAGAAAATCATAGAAATAAATCTTAAATATGAAATTATTTCTATAACTAGGAAATTTAACAAGTGCAAAAATAGGAACAACATCTAAAATTAGAAATCAACTATTCAAGAGATCTAATTTTCATGGAAAACACAAAGTTTATCTAATTTCAATTATGATGGTGGAATTAATCTTAAAATGATAAATAATTTTAATCTAACTTAAAACACAAAAGTAAGATGCAATTAATTAATTACCAACCTAGTTCCCAAATTTCCAAGAATTTGTATGTTATAAACAAAAATAAAGATAAAATTACCTAAATTACCTATGTATATATTTACAATGGAACTCGCTCAAAGAATCAAGGATGCATTATTTTTCATATTTTGAAAATAAAATAAAGGCATATACTATAGAGCTCACGTAAATTGCCAATCAAGCATTCAAAATTTTCATTCATTAAAATTCCAAATATAAAAGCCATGAATTTTATAAGAAAAGAATTTATCAAATTAAACCTTAGACTAAATAGAATTTAATTTTTTTCTCCAAATCTAAATATTTCAGTGCACTCTTGAAAACAAGAGCCTTAGACTGAAGAAGGAAGTCTAATTAGTCTAAATATTTCAGTGTATCTAATTTGAAAAACCTACAATTAAATCTAACGTGTTCTTTATAAAAAGAATTAAAATCAAATCAAATCCTCATAACAAATGTATTAAATAATTGGAAAACCATAGGGTAATATTTCAACACACCTTTAATTTATTATTAAAACATGTAATTAAAATTACAACTCAATGGAACGTGAAATAAAAAAGACAAGAAAATACAAAGGAAAATTAGAATCACCAACCTCAAGAACCCAATGTGAAAATCAAAATTGCCAAATTCTTCACTTCTCCTTTTGAATCCCTCTCCAAAGCACAACCCTTCAATTTTCTTCAGCCCAGTTCAAATTGTCTCAATGGAGAGGGCTCCAATTTATAGAGGTTGGGAGGAAGTAAAATAAGCAAGGAATGGCTCCACTCAATTCAGCTAAATCTATGAACATGTACGGCCGACTCCTCCTTTCTATTCTCTATTCGCTTCTTTCCTTTTTCTTTTTTCCACCGTCTCTTTCTTTCTCCATTACACGGCACCATCAATATTTTCTATTTTCAGTTCAGCCACATGTAGCTATTGTTGTCCCTTGCTTATCTCTGATGCACGATACATGGATCCTTCATATCTTATCTTCTCTGTTGTTTTACTAACAGCGTGGGTTGCCTCTTGGCTGACAAATAGATAATCCCTGTTCTCCTTCTTCCTTCTAAATCTTTCTTTCTATTCTCTGTTGAGTTCCATCGTCCCAGCTATTATCCCATCTTTCTTCAATTGGCTGAAATCAGCAAAGGTTGTATTCTTATTTATTATTACTTGGACTATAATGCTATTACTTACCTTTCACAGCTTTTCTTTTGCTTGGGACGATGCAGCACATCTCCTTCAAAATTCATATCTTCTCCTTTTGAAATACAATGCCAAGATTCTCACTGTGACTTTTGTTCAACACCCAAATCATCTTCAGATCAGTCGACACGTCTCTGCAAGCTGATTTGGATTATTTTTTCCAACAATACATAGTAGCTCTTAATCCTTGATTGTCGCCATCCTTCTAAGTTCCAAAACTATCCCATGCGTCTTTGTATTTGATGTTTGAAACAAGCTGGTGCCTCTTTCTTATTGCTACATGATGCTGCCACTAGCTTCTGGCGTTGCTACACGTTGTTTGAATCAGGGATACAAATATCGGCCGATACATATCGTATCGGCCGATATGAAACGGTTTTGGAGAGCCGAATATCGGCCAATATCATATCGCTTCGGCCGATATCAAAATATCGGCCAATATCGGCTATTTTTTTTTAAAAAAGAGGACGAGAGAGAAAAATATCGGCCGATAACGATATATCAGTCGATTTATCATATCGGCCAATAACGTTTTTTTCTACCCCTGGTTTGAATGCATGCAATGCTTGGCTTTGATCTCTGCAAGCTGCACTTTGTAATTCTTGGGACTGCCAGCATCTTGTGATATCAATCCACGTTAGTAGTTTTTGTCCATGTGTCTCTGAGTTCCTACTGTGGATAGTAATGTTTCTTGCTTAGGTTCAGACAAGAGATGAGAGTGGGTTTCCATGAAGTAATGGGCCTTGTGTGAAGAGTTCGACTTTGACATTGGCATGCTCATTTAGACTTGGCTGATGTAGCCCATTTTTTTTTCTCATGTGTGCATTATTTCATATTTTTTATTTTTTGGACCTTTATTTGGCTTTCGTTGGGTTTCAGGTGGGCTTTAAGTTGTCATGGAACTGTTAACATATTATTTCACCACTGAACAATGAATTCTAGACTGTATTGAAATATTTCAAACTCTCATAAATGGATTTGGAAAATTCAATTCACAATGAAATACTAAAATATGGGAAAATATTTATTAAAATTTCGCACTTTCGAAAAATAGTATTTTCATCTCAGAACTTGCATTTCTTCTCAGTTTTCTTCTTATTTCTTGTATTCTCCAAAAAAACCTGCAAAACTCTCAAAATTCCATTAAAAATACCAAAAACACACAAAACAAGGGCTAACTGATCCAAATATAGAGGTAAAATATGTCAATTTCCAGTGTTCATCAGAATGCGCATGGATTACTGAGCCTGGCCCAGTGTTTGACTTATGGAGCATGTCTTGGTTCATTGGAATGGATCTCTGACCCAAAATTTCAAACTCTTGTTCCTTTCTGGCCTTTTAAATAGCAGTTTCTCTTCCAAAATTAAAATAATTAATTTACCACTTAAAATCTAAAATTATTTAATTAATCTAGACTCTCATAATTGGATCTAGATTATTCAATTTAAAATTAAAATCCTAAAAGTGGTATGAAATTAATTATTAAAAATTCTGGGTCTTCCAATTTAAGCACAAATCTTGCAATTATTCCTGGTTTTTGCCTTATTTCCTGTACTTTCCATTTTTACCTACAAAGCTAGCAAACCATATTAAATGTTATACAAAATTGAAAGCTAACTGGTCTAATAATCAGGGGTAAAATAGTCATTTTTCATGTCTCAACAATAAGTTTTGCGAGAATGTTCTAGGGTTAAGGATTTGAAAGTTGAATCTTAGACTTTGGTTCTTGTCTCTCTCTTGATCTCAATCAATGTATTGATTAGATTCTCAAATGGTTTATCAAGTATAATGCTTAGAGAGAGGTTGTGAGAGGTTTGGGATCTGGGAATGCCTTAGGATTTTCCTATGTGAAGGTTTCCACCAGATTCACCAAAATCCGGAGAATATATAGGCAATCAGAAAACTACCCAACTCAAGGTCGCCGAAGGGTCGCGCTTGCAGATGTGTCGAGTTTTAAAATGTGACTGTTTGAAGTCGCAACAGATACATTTTGGACACACTCGACATGTCGAGTTCCTCGATGGGTTGTCCTACCCATTTGTCGATTTGTCGACACTGACGATGTATCATCCTGAGGATAACTCAAACATACAGAGTCTTGCTATTTAGAACTTTGTCCGACCCTTTCGACATATCGTGTAGCATGATGGGTCTATTTGTCACTCTCAATGTATCGACATTCTTGATAGTATCAATCTAAGAGCAACAAGAAATACAGATTTCTCTCAACCAGAACTCACACAACCCAGGTTGACATGTTGATTTCACCAATGTGTCGGCCCTGCCATTTTCGATGGGTCGGTGAACATGATACTATCGATCTGAGCGCAACCCATTTCGACAGTATTTTCCAACCAGAACCTTCGTCATTCCAGACGAATATTGAGGACTACGATGGGTCGGCAGGCTCGATAAATCGACTTGACATTTTGACAGTTTTACAATTAAAGATACATTTGATTCTTATCATTGTCAAAGCTCACTTAGGCTAGATTATGATTTATCAATGTGATATCTAAGCCTAGGCAAGGTCCACCTAATGGTGTGGGCTCCAACCTAAGGTCATCTATGGCCAATATACTTTTGTGTGATTGCCATACACTCGGTGATCTTGAATCATGCACTTGATCTTCCAGTGCTTGCACTTTGATTCAACCTTCACACCACTTGAGTCTTGATTCACTGCTTCATTCTTCCAAGGTAATGCTTCTCCAGAGTCACAGAATTAACAAATAAGTGACTCGGAAGCCAAGGCACTAACAATCTCTCCCTTTTTCAATTTCGTGTCAAAACCTAGAAGCTAATGAATACAGATTCGATGACATAACCCAACCCTTTACTTCTCATTTGAATACAAATAATGCAACAATTATAAGTACATATCCAAATGACAAAAACCTAGAATCTATGATTCAGATGCTTTCTTCATCTTTCTCTCCCTCAAGGTGTGCGTGTAATGATATACATGTATACAAACAACAAGGCACAAGTGGATGCATAGAGATCTTCCCCTCAATTTTTAGTCCCATAATTAGTAATATAAACAATATTACACCCCCTTAGCACAATGACTAATACCTTAACTTTTCTCCCCCTTAGTGTATGATTAATCTCCCCCTTAATCATAGACTTCTCCTCCTCATAGATCTACTCCCCTTAGATCTTTAAACATTCTCCTAAGCTTACTCCCCCTTTTTGTCATAAATTGACAAAGGGTGTTAAGAACGGATAATACCAATTTAGTGTGCTTCAACATGTCCCAATAGTTGGACAGGATTAGGAGAAGGAGGAACCAGAGCCAAATACATTTTAAAATATGCTAATTGAAACCAACTTATGCATGCTCTAAGGAGGGAATCACTCATACAATAATTTTACTATGAGAGGGACTTATGAGTGAACACTTATGAACTATATGAACCACACACCAATAGAACATATAGCTCAAAAATGATGCATAAATATTTACCAATACAAGCACTAAAAGTTCCCTTGGGTGCTAAAACAAGGACTGAGATTGTCCCGAGAGAAAAGGGGGTTTTGGGAGGGGGGGGGGGGGGGGGGGGTTCAATAGTACAATCCCCAATTTTAATGGTCTTCACAAATTTCTTGATTAATTAACAAATTTTCAGTGGATTAATAATGTTAATCAAGGGAGATGGGTTGTGTGATCACAAGTGTGCACAATTATAAGAAAATCATGCAAGTAAAGATCAACAACCACAAGACCAATTTATAGTGGTTCGGTTAAACAACCTACATCCACTCTAAGGACTCACTCAACATTGGGTTATACCGTATTCACTATGTGGGGATTTACACCCTCACAAATAGAGTAGGACTTCCACCGTAATCAATTGGTTGGGAATTCTATCCACCACATATGCTAGAGACAACGCTCTAGATTTTTTATAGTGGTTTCGGATCCAAGCCTCCTTAATCCACTTGTTCTAGATTTTGAAAGGTTTGACCAACCCAAGGTCTACTTCCTTATCCCTCTATTTTTTTATAGTGATCCCGGCTTCCTTGCCTTAGTCCACTTCACAAGATGATTTATAAAATAAAATTACAAAGAAGTACTTGCCTTTGTATGAGCTCACTTGTAGATGTATGCTTCTTGAGGATGCTCTCCCAATGTGACATCGACGATGTCGAAGATGTGCCTTGTATATGCTCAATCACAATCTATGGGAGATCTCTAGGATTTAGATGTGCCAATGGATTCCTACAGCTGTAATTCTTTTTCTCTCTCTTTCTTAATCACAATCAAGAAGATTGGATATTTAATTCACCAAGTTTAGTGCATGGAGAGGAGGTGGGGAGCACTAGATTTGCCTTAGAAGTTACCTATGGAAAATGTCCATGGAGTGTCCAACCAAAGCCCAACTTGGTTTGGATTTTTAAATAGGCAAACACGCGAAGTTCCAGAGCTAACACGGGTGATCGGTCTCCATCTGGCGATGGGTTATGTGGCTAAAAGAGTCGTTGGAATGTTACTGTTGCTCATTAAATGTTTCCCAACTGCTAGAAGACTAACACGGATGACAGATCTTCATTTTCACAGTTGGTCATACAAAATTCCATACGATGGGTCATTCTCACGATTGGATCTTATGGACAGTTTTCAACAAAAATGCTCTCCAATAAAATGACCATATCTTTTGCTCCTGAACTCCGACTTGAGTGTTCTTGGGCTCTATGAAAAGGTCTTTCAATATTCTATCCAACCATGCGGTTTTACCAGTTGATTACTTCATTTGTTAGAGTTAAAGAGACTTCCAAGTCATAACATTTTGACCCTCAACATTTTTCCCAAGATTTGTTCATGGATGCACCTAGTCTTTGGTCCATTTCCTCTAGGCATGATTATGATTTACCAATGAGTATTCTAAGCCTAGGGAGGGTTTGTGTTACCGATGGGTCAACAGTTATGGCACCGAGGGGTCGGTCCATACAAGAGGCTCGGTCTGGAGCAACACCATGCTGGCATAGTTTCAAGACCAGAAACTTGTCCAACCCAAAATGACCTCGTCTCCATCGAGGGGTCGGTCCTGGTATTCTCGACCGGTCTATCTACCTATGGGTCTGTGTTTTCGAGAGAAACCTTTGAGTTCTAAGACCCAGAACTCACCTTGTTCAGATCGAGGAGCGATGACCACGATGGGTCGATAAGCTCATCACTGAAGGGTCGGTGCATACGAGAATCTCGATTAGAGGCATACCCAGAATGACAGTTCTATGATCCATAACATCTATCAATCTCGCCGACCAGTCTATAACCACGATGGGTCCATCTTATCTCCACCGAGGGGTCGGTGAGAACGATTGGTCATGCTGACAGTGAAACCAGATACATATTTCCAAGTTGGGATCCAATTCACTGTCAAGCAACCTCTAGGCTTGTTTATGTCCATTACCAACATATTCAACTAAGCCTAAGCAATGTCATCCTAAGGTGTTGGGTTCCCTCTAAAGTCATCTATGGCTAAATTACCTTTGTGATTGCCATACATAGTGATGATGAATTCGTACTTGATCCTCCAATGCTTGAGTTCTTGTTTCAATCTTCATCACTTGAGTCTTGATCATTGCTTAAACTTCTGAGATAATGCTTCACCTAAGTCATGCAATTGACAAATAGGTTACTCAGCAATCCGGGCCACTAACAAGCACTAATGCATCAAACAACCCATACAACTTAGTTCATTCAACAAAACATACACCAATGAAGGAACAATGAATGAACAAACACTTATCCTTGGAAATCCATTATGCACTGGAAGATGGAGGCTTATTTCTTCCAAAAACTTTCCAAGGCATGCTCTCTTTTTGGTAACCATTTGTGAGAGCACAATGCACCAAGTCCTTTTAGCAATTGGACCACTAAACCATGTTGGCTTTCTCTACCAATATCCATGATTATTGGTTCTAAGTTCTACTATTGATTGTTCTTGACAGTCACAACATAGTTGCATACACAAAATACAGTTTTTGAGAAGGATGATTTTCTTTATTTGAACATTTCTCCAACCACATTTCCAATGTCTTAAGATTTTACAAGATAGTGCTATACAAGAACATTGGAAAGATAAGTATCCCTATAAGATTTACCAACTGAGAGATGAAGAGTTTGTGCTTGTGATGCATGCAAGTCCACAAAACAACAACTTTTGCATTCAACATTTGAATGCACATGTCAATAAATGCCAAGACATTCACACACCAATTTGTGCCATTTGATGATTCAAACCATTCACTAACATTTGCACAAATTAGATTGGATTTTGGATCAATTTTTCTTTATAAATCCAACTAAAATTTTGATCCAAACAACTCCAATAATCATGGGCATTTTCAATTTACCACTTTGAAAGACCATGGCCCTTATGTGAAGGCATTTGATAATGCATTCTCTGGTTTAGCAAAACTTGATGCTTATGAACCGAAATCATTCCTTATATCATATAACAATGATGGATTAAATGAATGAGAACCAAAAGCACACAAAACATACAATCATTTCACATATTATCTACCAATCAAGTGTATAGAAATGAAGTATGAGAAACATATGGGATTTTAAAAGTATGCAACAATGATAAGAGCTCATTAGATGCCATATTGAAACACTATGCGAAGACATTTTCAAATGCACCAATAGTTATACCAATATTAGATCAAGGAATACTGCAAGAGAGAAATGATCATATAGAACATACAAGTGTTTGTCATTTACAAGTTTAGCTCCCATGCATTCAACACATTACCATTCAATAATGAATACTCCACTGAAGTTCTATAATTTGAGTTGCATGGATTACTTTTTTTAACTCTCGATCACATTTGGATCATCAATACCATTCATAAGCATGCAACAAGGTTCATTCCAAATGAGATTAGCAAATTTAAATTCATGGAATGAAACACCACTTTGTATGTGCACAAGATCATCTCTCAAACATGATACTACCAATTAAGTATAGAGATGAAAAGCTTATAATGCATGCACATACAAACCTCAAACATTCAAAGAATATATAACCATATTTAGAACAAGGAATGGAGCAAACTTTTCAGAAGAGGGGTTCTTTAACCAAAACCTTTTGTGCTCCGTCAACACATCGCCATCGTCAATGGGTCGACAGGACAGAGCATAGAATTTTCAAATTAAATTCCTTTTTCATTTTGAAATCTCCCTCTTGATTTTCATGGCATATATGATTTTACCAATGAAAAATGCAATGCAATGAAAACATCTTGTAAAAATTCAAACCACAAACAATATGCCAATAAGAATATGGAATGAAAGCAAGATACCAACGGAGATTCCAAACATGTTTCAAATGTGTTAATAACTTTGGCACACACTAATACATCTGAACAAACACATAGGACTTGGAATCTGAAGTCCAAAGCTGTATGACTCTTCAAGCATGACTTGTATTATAGCCAGGAAAAGTACAATCAAGTGTTTGCTTGAGTCAATGTGCCATGCCACAACTCAAGGGTTGTTTGAACTCACTTGAATGAAGATTTAGTTCAACTACAATCGTCTAGAGATACAACAATTAGGCTCAAGTCTTAGACCTATTGTAGGGCATGAGTAAGGTCCTATACCTTAGGGATCCATATGAATTTTTGATCTGGACCTTTCCTCTCAAATCCTTGGAATTTGGGCTCATTCATTTTTCCATTTCGAACATTTAGCCCAAGTCTGGAGGATTGAGACAAGACCCTCATAATCGTATTCCTATCCATGGTATGAGGAGGTCTTGATTTATCCCTATTAGATTTGCATATGTAGGGATGATGCATGTGATGAGGTTCTTTGTGTTTCTTAGGAAAATTTACATATTCAAATTGATTTATCTTTTTCTTCTTTGAAAGGTTTGAATGTCCATTGAACACCTTCTTTCTCTTCTTTGCCTTTTGAGAAAGACCTTTAGCCACCTGTTTTCCAACCTGCATTATTCTAGTCTTGCACTCATGTTTGCAGTGCCCAGTTATACCACAATAAAAATAGTTTTTTTTTTTAAAATGAGTAGTGTGCCCTTTAGCACATTTGGATTGGTTCATAGGTCTTTTTTGGTTTGACAGAGAATTACCAAGACCAAGCCAATCACCAAGAGGTTTACTCGAAATAGGTTTTTCCTCACCTTGGGTAACCATGTCTTAAGATTTCTTAACACTTTTCAAATTAGAGCCCAATTTCAGATTTTCATCTCCAACACATTTTCCAACTTCCTTTAGCTTCAAGATATCATCCTTGTAAACTTTTATAGTTTCTTGAAGCCATTTTTCAGATTCTCTCAACTTCATGATTTCGTCATTTGAAAATTTCAAATTTGATGAGAGAAGGTCATTTTTAGCATTTACACTTTGAAGTTGGTTAGAAAGTTTCTTATTCTCAATTTTCACCTTGTGAAGATCCTTAGCCAATCTTAAACTCTCTAAATACAAAGTATTCTAGGATTCTTGGAGGTCATCATTCTCATCCTCATCACCATCCTCTTCTTTACTTGAGGATTCCTCTTGGTCATGAACAATGGAGGCAATGAAACATTTTAAATTTGTACATGTCTCTTGATTGTCCATTAGGTAATAAGAGGTGGAGCCTTCCATTGAGCTATCCAAAGATTTGCAAATATTTTCAATAGAATAATCTTGGATCAATAGAATATTTCCAATTAGTTTCATCAAAATATGCCAATATATTCTCTATTTTGTTTTCAAATACACCAAGATAGAATAAACAAACAATAGAGATCTATAGATAATTTTTCTAGCATCCATATTTGATGTTCTAGCACGGATCAACTCGGATGGTTAGATCCTTTATAAAGAGTACGGGGCTCTGATACCAATTGAAAGTTCTCGGTGTGCTAGAACAAGATTGCTCCTAGAGGGGGGTGGGGCAGGGGGGGGTGGTGTGGTGGTGGAGGAGATAGGACGATCCAAACTTTTGTGGTCTTCACCAATTTCTTGATTAATTAAAATGATAGTAGGGGAATTAACAAATTAATCTAGATAAGTGTGTTGTGTGAACAAGAGAGTGTACAAATAAATTGAACAATCACACAATCGACAGACCAAACACCCACAACACCTGATGTATAGTGGTTCGGAGTAAATCCCTCCTACATCCACTATTGGACTCACCCAACCTTGGGTTATCTCAAATACACTATATGGAGAATTACGCCCTCACGAATAGAGTAAGAATTCCACCTGCACAATTGAATGGAAATTTCACCCACTCGCCTAAGATTTTGAAAGGTTCGACCTACCCTAGTCTATGTCCTTATCCCTCTATTTTTTATAATGGCTTGATCCCTCTGATTTAATCAACTTTAAAACATGTTTCAAATAAAATTAAAACTAAGAAGCACTTTCCTTTGTAGTTCGAAGCCGATATAGATGTGTTTCTTGAAGAGTTATCCCAATTTGATGTCCTTGATGATGAAGATGTGCCAATGTATGAGCAACCATAAGTTTTGGGAGAAGGTTCTATGATTATGGATTTGCAAGTTGAATCATAGACTTTGGTTTTTGTCTCTCTCTTGATCTCAATCAATGTACTGGTTGGATTCTCAAATAGTTCATCAAGTATAGTGCTTAGAGGGAGATTGGGAGAGGTTGGGATCTCTTGGAATGCCTTAGAATTTTCTTATGTGAAGGCTTCCATCAGATTCACCAAAATCCGGAGAATATATATGCAACCAAAAAAATACCCAACTCAGGATCGCCGATGAGTCGAGCTTGCAGATGTGTTGAGTTTCAAAATGTGACCGTTAACATGATCGTTTGAAGTTGGAACAGATACATTTTGGACACGCTTGACATGTCGAGTTCCTCGATGGGTTGTCCTGCCTCTTTCTCGTTGTGTCGACACTGACGATGTATCGTCTTGAGGATAACTCAAACATACAGAATCTTGTTATTCAGAATTCTATCCGACCCTCTCGACATATCGTGTAGCATGATGGGTCTATTTGTCACTCTCGATGTATCGGCATTCTTGATAGTATCGATCTGAGAGCAACAAGAAATACAGAGTTCTTTCAACCAGAACTCACATAACCCAGGTCGACATGTTGATTTCACCGATATGTCGGTCCTGTCATTTTCGATGGGTCAGTGAACACGATAGTATCGATATGAGAGAAACCTATTTTAACAGTATTCTTCGTCATTCTAGACAAGATATGGATGACCACAATGGGTCAATCTTGTCTTTGAGGATGGGTTGGCAGGCTCGACATATCGACTTGTCATTTTGACAGTTTTACAATTTATGATAAATTTGGTTTTGATCACTGTCAAAGCTCACTTAGGCTAGATTATGATTTACCATTGTGATATCTAAACCTAGGCAAGGTCCACCTAAAGGTGTGGGTTCCAACCTAAGGTCATCTATGGGCAATATACCTTTGTGTGACTGCCATACACTTGGTGATCTTGAATCATGCACTTGATCTTCTAATGCTTGCACTTTTATTCAACTTTCACACCACTTGAGTGTTGATCCATTGCTTCATTCTTTCATGGCAATGCTTCTCCTGAGTCACAGAATCTAAAAAAAGGTAACTCAGCAAGCCAGGGCACTAACAAAGTGTGCAAAGAAGATAAGAGATAAAATACATACACCAGTAATAAGAAGATGTGAGAAGAGATGGAAGGTAGTAACACATGTATTTTTACGTGGTTCATCCCACAACCTACATCAATGCCTCAAGTGCACCACTTGAGGATTTCACTATGACCAAAACAAATTACAACCCTTGATCTCTTTCATAGGTAGAGACCGAACCTTGACACACTAACACTAATAGACAAAGAAAGCACATTTCCTGGATTCACTTGGGTTACCCCAACCCTTCCCAAAATCTAACACCAAGAGAACACCTCTCTTGGATTTCCGTTAGGGTTACACCAACCCTTACGACAAACTTGCATACACTAGAAAATAGTAGAGAATGAGACTATACCAAGAACAATTTCCCCTTTGTTGCTCATTGTGGCTTTGGCATGTTCTTGAAATTCCTCCTCTTCTAGATTTGATGAAGTCTGCTATGATGATTTCCAACCAAGATGATATTGAAGAGGTCTAGGGTAGATAGAGGATTTCCTATATGGTCAATCTATATGTTGAGACATGAAAAGTGACATTTTTAACCCTAATTATTGGACTAGTTAGCCCTCAATTTTTTATATATCACACACATTTAATGTTGTTTGCTAGTTTTAAATAAAAATTGGAAAATACATGAAATCAATCAAATTCAGTGGAAATTTGTAAGTTTTGTGCTTAAATTGGAAGATCTAGAATTTTAATAATTAATTTCTGACCATTTCTAGAATTTTTATTCTAAATTGATTAATCTGGATCCAATTATGAGAGTCTAGATTAATTCAATATTTTGAGATTTTAAGTGGTGAGTTAATTGTGACGACCTGCCCCTTTCCAAAGTTCAAAATTAGAGTATATTTTTTTTCTAAAATAAAATTAGGAAAAGGATGGAGTGCACCATGAAGCGAGTCGAGTCTGAGTACTAAGACCCGTCCCTCGATTGGCCCAACTGAGCACAAGCGTGGGACACTCCACTAAACATTTGTGCATGTGCTAACACAACCTGCGGAAATTACAATTGCGGAAATATTTATACCTTGCAATCATGATACCAATCACTTCATTAGCAAAGATATGAAATTACTCAACCATAAAAGTCAAATACCATAACAAAACCAAGAATAGGAGCTATATCTAAGTTATTACATTCCCAACCAATACTCCTATGAAATTATATGATTCTATCAAAATATCAAAATAAAGCAACTGAAATTCCAAGCATCTCCTTCGTCACTTTTCTTACGCTTGGCTACCACTAGGTCTAGCCTCTTCTCCTTTGCCATGTTCTGCATTAACATCTAAGGGGAAATATGTATGGGCTTAGTAAACTTGCCGAGTAGGAATTTCGATCAAAGAAAGCACTACGTGTGTGATAACATAATATCATATAACTATAAAAATATTGGGGAAATCACATGTTATGACATAATATACATTTCAGAAATCAAAGTATACTAAAATCTCATGATTTAGAAATCATACTTGATACTTATCATATAATGATATTCCATGGGTGTCATGCATCAATGAAATGCCATCCCATACCCATGCATCAAATCACACTAGTCATCTCATCCAACTAGTTTCATAATGGCCAGTTATGTCCAACAGCATTCGTGGCGGCAACCACCCTGGTGTTGTTACCCACCCACAAGTTAACCGAGACTATCGGTGGAGTGTGGACTCCTCCCTCTGCACAGGGTTTCGAGAGCTACCCAGGAGATCGCTAGCCCAATTAATGTCGTAACATTCACAACAAATGGACGTGGCCAAAGTATAACATTTTTAATATCATATCCATACTTTTTGTACACGAGACCAAGCAATGTCCGGACAATTCATTCTTGGCTTGGTAATGCAATCCCTCCCATGCAATCATGCATGAGGTACATGTATGCAATCACGATGACAAAACATGCATCATATAATTCCAATACTTTTGTAATTCATAAAAACATCATAATCATATAGCTCAATGAAACACAATTTGAAATAATGGTCCCATAATTCAAGATTTATGATTTTAAAGGAAACAGACAAATATAATAATGATAACCATTTCACACTTATGTGCTTCAATAAAGTAGGAACTCCTACCTGATCTAAGATGATTAGCGAAAGGGGTTAATCTCAAAGTCTCTCGAACGGTGTCGGGACTACCTTCGCTTCCTTTGTCCATGTACATGTTTCAAATTATAATTTTGTGTCATTAAAATATAAACTCCTTCTAATTCAAGTTATGCAGGTCAAACGAAGCTCTAAGGGTCATCTGTAAAGGTCCTTAGAGTCTAAGAGACTCCACACATACAATTTAACATTAGATAAATTAATCCTATAAAACAGGCAACGTTTTAGGCCAACACATCGATATTGTTGATACATCGCCCTTGGACATAGCCGACACATCGATCATCTCGACATATCGACTGGCTCTATCTGTTCCAGTTCATGTTTTCCAATTGCTCTCAGGTTATATGTATCGACCTAGTCGATACATCTAAGGGTACATATACTTGAGGTGTCGACTTCGTCTTCATATCCTTCTGATCTCAGTGTTCATATTTGTCCTTCGTTTTTCACACAATATGTATCTACCAGCCAATACATATACAGGTTTATATATCCGAGGTGTCGACTTCGTTGACATATGCTCCTGATCTTAGTGTGTATATTTGTCCTTTGTCTCTATCACTTTCATTCCTAGTCATTTCCAGGCTGATTCATCGACCTGGTCGATACATTGTCCTGGGACCAGTTCATCACCTTTTTCTTTTACTCTATTTTTTAATTCTGTCATTCCCAGACCGACACGTCGACGTTGTCGATAGGTCGTTCTGGTATCAATTCATCATCCATTTGTTCCATTTTAATTTTTCTTCATACCCAGGCCGACACATCAACTTCATCGATAGGTCGTCCTGGGTTGGGTCTTTGTAGTTCAATACCTCAATACCTCAATATTTCTGGTTTATTGGAATCATGTTTCAGAACACATATTGTAAGAGACGATATGTTGCCTGGGTTGAGTCGGAAAGCCATGGATTCGTCTTCCATGCTTTCCCTCTACTTGTATGTCCATTATTCTTAGTCCTTTATCACTTAAATCCATTCCTACATGTTCTATAAATATCCTAGTGTGATTATTTTACTTGAAATCACAATGAAATTTAATTACCTCGAGGGATTTGTAGGTGCACTCGAGTGGATGAAGGATGAGCTCCTTACTTCCTTCCCTCCTTGCCAGCTCGATTTCTCCTTCCTCTTTGCTTGGTTCTTTCTTCTTCTTCGAGGTAGATGAAGTCCGTAGTGAGGGGAAGAGCTCACTGCCAAGCTAGGGATGAGAGGTGAGTGGATGGGATGGGATTGATTGAGTGAAATGGGGTGGTTTTTTTTTTTTCTCTCATCTCTTCTTTGTTTTTATTTTTCTCTCTTTCTTTTAATTCTTTCTTTTTCTCTCTTTCATTTTCTCTTTCTCTATTTCTCTCTTTTCCTTAATTTTTGCCTTCTCCTTTGGTTGCTTGAGACCCTCAAATGGGTGGTTGGCAAGTGGGAATTTGTGTGGGAGAAAAACCACTCATGGAAAGTGGTGCATGGGCGACAATGGACATAAGTGTCTGCTAGAGGCGTTTGAACTACCCCGACACATCAACCTCGTCGATGTGTCCAACAATTTGATTCCACGATATATCGAGATGGTCGATTTATTCATTTGGGTGTTTTGTACTTAGTTTTTTTCTGATTTTGGCCATTCGCCTATGCATTGACCAAGTCGATGCATCCTTGCTTCTCCTCTCTCGACTTTCCTCTTCCTTTAGTCAACATGTAATCCATGTGGAGGCCATGCATTGGCCCTCCAGGATGGTGGTAGGTGGATGATGGGACAACTACAGTTGTTAGACCTCGGGCTTAAGCCACTAGGCATTCCAGATATATGGTTGTGGTCTATATGTACAAGAATATCATACATCGACCAAAGTCAATATATACATTAACCACATTTTTATTCATATCATTTTTGGACCAAAAATCTCATCATTCATTTCATTCATTTAAAGAGAAATTGAATACAAAATAAGGAGTTAAAACTCCGGGTCCTTACAATACTACCACCTTTTGGAATTTTCGTCCCGAAAATTAGACGAATGTTGGGTTCCCAAAACAAAATTTAAACAAACAATTCAGGGTGAGATGCCCTCATTTCCGATTCCATTTCCCAAGTGGGTTTTTCATTTACGTGTCGCTCCCAAACCACTTTGACGAAAGGGATCACTTTGTTCCTCAGTACCTTCTGTTCGTCATCTATGATTCTGATAGGCCTCTCGACGTAGGATACGTCGCACTGAACATCTAGCTCCTGTACATACAAGACATGCAATGGATCAGGATTGTATTTTCATAACATCGAGACATGAAATACATCGTGCATGCTTGACAACTGTGCTGGGAGTATGTGATATGCAACTTCGTCGATTTTCTCAATGATAGGGAGCGGCCCAACAAATCTTGGAGATAGTTTTCCCTTCTTTCCAAACCGCAGATGGCCATTGCGTAGCAAGACCTTTAGGAATGCTTGGTCTCCCACCTCAAATGTTAAAGGCCTTCTGTCGACTCTGAGCAGTCAACAAGTGTTGTCAAATGACCTTGATCTGTTCTGTTGTTTTCGCGAACAAATCTTGTCCAAAAAGTATGGCCTCTCCTGCCTCGATCCAACAAACTGGGGATCTACAGGTCCGACCATACAATGCTTCAAATGGAGCCATCTGAAGCTCGCCTGGTAACTGTTGTTGTATGGAAACTCCATTAGTGGAAGGTGATCCTCTCAACTGCCCTGAAAGTCTAGCATACAAGCTCTCAGCATATCTTCCAATGTCTGTATAGTTCTCTCTGATTGTCCGTCCATCTAAGGATGGAATGTTGTGCTATAAAGTAAATCTGTGCCCATGGCTGTTTGCAAACTCTTCCATACCCTGTCTGTGAATCTGCCATCACGGTCAGACACAATAGTCCTAGGTATGTCCGTGAATCTGCCATCACGGTCAGACACAATAGTCCTAGGTATCCCATGTAATCTGACAATGTCCATAATGTATTGCCCAATGTCTCAGCTGAATCCATCATTTTGATAGGCATAAAGTGCGTTGATTTTGTGAGACGGTCAATTATGACCCATATGGCATCATTGCTTTTTGAAGATCTAGGAATCCGGTCACGATATTCATTGCAATGTGAAAGTTCCCTTTACAAGGGTGCTAGAACAATACGATTGATCTTAGTGGAGGAGGGGAACGAGAAGGGGGGGGGGGGCGGGGAGGGGGGGAGATGTTGTGCAAATTTTAAATTTATAACTCGCAAACGCACGAACCATTAAATAATACAACGATTAAGTGCGAGGTCGAACCCATGAAACTCAAGAAAATATATCCATGAAAATACACCATTGAATTACGTATTTTAATAACTTTCAAAAACATAGAGAAAAATCTTAAATATGGAGTTATTTATCTAATCTATGAATTTTAGTTTTAATTTAGAAATATTTTAGACTTAAATATAGAATCTAACAATGTAACTAATTTTAATCCAGATGGTGGAATTAATATAAAAATAAAAACAATCTCAATCTAATTTAAAATACAAAATTAAGATGCAATTAAATTATTTCCAACCTAGTTCATCAATTTTAAGAGTTTTTTAATTTATAAACTAAAAAATAAAAATAAAACTAAGATTACTTATTTACATATTTACAATGGAATTGGATCAAGTACAAAGATGGCATCATGTCCCATATCTCAAATTTAATGAAAACAAGACCTAGACGATGAAGCTCTTGTAAATTACCAAAATTTAATTCAAGTTTTTCATTCATAACAATCAAATTAAAGACCAAATGAATTTCATTAAACATAGATAAATCAAACGAAACCTTGGGCTTACACAAAATTTATACTTAAATTTTAATTCTAAAATAAATCTCACACTTTGATAGAGTGCCTTAAAATGAAAAATTAAGTTCCAACTATCCCAACAAATCTCATTCAATTTAAAAAACCTTAGATAAATCCCGACATGAATTTGTAAAAAGATTAAAAGTAAAATTAAACTTTCATCATCAAATTTTGAGAATTGGAAAACCATAAATCTACAACTTATCTTGATTTCATTAATTAAAAATATGAATTGGATTTACAATACAATGGAAATTGGAATAAATAGATCACAAGAAAATAAATATAAAAAAATAGAAAATCCAACATCTAGAAGTCGACCCTTTTCTATAATCTCAAAATCCACTCCTTAGCCTCTTAATTCCTTGATTCAGTTCGAATTGTATCTTTGGAGAGGGCTGGTATATAAAGAGTTTAATAGGAGATAAATTGAGTAATACAAGTGGGACCCAACTGCATACACGGCAACTTCTCTTTTGTTCCACCGTCCAACTCTCCTTCTTTGTGTTATTTCCTAATTTGAATCGGCCGCATCTCCCTTATTTCTATTTTTTTCTGCCGTGTTTCTTTTTATTTTTTCTCACCTCTTTCTGTTTGTAAGAACAACAACCACCTTCTTTTTTTTCTTCTTTCCTACCGATAACTTCTCACCGTCCCAGCCAACTGGCTGGGTTTCTTTCTATGGTTTCCATTTGCTTCTACATGACTCCACAAGTCAGACCTCAATTTTGATCGGAATTCTTGCTTTCCTGCTGTCCTTTTCTTCTTTTTAAATTTCACCCCTTGAACACATTTTGTTGCTGATTTTTTCTTCTTCAGCAACAACATAAATTATCTATTTGATCATATTTCCAACATGCCCATCGATTGGCAGAATAACAGAGGAGTCCTTCTGGGAGTTGGATTCTAGATGGTACTTTAACGCCCCGTCCTTTTCACTCTAATTTTCAGAGTTTTTTTTTTTAATATAATAATCATGTGATCGGGGCGGAGTGTCACGACGCGAGTTAAGTTCGGATCTCTAAATCCGACCCTTAACTGGCCAAGCCCATGTGCGTATGAACTAAGTCCATAAAACTGATCCGCACATGGTATATATATAACTTGCGGAATTAACTTAGTTTTAATCTAACTGAGGTTATAATAGAACCTATGACTATTCCAATTTTCCATTCTTAGATAGCAAAGTACATAACTTATTCTCCAAAATTACTAATCAATCTTAACTAATCATTCAATCAAACCATCCAACTTAAAACAAACCATAGCATCTATCTTAACTACTTATTAAAACCAACAAATCTAGTTACCAAATTACAGTGTCCACATAATTCAAATAACACATCCATGAATAGTCCATTCAAGTCCATTCAAAATCATTCAAACCGCCCAAGTTTCCTTGCTTGGTCCTCTTCTCGATCCACGTTCTTCCCTTTCCCTGCGTCATCCACTAAGGATATAGATAGGGCGTTAGATCAACGCGCCCAGTAGTGTTTCCGAATAGGGCTACCACATGGTTAGTCAAAAACATGCAAATAATATAATAATAACACATGTGTGACAAAATTCCATAAAAACATGCTATGTATGAAATGAACATGTAATGAGTCCCACCCATCACCATTCAACACAGCCATCACTTGACGGGATTCTCATCGTCAAGGTAACCCACAGTGGTCTTTCGGACGCCCCGACGGAGTGTGGCCTCCAGATTCCTCCGATGGGATTCTCATCATCAGGGTACCCCACAGTGGTCTTTCGGACGCCCCGACGGAGTGTGGCCTCCGGTTACAACACCATCATCCCATGCCATGCATGAGATGTCTATGCAAACATGTCATTTAGAAACATAACTTTACAATCATATAAGTTATTGAAATCAACATAAAACAGCATATGAAATAGTGGTTACAATAAAGGTAGGAAACCTACTGAAGATTCACTTCAGTACTTGATCTTTCTTTCGTGTCACCCGGTCACGACTCGCATGTCGTTCAACTTCCGGTACCTTATCCATATAACAATCAATAAATCATACTATCACTTACTTGTTCATTCATATCTAAGACCCAACTACATCATGTGAGTCCTTTGATCAATCCCTTCGTTTGACTTGTATTCACAGATTTGCCATTGGTATAACTAATGTCTAATCTTGCTCATAATCAAAGTTCATAAAAGTAATCTACCTTAGTGGCTGGTTATTTACTTATCACTAAGTCCAAAGATAAATCCATATGTTTACTTAATCCAACTCATACAACCAAGTCATAATCTCCAACAAAACAATCTATGGGGTTCGGCCATTCATATGGCTGAACCCTATGATCCTCCTACACAATGATCCCATCATTTGTTTACAAGTTAGGCTCTACCATTTAGCCATATTAACTACAAGGTTCAGCCCATGGCCAACCCAAAACAGCAAGCTTATTTCATTTAACATACATAGGAAAACCCATAAATCTTGGTCCATTCATCCCAAAACTAGCCCCATGGGGTTCGGCCATGCACATGGCCGAACCCAATGGTTCTCTTGATCTGATTAATCCCTCAACTTCCCATGATTATCCATGATTTAACATGTTAACCCAATCATGAATTACACATGGTTCAGCCGCATAAACATCAACCAAAACAGTAAATTAACCTCACCAAATCATACCAATTACTTACATGGGGTTCGGCCATTCAAGGTGGCCGAACCCAATGTCCAAGTTTTGGTCTTTCATACATGCTTTAGGTGTTATTTAACCATGCAATATCAGTATTATATTGCTGCCCTTAAACCACTTAAAAACCATCTAATTAAATTCATCCAAACAGTCCATAAAGTACATGGTTTCCATGTTTCACAACATGAAAACCAACAATACTTTGCATGGGGTTCGGCCCTCCATGGTGGCCGAACCCAATGATTTCTTTCACTATTTTAAACTTCCAATCTTCATGTAATAAACAACATATTATTACCAAGTTCAACCCTTTAGAAATTCATCTAAAAACCAACCCAATTTCATAGGGTTCGGCCATGCTCATTGGCCGAACACTATGACCTTTGGTTTTTGAAACATTTACTCATTCACCTTGGGTCTGAACCAAACATCCAAATCCATGTTTTAACTTTCTTAAAACATGCATTTCAAATCTAACACAAACCTCTAATAACAGTATCAAACTTATATGGTTTTAATTTCCAAAAACCATCAAAAACAACCACTTGTTTCCATGGGGTTCGGCCATGCAAAGTGGCCAAACCCAATGGTCCATTTCCATCTTTTAATCCACTGATTTATACCCATAACACCTTCAGTCCCTATGTCATTCAGATCCATGTTTTTAACCCTTTCTAAAAACATGCATTTGAATCTTAAATCAAACACAAAAACAGTCCATAAAACCCATGGTTTTCATGTTTCAAAAACATGAAAACCAAGCAATCTTTTACATGGGGTTCGGCCCTCCATGGTGGCCGAACCCAATGGTTATTTTTTACCATTTTAAATCCTCCATTAATCAAGGTTAAAACCTTGGTGTAATCGGCCATAACCTTGGCCCAACACACATCCATTTTATAAATCAAAAGTCCATGGAAATACTTACCAAATTCCAAGCTTTTCTTATGCCTTTGCTCCTTGCCTTATTCCCACTTGTTTCCTTCCTTCTTTCTTCCTTTGTTCCTTGCTGGTTTAAGCTTGAATAACTGGTGCCAAAAACCTCTGCTGTTCCACTTAAGCAAATGAATTGGAGAGAGGGAGAGAGAGATGGAGAATCTTGGCTTTTCAATGGTGAAAAACGTCCGACATGATGTTTGTTTCCTTTAATAATTCAGCCCCGAAAACCCCTCCACTCCCTCATCAATTCTTGCCTAAACCGATGGGACACTTGCTGCCAACAAATGCACCCATTGGCATTCCAACGTTAAAGGCTTGGGGTTTCCAAATGGGATAGAAACCCCCCATATTCCCATTTAATGTTTTGCATGAAACTCACCATAACAAGTCCCCAACGTGTGGAACTTGTTTTGGTTTGTTTGAGATCACAGCACCTCCTCATATTCCACTTAACTCACTGAATTTACAGTCCTTTTGACTTCCATTTTGACTCACTCAACTCAATGTCCAACTCACCATACTTAATGCATTTCATTCAATGCACATGAGTTAACTCACCCCTTGATTTAATTCCAACTCACTTCAGTCCCACTCAACTGATTTAACTCGTGTTTTAGCTCCCTAGAGGGTCCACACGGTCAACCATAGTCAACTCGACCCGTTGGGTCCACTTTTAGCTCCTTGACCCGTTTTTGACTCCATGACCCAATTATGGTATTTTGGTCATTTCTAATTGGTTTTTACATATGGATCAAGCCTACCCATTTTTTCTCCACTTGATTTCCAATCAAATAGGCTTAACCCCATTTAATTTAAAATCACAAAATGGTCAAATAATCCAGTAAGACCCGATGGGTCCCGTTTGGGCCCTTTGACCCATTTAGCCATTTTTGACCCAATTGATGTAAATTACCCATCCAATCAAACTTGGCATTCATAATGTGCTCATATGATCTTAATTTGAGCAATGGGCCATACTATTTCCTTACTTAACATCACAAAATAATTAATTTAACACATCAGGGTCATTTTCGTAATTTATCCACTTCATTGAGAAATTACCCATCCAATCAAACTTGACATTCATAATGTGCTCATATGATCTTAATTTGAGCAATGGGCCCCACTATTTCCTTATTTACAATCACATTTATTGAATTCACCAATCCAGGGGCATTTTCGTAATTATTCCAACCGTTGAGAATTCTTTGACCCAATTAACCATTTGACCTAATTTGATGTACATTACCCATCCATTATAATTTGACCCTTATAATATGTTCATAGGATCTTAATTTGAACAATAGGCCCCACTATTTTCTCATTTAACATCATAATTAATAAATTTACCAATCCAGGGGCATTTTCGTAAATATTCATCTTATTGAGAAATCGGGGTGTTACAGGTACCATCTGAACTTTGTGCAATGCATGGACAAGTCAGTACCGTATGCATCTAGATGAGGTTGAGTCATGGATTGGGATGCCCATCGTCTCTGCTGATTTATGTCTCTTTTTTTCACAACATTATCACTACATGGCTGCTCTGTTTTTTGTGACTGTAACTCTTGAATTTAAGAGTGACACTATAATTAAAAACCGCTTTGTCTTGGCTGCTTTGCATATACATGGAACTAGCCACCTTCTAGACTCTCTCTTTTCAATCAGTCGGGTTTTCTTTTCTTGACGGTCTTGTTACACGCTGTTGTATTTCTCTGTTGTTCTTCTCAGCCTCTCTTTCATTTGTCTCTAAACTGGATTTTTATTGACTTGTAGCTGTATGGAGTAGCAACTCCTTTCTTTTTCTTATTTCTTTTGTATGTTAAATTCTACCGCTGTAAGAAACAAAACAATTCCATTGACATCTCCAAAATCTTCCTATCTGCTTACACGGAAATGGAGCTGATCCAATGGTAGATGTGGAGGTCAATTCGTCGGACCATCTTCGCTTGAATTAGACTTAATGCCCATTTCAATTCATGACATCACACCAATCTAAAAACACACAAAAACACATTAATTAAATAAATAAAATAATATGAGATACTAACATTAATAATTTTAGATATAAAATATATTACAATAATAATATACAATAAACAAATTTCAAGAGCTATCTAATCCAATATTTAGAGGTAAAATTATCATATTTCTGTGCTCATCAAGGAGGTGAATATGTCAATCTAATTTCGTTAGTCCTTTTTGAATTTACTTGATTGATTAATTAAATGCAGCAGATACAGCAATCAAGTGAGTGTGTGCTAACAAAAGTGGTTAAACAATCAACATAACAAAATAGCTCTAACACCACAAACACAAGGGCACAAGATATAGAGTGGTTCGATTCGCCGACCTACATCCACTGTTAGGACTTGCTCAACCTTGACCTATCCCCAAATTTACTATGTGGGGACTTACACCCTCACAATTAGAGTAAGAATTCCATCTCATTCAATTGGCTGGGAATTCCACTGACCACTGTACCAGAGACAATGCTCTAGAGTTTTTTATAGTAGTTCCGGAGAAAATCCCCCTTAATCCACTTTCAGGTTACAGGTTTTAAAAATAAAATTAAAACCAATAAGCACTTGTCTTAAAGGTCTTTCTCGCTGATGTGTGCTTCTTGAAGATCCCAGCCAACACAGAATGATGCTCCTTCTTGCAGCTGACGTGTAGCAATCACAAGCTCTGGGTGACATGGAAACTTGGTTTAACCACAGCTTTCCTAGATTATAACTTCCTCACTTACAAACTCAATCTGAAGATTGGTTGTTTATGATCTTTCTCTCTTATTCTCTTTCTCACTTGCATGCACAATCAATGGATTGGTTGTTTATGATCTTTCCCACAAGAATGCTGACCGTTCCTTAGAGTGTATAACTCTTTTTGGCTCAAGGAAGATAATAAAACGATCACACAACACTTTATTTATAGAGGAGACTTAATGGTCTTTTAGACTGTTGAGGACCGACAGGTCAGTGGCACCGATGGGTCGGTGCTCATATTTATTATCGTTGAGCATTAAATGCACTCCCAACGACATAATTACTTCACGGCCGACATGTTGGCGTCACCAGTGGGTCGATAAATATGGAACCAATGGGTCAGTCTATACGAGAGGCTCGTTCTGGTGCAAAACATGCTTGACAGTAGTTTCCACTTTGGAAACCTGTTACCTAGAACGACCTGTCGCCCTTTGCCGATGTAACGCCCCGCCCTTTTTCACTCGTCGAAAATCAAAGGCTTTTTCTTTTTAAATAAAAAGAGAGAGAACGGGAGGCTACAACTCGAGCTAAGTCCGGGTTTCCAATCCCGACCCTTAACTGGCCAATGATACGTGTCCGTGGACCAAGTCCAGTAAGCAGTTCACACGCTACAACAATTGCGGAATTATACATATGGATTAAGATTTCATCCATAAACATAACATCATTTTTAAGCACGGAAGTCAATCACAAAATTTAACTGAAGTTCAAATATCCAAATGTGTAACACCCCAATTTCTCAATGAGATGGATAATTACGAAAATCCCCCTGGATTGGTAAATTTATTAATTATGATGCTAAATGAGAAAATAGTGGGGTCCATTGCTCAAATTAAGACCCTATGAGCACATTATAAATGTCAAATTTGATTGGATGGGTAATGTACATCAATTTGGGTCAATATGGGTAATTGGGTCAAAGGACCCAATTGGACCCAATGGGTCATAATGGACTTATTAGACCATTGGGTGAGCCCAAATTTAATGGGGTTAAGCTGAATTTATTGGAAATTAAGTGGAGTATAAATGGGTAGGCTTGATGCACATGTGAAAACCACTAAAAAAAGGGCTAAATCAGCCCATAAATGGGTCATGTTGTCAAAACGGGTCAAGGAGCTAAATGGGGACTCAATGGGTCGGGTTGACCAAGTTGACCCCGGCTGACCGTGTGGGCCCTCAGATGAGCTCAAGTGTGAGTTAGTTCAGCTCGAGTTGGACTGATTTGGATGAGTTTTAATTAAGAAATGAGTTGACTTAAGTGTAATTAATGTATGGTATTTAATGTAGTGAGTTAAGCCATTGAGTTAGGTGAGTCAAAATGGAAATCAAAGGGGCTGTAAAATCAGAGAGTTGAAGGGAATATGAGGAGGTGTTTTGGTCTCAAACAAACCAAAACAAGTCCCACACGTTGGGGACTTTTTATGGTGGTTTCCATGCTAAGTGTTTAATGTAAATGGATGGGAATTGGATGAGATACATGGGGAGCTGAATGGTTGCATTGGTTGGTGCCAATGGGTGCATTGGCTGGCAGCAAATGTCTCATTGGTTTGAGCAAGTGTTAATAAGGATTAATAAGAGGAAGAGGGGCTGATTAACAAAAGGAAAAACACCATCATTTGGCCGAGTACACTTTGAAGATTTTGGTTTTTCATCTCTCCCTCTCCCCCTCTCAAAAACATCATCTTTGGGCCGAACCAGTTGCTGTGTTTCACCATCTGATCCAGCACCATTTCGGCAAAGGATTAAGGAAGAAGGAAAGAAAGGAAGCAAGAGGGAAGGAGCAAAGGAAATTGGTAAGATTTTCTTAAGTATTTAGTTAAATAAGTTGTGACGAAAGAGTATGATTTGGCCATCACTTGGCCGAATCCATCAAGGGTTAGACCTTGGATGGTAATTCATAAATAAGATGAGAAATGGATCATAGGGTTCGGCCACTTGGGATGGCCGAACCCCATGAAAAGAATGGGTTAATTTGGATGGTTTTTGTAAGACAAAACCATGGACTGTTTTTTATGCTAAGTTAGATTATGTACATGTTTTGGAAAGTTCTAAAATCATGGTTTTGAGTGTCATTTGTTGGGCCATGGATTGGCTGAATATATCAAGGAATTAAACCTTGGATTAGATGGTTTAAAAGGATAAAAAAATATATCATTGGGTTCGGCCATCTTGGTTGGCCGAACCCCATGAAAAGAGAGGTTTAGTTTAATGTTTTGGAAAGTCAAAAACCATGTCAACTATGGTGATTTTTACACATGTTAATTGGGTCATCTTGTGGCCGAATTAAGTAATGATGTAAAGTATGATGATGGGGTTTAAAAGATGGAAATTTAGAGCATGGCGTTTGGCTACTTGGGATGGCCGCACCCCATGGAAATAATTGGTGAATGGTATGGTTTTTGGGGGATAAAAATCATACCATATGTGAAAATTTTGTAAAGGATTATAAAATAGAATCAATTAACTGTATGGGATAGGCAAAGGATGGTTAAACCTTGCTGTTTTTATGGCTAAGATTCAGCAGATTAATTATATGGAATTGTTGGAAAAGTTGCATCAAAAGAACCATAAGGTTCGGCCATGTGAATGGCCGAACCCCATGGGTCACCTAATGGGGTTCTTATGTGATAAATTTACTGTTTTTGGTCGGCCAATATATGGCTGAACCATGTTAATGTTATGGTTAATTTGCTGACTTAAATCATGGATAGATGATGGACTAATTGAATCAAGAGAACCATTGGGTTCGGCCATGTGTATGGCCAAACCCCATGGACCATTTTATATGGACTATTTTGGTTGAATCAAAAGGTTTCAAGTTTGAAGATTATGGAACAATATGAGGTGTTTAAAAAGGGTACCAAGTGAACATTTGGACAAGTCATGGGTAGGCCGCTTCATGGCCGAACTATGGGGTACTATGGCTAAGTTAGGACATGGAGGTTTAAATGGCAAAGCCATAGGGTTCGGCCATATGTATGGCCAAACCCCATGGACCATGATCATGGGCTTTATGAATCCATTTCATAAAAAGAATCGCATAAAGGTAACTATTGATGAAATGATCAAAGATGGAATGATCATGGGATTGGATGTATGGACCCAAACCAATATGGTGTGGTTCGGCCATGTAGTATGGTCGAACCCCACCAAGTGATATTTTGTGGTTTGAGGTTGCTAATAAATTATTTGGATGGTGTTAATCCAAATTAAGAGAGACCAAATGGTAAATAGGTGAGGTTCGGCCATGGGGTATGGCCGAACCCCATATAGTGCATTTTTGGGATTTAGACCAAGTTGGAATTACATGATGAATGTTTGATTTGCTGCTATGTAAATAAGGTATCGAGACTTGCGTAAACGGCGTACGAGTCGTGAACGGGTGACGATTAAGAAAGATCGAACACTGAAGTGAATCTTCAGTAGGTTTCCTACCTACTTGTAACCACAGTTTTATCTTGGTTTTTATGAGACTCATATTTATTTTATTGGTTTTGATTGATGGATATTATTTACATGCTTTATATATACATTGGCATCTCATGCATGGACATGGGATGATGATTGTGGAAACCGGAACCCACACTCCGTCGGTATGCCCGTGATGCAATTGTGGGGCCTCCTTAGGCGATGAGGGTCCCACCAGGAGGATTATCTGTCGGTTATGGACACCGGAGCCCACACTCCCTCGGAATGCCCGTGATGCAACTGTGGGGCCTCCTTAGGCAGTGAGTTTCCCGCCAGAAGGATTAATATGTTGATATAAGACATGTCCAGTGATGGCTTTATGTATGTGTGATGGGGTGGGGCTCATTACATTTGCATACATACATAGCATGGTTTTATATGTTTTTGATAATCGTACATTTGATATATGCATAATTTATAATCTAACCATGTGGTAGCCTTGATCGGAAATCCTACTAGGCGCGTTGATCTAACGCCCTAATTCTATCCTCAGAGGAGAATGCAGGAACAAGGAAGGGGAAAGAGAAGGTTGATGACCAGGAGGGGAGCCAAGCGTAAATGCTTGAGTGCTGGATTGGATTTATAATTGCTGTTATTTGAATACATTTTTATGGATTTGTAATAATGTAGTTATTTGCTATGGTTGGAGTATGCCTTGATGAATCTTAATTTCATTTAAGTAATCTGAAAAGAATGACTTGTACTTGCTATCTAATCAGTTTATTCCGCAGTTAGTCTAGTTTATTCCGCATTACATTTTTTAGTTTCGTGTGTGGGTTGTTATCGTGGGTTTAGTCCATGCACACATGCGTGGCCAGTTAAGGGTCGGACATAGGAAGTCCGAACTTAGCTCGCGTCGTGACGCCGCCCACTCTCTTCCGATGTTATTCTATTATTATTTTTTTTAAAAAAATTAGACTCTAATTTCTCGGAGAGGGCGGGGCGTTACAAAATGTAACCAAACCATAGCAAAATATAACTAAGTTATTACAGTCCAAAAATGCAATTATCTCAAAATACATTGTCCAAAATTATCATAAATGTCTAATAATCATAAAATGTCCAAGCTCCTAAGTTTGGCTTCTTTCACGTCCATCGCCCGTTCCATTCCTTGTACCATCATATAAAGGTAGAAGTAGGGCGTTAGTCAACGCGCCCAGTAGGAATTCCAAGTAGGTTCATACACATGAGATTAGTATAAAATCAGGATAGATATATAATATTAAAACTGTAACCAACTTGTAGTGCTAAAATCAGCGCATGATACTCATAACAAAATTATGCTAATTTAATCCCATCCTATGGGTGCCATATGCCAATGGTTTCCCATCCAACAACCATATCAAAGTATTCACCTGTTATGCTTCCCCACGTATGCCTTATCGGTCCCACCAAATGGAGCGTGGATTCCTCTTACATTTCAAACATCATATATCTCTTCCCGTATGTCAATCGGAATCAGTGTGGATTCCTCCCACGTTTGTTTATCGAACACCTCAAATGAAGCATGGATTCTTCTCATATGTTCCCCCCCATTCCACGCATGAGATGTTGTGTAACACCCCGCCCTTTTCACTCTAATTTTCAGAGTTTATTTTTTTTTTAAATATAATAATCATGTGATCGGGGCAGAGTGTCACGACGCGAGTTAAGTTCGGATCTCTAAATCCGACCCTTAACTGGCCAAGCCCATGTGCGTATGAACTAAGTCCATAAAACTGATCCGCACATGGTACAAATATAACTTGCGGAATTAACTTAGTCTAAATCTAACTGAGGTTATAATAGAACCTATGACTATTCTAATTTTTCCATTCTTAGATAGCAAAGTACATAACTTATTCTCCAAAATTACTAATCAATCTTAACTAATCGTTTAATCAAAACATCCAACTTAAAACAAACCATAGCATCTATCTTAACTACTTATTACAAGCCAACATAACTAATTACCAAATTACATTGTCCAAATATATCAAATATCAAGTCCATAAAATAGTCCATTCATAATCCATTCCAATCATTCAAACCACCCAAGTTTCTGTACTTGGTCCTCTTCACGAACCACGTTCTTCCCTTTTCCTATGTCATCCACTAAGGATATAGATAGGGCGTTAAATCAACGCGCCCAGTAGTGTTTCCGAATAGGGCTACCACATGGTTAGTCAAAAACATGCAAATAATATAATAATAATACATGTGAGACAAAATTCCATAAAAACATGCTATGTATGAAATGAACATATAATGAGTCCCACCCATCACCATTCAACACAGCCATCACTTGACGGGATTCTCATCGTCAAGGTAACCCACAGTGGTCTTTCGGACTCCCCGACGGAGTATGGCCTCCGGATTCCTCCTGATGGGATTCTCATCATCAGGGTACCCCACAGTGGTCTTTCGGACGCCCCGACGGAGTGTGGCCTCCGGTTACAACACCATCATCCCATGCCATGCATGAGATATCTATGCAAACATGTCATTTAGAAACATAACTTTACAAACATATAAGTTATCAAAATCAACGTAAAACAGCATATGGAATAGTGGTTACAATAAAGGTAGGAAACCTATACTAGTTTACTTTGTTCGACCCTTCCTTTGAGCCGTCTTCCGATCACGGCTTGTACACCGTTCTAGAAATCATAATACCCTATGTACATGGCAGCAAGTTAATCATTTGACCATATAATTCTAATTTGATCTAAAACCCAAAAATCCACTTTGTGGGGTTCGGCCATACCCCATGGCCGAACCTCACCCATTTAAACCTTGGTAACTCTTTTATTTAATTAATACCACCTAAGTATTAAGTCCATAATTGATGTGATTTCCATCTTCTTGAAAGTCAAACCAAACAATCAAATACTTACATGGGGTTCGGCCATCCAAGGTGGTCGAGCCCTATATCCATGTTTTGGTCCTTTTAAACATATTTTTGGTCTCATTTAGACATAGGATAACAGTATAATGTTATCATGCTTTTACCTTTCAAAACCATCCAATAAGCCCATCACTTTGTATGATTTCCATTTTGTAAAACTCAATCCAAATATCCACATAACAGTCCATGGGGTTCGGCCATACATATGGCCGAACCCTATGGTTCTTGGTGTAATTAATTCAACCATTGTCCATGGTTTTAATCCATAATTTAACCATAGTATTAATATGGTTCTGCCAAGCCCTAGTTACCTAAAAACAGTAAACTTATCTTCACTTTAAATCCTTTAAAATCTCACAAAACCATTTAATACTTCCATGAAATGTCATACCATTTCATGGGGTTCGGCCCACCCAATTGGCTGAACCTCATGGCCTATGGTTTAGATCCATTTATCCATTTATAAACTTAGTTTATTCTTAAATCAAAGCACATTATGTTTACATAAAAATCCATCCTACACTTGACCCAAATAACCATCAAAAACAGTCCACGGGGTTAGGCCATACACATGGCCGAACCCCAAGGTTTCCTTGATGTAAATCTTCTTATCCTACTTACTGATTTTTTGCCACAAAATAACCCATTCAACATATATAAAATTTACCATGTTTTGACATGATTTTTGTCCTTTAAAAACATCAAACTTAATCCACTTTTATCATGGGGTTCGGCCAACCAAAATGGCCGAACCCATTGATGTATTTTCTCTCCTTTTTGAACAATCTCATTCAAGATTAGTCCCTTGATGTGTTCAGCCAATCCATAACCCAACACATGACACTTAAAACCATAATTTTAGAATTTTTCAAAGCATGAAAACAATCTAACTTAGCATCCAAAAACAGTCCATAATTTTGTTCCAAAAGACCATTAATTTAACCCATTCTTTTCATGGGGTTCGGCCATCCCATGTGGCCGAACCCTATAACCATTTTTTTTTATTCATGCACTTCCAACTAATATCTAACCCTTGTTAGATTCGGCCATCCAATGGCCTGATTATGATTTAAAAAATTATTTATCGAAAACCTACCGTTTCTGCGACTCCTCCAATTGATCTTCACCACGGTTTGTTCCTTTTCCTTTCTTAGCCTCTCCTTCTTCTTGATTCCTTGATGGTCAAGGACTGATTAAGCAACCAGCTGCTGCTCTAATTTTTGAAATGTAGAAAACAGCCAAGAGGTAGAGAGAGAAAGAATTTGGCTTTGAATGAGAAACCTTGATGCCCCCTCCTTTGCTCAAAGTATACTCTTGTCTTGGTGAAAGAAAGCAACCAAGGACTGATTGCAAATCAGTGATTAGCTGTTGTTCTCAGTGTTTGGAGAGATGGAGGACGCCCAAGAGAGAAAGAGATAATGATAGAGAATGAATTCCTCTTGACTAATCAACTTCAGCCCAAGGTTTAACCTTGTGTAAGTCACCTCTCCATAATTAAAATCCTTTAAGTTCCTTGGGATTTCATCTATGGAATCAAACCCCCCCCTAGCATCCAACGTCTCTATTATATTTGTAGGTGATTGTTTGCATTCTCTCCATTATCCTTGCATGTGTAACTCTTAAAACAGCCACCCCACTTATCTCCATTGTAGCCGTTACATGCATGCAATGTTCTCATGCATCCAACGTCCCATGATGTGAATTTCAAAATGTAACTCTCATTTCCTTTATCACTTGAATGGGAGTTACATGCATGGATTATAAACCTATCTATTGGCTGTCCTTTGAAGACCCAAACCATGTACACCCAACCATTTCCAACGTGCCTACCATTTGCATTTGAAATAAACCTCCCACCTTTGTAACTCCCAAGAACGCCACCTCCATAAATTTCTTAGCTTGGAGTTACATGCATGAAGTACCTCTCCCATGCAATTCCAACGTTTTTCATTGTTTAAAAAAAAACTTGTAATCAGCACACACCACTCTCATACACTCACTTCAAATATTTATTCATCCAACTCTTTTATTTAACTCACCCAAAACTCAACTCATTCATTAATGTAACTCAACTAATAAATTACACTCAACTCAACTCCAACATTTATTTCAACTCAAACCCAACTCAAACATTTAACTCATCTTAACCCAATTAAGCTTTGAGCTCACCAAATAGTCAAATATGTCAAATACGACCCATTGGGTCCAATTTGGTCATTTTTGACCCATTTAACAAAATTTGACCCAATTATGACTTTTGACACGTTTAAGCATATCTTATACATTCATTTGTTTTGAAAACAAAGCTACCATCCTTTGGGTCTTGATTGAACCATTGACCCATTTAAATTCAAATCAATTATATCACAATGGCAATTCCGTAAATATGAATAATTTCATATAAATTGATAACTTTGAAATTCCAGGGTGTTACAATACAATACTTTTTTTTATAATTTTCGTCCCGAAAATCGAACGAAGTAGGATTTCAAAATAAATCATACAAACAATTTAGGGTGGGATGTTCTCATCTCCGATTCCAGTTCCCAAGTGGCTTCCTCAACACCATGTCGATCCCATATCACCTTGACGAACTAAATCGCTCGGTTATGCAACACCCTTTGCTCACTCTCTAATATTCTGACCGGCTTCTCGACATAAGTGACGTCGTTTTGCACATCTATATCTTTCACATTCAAAACATGAGACGGATCAGGGTTGTACTTCCTCAGCATCGACACATGAAATACATCATGTAGAGACGCCAATTGCGAAGGAAGTGCCAACTGATAGGCTACATCTCCCATCCTTCTGATAATTGAAAACGGTCCCACATATCTTGGCGACAATTTTCCTTTCTTCCCAAATCTCATGTGCCCTTCTCGTGGCAAGACCTTCAAGAATACCATGTCTCCCACTTCAAATTCGAGAAACCTCCTCCTCTTATCAGCATAGCTCTTTTGCCGACTCTGTGCGGTGAACAAATGTTGACGTATCAACTGGATCTATGCAGTAGTTTCGGCAACCAACTCGAGTCCTATCAGCGCAGGTTCGCCGACCTCGGTCCAACACACTGGTGACCTGCATGGTCTACCATACAAAGCTTCGAATGGTGCCATCTGAAGACTTGCTTGGTAGCTATTGTTATAAGAAAACTCCACCAATGGCAAATGATCCTCCCATCCACCTTTGAAGTCTAGCATGCACGCCCTCAACATGTCCTCCAACGTTTGTATTGTTCTTTCCGATTGTCCATCGGTCTGTGGATGGAATGCTGTGCTAATAAGTAGATCGGTCTCCATGGCCGACTGCATGCTCTGCCATACCCTATCGGTGAATCGGCCATCTCTATCAGACACTATAGTCCGTGGGATACCATGTAATCTGATGATATCTTTGATATATCTCCGACCCAATGTCTCTGATGAATCCGTCATTTTGATAGGAATAAAATGCGTGGACTTGGTCAGTCGGTCTACCACAACCCATATAGCGTCATTGCCCTTCGAGGACCTCAGTAACCCCGTCACAAAGTCCATGGAAATGTGCTCCCATTTCCATTTCGGCACTGCTAAGGGTTTGAGTAACCGTGGTGGCTTTTGATGTTCCGTCTTAACCTGCTGACAAGTTAAACAATGAGCCACAAACTCTGCAACATCCTTCTTGAGTCCATGCCACCAATAATGTCTTTTTAAGCCATGATACATTTTTGTGCTGCCCGGATGAATGGAGAGCTTGCTCTGATGTGCCTCTATCAGTAATTCTTTTCTGCAGCTTCTTGGCACATATATTCTTCCCCGGAATACAAGACCCTGTCCTGGTCGTAATTCCCAATCCGGTACAACCTCGCCAATAGACATCTTGGCCCATGTCTCTGCCATTTCTGGATCTGCTCGCTGCTCCTGTTCAATCTTTGTAACCATGTTGGATCGTATGATCAAATTGTACATACTCCCATGGTTTGTGATGTATAGATTGAATTCACAAATGGTATTCAACATCTCCCATTCGGTCCTGATCAGACATGCCACTGATGCATGAGAAATGCGGCTAAGATCATCCGTCACCTTGTTGGCCTTTCCCGGATGATATCGGAGTGCAAATTCATAGTCCGCCAGATATTCCATTCATCTGCGCTGCCTCAGATTGAGCTGTTTCTGATCAAATAAATACTTCAAGCTCTTGTGATCTGAAAATACTTCAAACTTCTCACCATATAGATAGTGTCTCCAGCTTTTGAGAGCGAAGACCACCGCAGCTAATTCCAGATCATGTGTGGGGTAGAGGCGTTCATGTATCTTTAGTTGTCTTGAACCATATGCCACCACCCGATCATGTTGCATGAGTGAACATCCCAATCCCTCTCCTGATGCATCACATTGTAGTTCATAACCTTTGCCTCTTTCCGGCAAAACTAAAATAGGAGCAGTTGTAAGTCTCTCTTTCGGCTCCTCAAATCTCTGATTGCACAACTCTGACCATTCATATTTGACTCCTTTCTGCGTGAGTTGAGTCAATGGGGATGTAATGTTTGAGAAGTCCATGATAAACTTCCTATAATATCCAGCCAAACCCAGAAAGCTACGGATTTCAGTGAAATTCTTTGGTGCTTTCCACTCACTTACTGCTGCCACCTTAGCCGGATCAACGGCTATACCATCTGTTGTTATAACATGCCCCAAGAATTTGACCTCAGGTAGCCAAAATTCGCATCTACTTGCTTTGGCATACAACTGGTTCTGTCTCAAGGTGTTCAATACTATTCGTAGATGCTCAGCATGTTCCTCTTGACTCTTGGAATAGATCAGGATATCGTCAATGAACACTATAACAAACCGATCCAGATATGGACGGAAGATTCTGTTCATTAAGTCCATGAACACAATCGGTGCGTTGGTAAGCCCAAATGGCATGACTACAAATTCAAATAGTCCATACCGTGTTCTGAAAGTTATCTTCTCGATATCTTCCTCCCTGACCCGGATTTGATGATAATTGGACATCAGGTCAATCTTGGAAAAGTGACTGGATCCCCTCAACTGATTGAATAAATCATCGATCCTGGGTAGAGGATACTTGTTCCAGACAGTTAGCTGATTCAACTTCCGGTAGTCCACACACATTCTGAGTGAACAGTCCTTCTTTTTCACGAACAACACTGGAGCTCCCCATGATGATGTGCTATTGAGAATGCAACCCAGTCTGAGTAACTCATCAAACTGCTTCTTCAACTCGGACATTTCTGCTGGTGCCATCCGATAATGGGGTAGAGACACTGGTGAAGTACCAAGATACAGCTTGATCTCGAAATTGAGCTCCCTCATAGGTGGTATACCAGGGAGTTCTTTTGGAAAGACATCAGCAAATTCTTTCACAATTGCTGGAAGCTCAGTGACTGGTGCTTTGTTGATGACAATATTGTTCAACACCAAATGGTGCAACCCTTTCTGTAGTCTGCTTTGCTTGTCGACACGAACTATATACTGCTTTCCCTCGGGTGACCAAAATGTCACTCTTCGACGATAACAATCAATATTGGCTTCATAACTAGCCAACCAGTCCATGCCGAATATAATATCGTACTCAGTCATGTCGAGTACCAAATAATTGAACTCAAATCTGAGTCCAGCGAGTTCTGTATTTATGGTCGTGCATATGAGTCCCAAGGACGTATCTCCGACAGGGGATACTACTGTGAGTGTGGTGGACAACTTTTGAACTAGTGTTCCAGTAGCAGTTATAAAGGATGCAGATATAAAAGAGTGCGTGCTCCAGAATCAAACAATGCATAAGCATAAGAACTATTGACAACGACCATACCTTGAATCACAGAATGATCCACATCTTCAGGAGGTTCCAGAGCAAATAGTCGTCCAGATCCGGTAGGATTAGGCACCCGTCCCGCCTGATTATAAGTCCTGCCTCCTCGGGAGTTAGCTGGCCTAGCTGGTGGACGGAAAGATCCTTTGGAATATGAGAGTTTATTGAGCTTTGGACAGTCTTTCTTGAAGTGACCCGACTGATCACAGTGGAAACAATTGTTCACCCCTCTGAATGACTGGGTGACTGATGCAGATGGAGAGGGCTGATTGGGACGAAAACCCCCCGTGGACCCAGTAGATGGTGAGGGTCTACTGAAGTTCGGACGGAACCTCTTATTGGGCTGAAACCCACCCTTCCCACTTGGAGCTCGGCGATTGTCAAACTGCACCATTGCATTCAACTCCTGTTCTGCTATTGTGGCCTTGCTGACCACCTCAGCCAATGTGGTGCACTTAAATATGGTCACTTTGGCCCTGATGTTTGGCCGTAGACCCCTCTCAAACTTTTTTGCCTTGCGAAGTTCTGTGTCCACCATATAGAATGCATAAATGGATAAACTGAGAAATTCACGGTGATACTCTGCCACCGTCATAGAGCCCTGTACCAAGGACAAAAAAAGTTGCGTCTGTCGCTCCTTCTCCTCCTCCGGAAAATAGTGTTCCAGAAAGGTTGCTGAAAACTCATTCCATGTCATGGCCGTCCTCTCCCTAACTGGTATGAGTGCCCTCTGCTTCTCCACCACCTCCCACCATTTACCGGCATCTTCTATCAATTGTGAAGTAGCCAGTAGAATCCTGTCAGCATGACTCGAGATCTTAAGTAACTTTAAGATCTGAGTGATCTTCTTCAACCAATGCTCGGCTCCGACAGCCCCTTCCTTCCCTTTGAAGTAGGGAGGACGCTGTTGTTGAAATTCTCGTGCCATACTCCGGTCACTGGCATCCCTGGAGCTTTCACTCCCATTCATCTGTTGCTGGAGTACAGAGGTTACCACTGCTTGAACTAAACCCTGAAGCTCAGGCGGCACATGTGGTATATGTACACCACTGTTCCCTTCTCCCTCCTTCCGTGATGCATCCTCACTCCCCTTTTCTTCCCTCCAAGAGTGCTGTGATTCTTCCCCATTGTTCGACTTTTCATGAACAGATCGCTCCTCATCAGGTTGGGTTACCTCTTTCTCAAGTATAGACGGCTCCTCCTCATGCACAGATTTTTCGTGTTGTGATAACACTTTCTCATGTTGCGTGATTTGCAACACCTTTTCCTTCCCTTTCTGGTTCTGAGGGATCCTTTTCTTTGGAGCCATTTCCCTAAGTCATGAAAACATTATTGACTTAGTTTCCTCGTACAGTTTGTATTTTTCACAATTTTGGGGAGATTTCCAAATAAGCAAACTTGGTTTTTTTTTTTATTTGTTTTTGAGGGGAGAGTCTCTAAATTCCCTATGTTTGTTTTTCTCAATTAGGGAGTATTGGGGGATGTATATCCTATTTTGCTACGTTTGATAGATCAATTATAATACTGTACTTTTGCTATCTTTCACTGTTGTTCTCAGATTAATTTGTTCAGCCTGAGTCCACGAAGTAAATTAATCCGGCCCCCAGTTAGCGGACTCCGAAAAGTCGGTCAGTTGGGATTCTTATCCGTCAGTGAGACATGAAACCGTCTTAATCTTACTTCGGAAGATTCAACTTCCCGTTTCGCTCTGATACCAACTGTAACACCCCGCCCTTTTCACTCTAATTTTCAGAGTTTATTTATTTTTTAAATATAATAATCATGTGATCGGGGCGGAGTGTCACGACACGAGTTAACTTCGGATCTCTAAATCCGACCCTTAACTGGCCAAGCCCATGTGCGTATGAACTAAGTCCATAAAAATGATCCGCACATGGTACAAATATAACTTGTGGAATTAACTTAGTCTAAATCTAACTGAGGTTATAATAGAACCTATGACTATTCTAATTTTTCCATTCTTAGATAGCAAAGTACATAACTTATTCTCCAAAATTACTAATCAATCTTAACTAATCGTTTAATCAAAACATCCAACTTAAAACAAACCATAGCATCTATCTCAACTACTTATTAAAAGCAAACATAACTAATTACCAAATTACATTGTCCAAATATATCAAATATGAAGTCCATAAAATAGTCCATTCATAATCCATTCCAATCATTCAAACCGCCCAAGTTTCCGTACTTGGTCCTTTTCACGAACCACCTTCTTCCCTTTTCCTGTGTCATCCACTAAGGATATAGATAGGGCGTTAGATCAACGCGCCCAGTAGTGTTTCCGAATAGGGCTACGACATGGTTAGTCAAAAACATGAAATAATATAATAATGATACATGTGACAAAATTCCATAAAAACATGCTATGTATGAAATGAACATGTAATGAGTCCCACCCATCACCATTCAACATAGCCATCACTTGACGGGATTCTCATCGTCAAGGTAACCCACAGTGGTCTTTCAGACACCCCGACGGAGTGTGGCCTCCGGATTCCTTCTGATGGGATTCTCATCATCAGGGTACCCCACAGTGGTCTTTTGGACGCCCCGACGGAGTGCGGCCTCCGGTTACAACACCATCATCCCATGCCATGCATGAGATGTCTATGCAAACATGTCATTTAGAAACATAACTTTACAAACATATAAGTTATCAAAATCAACGTAAAACAGCATATGGAATAGTGGTTACAATAAAGGTAGGAAACCTACACTAGTTTACTTTGTTCGACCCTTCCTTTGAACCGTCTTTCGATCACGGCTTGTACACTGTTCTAGAAATCCTAATACCCTATGTACATGGCAGCAAGTTAATCATTTGACCATATAATTCTAATTTGATCTAAAACCCAAAAATCCACTTTGTGGGGTTCGGCCATACCCCATGGCCGAACCTCACCCATTTAAACCTTGGTAACTCTTTTATTTAATTAATGCCACCTAAGTATTAAGTCCATAATTGATGTGATTTCCATCTTCTTGAAAGTCAAACCAAACAATCAAATACTTACATGGGTTCGGCCATCCAAGGTGGCCGAACCCTATATCCATGTTTTGGTCCTTTTAAACATGTTTTTGGTCTCATTTAGACATAGGGTAACAGTATAATGTTATCATGTTTTTACCTTTCAAAACCATCCAATAAGCCCATCACTTTGTATGATTTACATTTTGTAAAACTCAATCCAAATATCCACATAACAGTCCATGTATGGCCGAACCCTATGGTTCTTGGTGTAATTAATCCAACCATTGTCCATGGTTTTAATCCATAATTTAACCATAGTATTAATATGGTTCTGCCAAACCCTAGTTACCTAAAAACAGTCAACTTATCTTCACTTTAAATCCTTTAAAATCTCACAAAACCATTTAATACTTCCATGAAATGTCATACCATTTCATGGGGTTCGGCCCACCCAATTGGCTGAACCTCATGGCCTATGGTTTAGATCCATTTATCCATTTATAAACTTAGTTTATTCTTAAATCAAAGCACATTATGTTTACATAAAAATCCATCCTACACTTGACCCAAATAACAATCAAAAATAGTCCATGGGGTTAGGCCATACACATGGCCAAACCCCAAGGTTTCCTTGATGTAAATCTTCTTATCCTACTTATTGATTTTTGGCAACAAAATAACCCATTTGACATATATAAAATTTACCATGTTTTGACATGATTTTTGTCCTTTAAAAACATCAAACTTAATCCACTTTTATCATGGGGTTCGGCCAACCAAAATGGCCAAACCCAATGATGTATTTTCTCTCGTTTTTGAACAATCTCATTCAAGATTAATCCCTTGATTTGTTCGGCCAATCCATAACCCAACACATGACACTTAAAACCATAATTTTAGAATTTTTTAAAGCATGAAAACAATCTAACTTAGCATCCAAAAATAGTCCATAATTTTGTTCCGAAAGACCATGTAATTTAACCCATTCTTTTCATGGGGTTCGGCCATCCCATGTGACCGAACCCTATAACCATTTTTTTTATTCATGCACTTCCAACTAATATCTAACCCTTGTTAGATTCGGCCATCCAATGGCCGGATTATGATTTAAAAAATTGTTTATCGAAAACCTACCGTTTCTGCGACTCCTCCAATTGATCTTCACTATGGTTTGTTCCTTTCCCTTTCTTAGCCTCTCCTTCTTCTTGATTCCTTGATGGTCAAGGACTGATTAAGCAACCAGCTGCTGCTCTAATTTTTGAAATGTAGAAAACGGCCAAGAGGTAGAGAGAGAAAGAATTTGGTTTTGAATGAGAAACCTTGATGCCCCCTCCTTTGCTCAAAGTATACTCTTGTCTTGGTGAAAGAAAGCAACCAAGGACTGATTGCAAATCAGTGACTAGCTGCTGTTCTCAGTGTTTGGAGAGATGGAGGACGCCCAAGAGAGAAAGAGATAATGATAGAGAATGAATTCCTCTTGACTAATCAACTTCAGCCCAAGGTTTAACCTTGTGTAACTCACCTCTCCATAATTAAAATCCTTTAAGTTCCCTGGGGTTTCATCTATGGAATGAAACCCCCCCCCCCCCCCCCCCCCCCCAGCATCCAACGTCTCTATTATATTTGGAGGTGATTGTTTGCATTCTCTCCATTATCCTTGCATGTGTAACTCTTAAAACAGCTACCCCACTTATCTCCATTGTAGCCGTTACATGCATGCAATGTTCTCATGCATCCAACGTCCCATGATGTGAATTTCAAAATGTAACTCTCATTTCCTTTATCACTTGAATGGGAGTTACATGCATGGATTATAAACCTATCTATTTGCTGTCCTTTGAAGACCCAAACCATGTACACCCAACCATTTCCAACGTGCCTACCATTTGCATTTGAAATAAACCTCCCACCTTTGTAACTCACAAAAACGCCACCTCCATAAATTTCTTATCTTGGAGTTACAAGCATGAAGTACCCCTCCCATGCTATTCCAACGTTTTTCATTGTTTAAAAAAAAAACTTGTAATCAGCGCACACCACTCTCATATACTCACTTCAAATATTTATTCATCCAACTCTTTTATTTAACTCACCCAAAACTCAACTCATTCATTAATGTAACTCAACTAATAAATTCCACTCGACTCAACTCCAACATTTATTTCAACTCAAACCCAACTCAAACATTTAACTCATCTTAACCCAATTAAGCTTTGAGCTCACCAAATAGTCAAATATGTCAACTACGACCCATTGGGTCCAATTTGGTCATTTTTGACCCATTTAACAAAATTTGACCCAATTATGACTTTTGACCCGTTTAAGCATATCTTATACATTCATTTGTTTTGTAAACAAAACTACCATCCCTTGGGTCTTGATTGAACCATTGACCCATTTAAATTCAAATCAATTATATCACAATGGCAATTCCGTAAATATGAATAATTTCATATAAATTGATAACTTTGAAATTCCAGGGTGTTACATGTTGAGTGCAAAGATGTCATTCCTTTTCAAAATACAATATGCCATCAAAATAGTTCATACACACATATATTTCATAATTCAAAGTAGTCATCATGTTGGAAAAATTGAAAACCATATAAGATCCACATGTATGTCAATAAGGTAAGAATCCTACCCAAGTCCGATTTACTGTCCTTTTCCTGTTTCGCACGAACAATCGCTAACCGTCACATGAAAGAAAAACACACCTCTTTACCTTATCAATTTAATCACACATATACCAATTTAAAAATCAACTTTTCATTTCAATCGCATTTACGCATCATAATCCTTAAATCGGTTAAGACCCTCAATGGGGTTCGGCCATACGACGTGGTTGAAATGTGTTCATGTCCACCAAGACCCATCAATGGGGTTTGGCCATACAACATGGCCGAACTTCACTCCTTGGTTTTTGACCCTCTTTTAATCCTTTTTTTATTTTAAACAATGCGGGTCAATCATCATTCTTTTCTTTTTATTTCTTAATGTGATAATCCATAATTAATCAATTCACTTTTAAATATTCATAGACTCATAAAATATTCATGGGGTTCCCATCCGCCACTCGTCCTGTGGGTGATGAAAACCCATCCGCGGATGGTAAAATCTGTCCCGCGGACAACACCTTTTCTCCATCCTCTACTCATCCTGCGAATGATAAAAACCCGTCCGCGGATGGTAAAAACCCATCCGTGGATGGTAATATCTGTCCTGCGGACAGCACCTTGTCTCCGTCTGCTACTCATCTTGCGGATGATAATCCTATCCATGGATGATAAAGACTTGTCCCGCGGACAGTCTTCTTTGGTTTGTACATTTGACTTGGCCCTTACTTATGGAATTCATTTCTTATCATTTAAAACATATATAATGTCATCCATATTTTAAAATTAATGAGTATACTCTACCCACTAACCAAACTAGGGTCTTGTCCATTAGTCTAATCTTAGTATTACAACATAATTTTCGAATATCCTTCCATGTTTGTTTCAACCATTTAATCATTCCATGAATGGAGTTCAAGTTCATGGCCTTATAACCAGTTGGCCGCCCAAATATCTCAATCAAATATGGACCCCATGGTTTCGGCCATTCCATAGCCGAAACCATGGTTCCCTTAGTTTCTTAAATTTAATACCATGAGACATAGAACCTTACCTTCTTTCCCGTCTCCTTCGTTTCCTTTTCTTCTACTCTGAATTCCTCCTTAATCCTTCACTTCCGTGGTTCTTCACTGATTTCTCTAAATCTAGAGACGAATTGGGAGAGAGAGAGGAAAACTCCCTTGTTCTTCAATGGAGCATTCGGCCAAGGGGTATGAAGTGCCCCTTGGTCATGTTTCTTTGATATCAGCACCAACTCCTTCCAATTCTTCCTTAATTCTTCTCTTTCCTTGATACTTTGCTGGTCCTCTAAGTGTTAAGACCAAATATGGGAGTGTAACACCCCAATTTCCCAATGAAGTGGAAAATTACCAAAATGCCCTTGAATTGTTAAATTAATTATTTTGTGATGTTAAGTAAGGAAATAGTGGGGCCCATTGCTCAAAATAAAATCATATGAGCACATTATGAATGTTAAGTTTTATTGGTTGGGTAATTTTCATCATTTGGGTCAAAAATGGCTAAATGGGTCAAAGGGCCCAAATGGGGCCCATCGGGTCAAAATGGATGATTTGACCATTTTGTGAATTTAAATTAAAGGGGGTTAAGCCTAGTTGATTGGAAATCAAGTGGAGAAGAAATGGGTAGGCTTGATCCATATGTGAAAACCATTTACAAATGACCAAAATACCATAAATGGGTCATGTTGTCAAAACGGGTCAAGGAGCTAAAAGTGGACCCAACGGGTCGAGTTGACTATTATTGACCGTGTGAACCCTCAAGGGAGCTCAGACACGATTCAAATCAGTTGAGTGGGATGGAGGTGAGTTGGAATTAAATCAAAAGGTGAGTTAACTCATATGCATTAAATGAAATGCATTAAATGTGATGAGTTGGGTTGGAATAAAAATACCTTGAGTTGGGTGAGTCAAAATGGAAATTCAAGGGGCTGTAAAATCAGTGAGTTGAGAGGGAATTTGAAGAGATTGGCTGGTCTTAAACCAACCAAAACAAGTCCCACACGTTGGGGACTTGTTTTGGTGATTTTCATGATGGGTTTTAAATGAGAATACATGGAAATTGGATGAGATGCTTGGGGATTTGAATGGCTGCATTGGTAGCTGCCAAGGGGTGCCTTGGATGGCACCCAATGCCCACCGTTTTGAGCAAGAAATTATGAGGAATTGAGAGGTTTTTGGGGCTGAACTACAAAAACAATAAGCACACAAGGTTGGCCATTTTTCACATTGGAAATCCAAGAATTTCCATCTCTCTCTCTCTCCCTCTCTCAAATTCGTTTTTCCTAACTGGAATAGCAGAGGTGTTTGCACCAGTAGATCAAGCACAAAACAGCAAGGAGTTAAGGAAACAAGGATTAAAAGTCAAGAGCAAAAGGCAAAGGAAAGTGGTAAGTTTTCCCCATTGATTTATGGTTAATAAAATGGGTAAAATAAGACATGATTTGGCCATGTGATGGTCAAATCTATCAAAGGGTTAAAATATGATTCCTTTATGCTCAATTAGATGGAAAGCATGGACATAGGGTTCGGCCACTTTGGATGGCCGAACCCCATGAAATTTTATGGTTAGTGTTGATGGTTTTGTAAGGATTAAACCATGCAAGAATAGGACCGATTTTAGAGGTCTAAGATACATGCTTTGGAAAGATTGAAAACATGAATTTGCATGTCATACCATGGTCGAATTTGACAAGAGTCTAAACCATGGAAGAAGGTGTCAAAAGAAATGAAATGAACCATTGGGTTTGGCCACTTTGGGTGGCCAAACCCCATGAAAAGAGTTGGTTAATGGTTATGGTTTTTGAAATTTAAAACCATCCATTTGGGGACTGTTTTTATATATTTTATTAAGATTTAAAATACATGCTTAAAGACGGTTAAAACATGGGTTTGGATATCAGAAAAGGCTGAAGATATGTGGTCTAATCAGTGGAGTAAAATTGGAGAAGATGGACCATGGGGATCGGCCATCTTGGATGGCCGAATCCCATGATATCATGTTGGTTTTTGGATGATTTCTTTGAGAGTTAAAACTTGATATTAGTATACTGTTTATGCATGTTTATATGAGGTTCAAAAACAGCAAACATAGCATTGGGTTCGGCCACCATGGAGGGCCGAACCCCATGCAAATGATGGTTGGTTTTAAGGTGTTTGAAACATGGAAACCATGGACTTTATGGACTATTGTGAATGAATTTAATTAGATGGTTTCTAAGAGGTTTAAAGGCAGCAATATAATACTGATATTGCATATTTAAATAATGCCTAAAGCATGGTTAAAAGACCAAGATATGGACATTGAGTTCGGCCACCTTGGATGGCCGAACCCCATGTAAGTAAGTGATGTGTTTTGGTGAAGTTAAATTGCTGTTTCGGTGGCTGGTTATGTGGCTGAACCATGTGTAATTCATGGTTGTGTTAACATGATTAAATCATGTATAATCATGAGAAGTAGAGGGATCAACCAGATCAAGTGAACCCCATGTTAGTTTTGATGAAGTTGGTGAGTTTTAAACCATATAAAATATGGTGTTTGATGTGGGTTATGGAAGTTTAACTTGCTGATTATTGGTTGGCCAACATAGGGCTGAACCATGTTATTTTAAAAGGGTTAAGTGCTCAAGAGTTGATTAAATAAAGTAGGAAGTTAAGTCCTAAGTTGGTGATGTTCGGCCAAGGGCATGGTCGAACCCCACATGATGCGGATGGGTCGTAGATGTGATTGAATAAGTAAATGATGTTATGTCTTGCTGTTTGGTATATGGATAAGGTACCGGAAGTCGAACGACGTACGAGTCGTGACCGGGTGACGCGAAAGAAAGATCAGTTACTGAAGGGATTCTTCAGTAGGTTTCCTACCTACTTGTAACCACGATTTTACCCAGTTTGTCTTATGATACTCTTGTTTTAATATATGTGTTTCAAATGATATATTATGCATTAACAAATGGCATACAGGCATTGGCATCTCATGCATAGTCATGGGATAATGAATGAAGTTCTACAGTGATGGCTACGATTGTACATGATGGGGGTTGCCCATTGCATGTACATATTGTATAGAAGAGATGAATGTTGTTGTAATTTACCTTGTCGGTGCAAGGCACGTCAAGTGATGGCTACGATGGTACATGATGGGGGTTGCTCATTACATGTACATCGCTTATAGAAGAGATGAAGGTGTGTTGTAATTTACCTTGTCGGTGCAAGGCACGTCAAGTGATGGCTATGAAAGTACATGATGGGGGATGCTCATTGCATGTGCATATTTCATAGCATTGTTTTACCTGTTTTGATGGTCATGTATTATGATATGTATATGCATGTTTTATATGCTAACATGTGGTAGCCCTGATTCGGGAACCTACTGGGCGCGTTGATCTAACGCCCTAATTCTATCCTCAGAGGAGATTGCAGGTACAAGCAAGGGGAAAGGAAAGGTCATTGACCAAGAGGGGAGCTGAGCCTAAGTGCTTTAATAATGGATTTGGATTACTTTTTATTACTGTCATTTGAATACTATTGTTGGACATGTAATAATTCGTTATTTGCGGTGGTTTGTTTAGGATAATAACTTGTGGATGGTTGATCTATGTTATTTATTATTTAAGACTATTACTTGCTATCTCGTCTTTTTATTCCGCATGTTGATGTTAGTTCCATGTGTGATTCACTATCATGGTCTATTCCATGTACACATGGGTGGCCAGTTAAGGTTCAGACTTGGGTAGTCTGAACTTAACTCGCGTCGTGACGCCGCCCGCTCTCTTCCGATGTTTATTTAAAAAAAAAAATTAGACTCTGAAATTCAAGGAGAGGGCGGGGCGTTACAGGGAGAGAGAGAGAGAGACAGAGAGAGAGATAGAGAAAATGAGATGGAAAATTCTCTATGGAGGGTCGGCCAAAGGGGTGGTGTGAAGTGTGGTGTCTCTTTGTAACAACCTAAACCCTTCCACTTCCTCATAAAGGTTGTCTTTCCAAGGTGTCCCTTGGCCAAGCCAAGGCACCTCTTGAGATGGAAACCTCCTCTCTCCGCAACGTGTTCCTTGATTTGTGCCTCTTGGTTTTCATCCCATGAGATGGAACTCCCCATCTTTTCTTAACTATTGACCAACCAAGGCATCCCTTGGTCTACACCAAGACTCCAATGAGCTCCCCAACAGTGTGCCCCTTGGGTTTCCATCATGAGATGGAAACCCTCCATCTTCCACTTGACTCACTCAAGTCTCCTCCACTTCCATGCAACTCGGCTCAATTCACTTATCTCAACTCAACTCAACTAATTTAATTCATTTGAACTCATTTTCCATTTAACGCACTTCCCACTTGACTCAAGTAAACTTATGAATCAACTCAACATAGTTTAACTCAGCCTTTGAGCTCACCCATGGTTGACCAAGGCAACCATGGTTAGCCGACCATGCATGTTACATTCATCCACTTGCAACCTCACTTGATGAGGTGGATTTGGGTCCCACTTGGTCATGTATCTCACTTGCCACCTCATACACATGCCACCTCACTTGATGAGGTGGATCCCATGCCTTAGATCTTAATTGGGGATTTGACCCAATTACATTAATCTTCTACCCATTTACTTTCAAAATCCATTCACCTTGGCCCATTGGGTCCCAATTGGGTAGTTGACCCATTTAATCACACATACCCAATTATTTCCAAATCGAATTCCATCTTTGATCCATTGGATCATAATTGGGCTATTGACCCAATGCTTACCCACCTAAAGTCCATTACATCCATAAATCTTAAATTCAACCAATTTAATAATTTAAATAGAAAAAATCCAATATATTAATGCATTAAATAATCCTGGTGTTACAATATTATCCTCTTTTGAAATTTTCATCCCGAAAATCGAGAAAAGTAGGGTTTCAAACAACTTATACAAAAAGCTCAGGATGAGCTGCTCTCATTTCTTATTCAAGTTCCCAAGTGGCTTCCTCATTACCATGTCGATCCCGTACCACCTTGACGAACTGAATTGCTCGGTTTTGTAACACCCTTTGTTCTGTCTTCACCACTTTGACAGGCTTTTCGACGTAAGTCACGTCGCTTTGCACTTCTATGTCTTGTACATTCAGCACATGCGAGGGATCAGGATTGTACTTCCTCAACATAGATACATGAAATACATCGTGCAGTGATGATAACTACGGATGAAGTTTCAATTGATAAACCACTTCCCCCACCCTCTTTTAAATTGAAAAGGGTCCCACAAATCTAAGTGACATCTTCCCTTTCTTTCCAAATCTCATATGTCCCTTTCGTGGTGAGACCTTGAAAAATACTAAGTCTCCCACTTCAAACTCAAGGAATCTCCTTCTCTTGTCCGCATAGCTCTTCTGACGACTCTATGTAGTGAGTATATGTTGTCTTATTACCTTGATCTGTTCTGTGGTCTCTACAACTAGATCAGGTCCAATAAGTGCAGGTTCACTGGCCTCTGTCCAACACACTGGTGATCTACAGGGTCAACCATATAATGCCTCGAATGTAGCCATTTGGAGGCTTGCCTGGTAACTGTTGTTATATGAGAACTCAACCAGTGGTAGATGATCTTCTCAACCACTCTTGAAGTCTAACATACATGCTCTCAGCATGTCCTCCAATGCATGTATTGTTCTCTCTGACTGTCCATCAGTCTGTGGATGGAAAACTGTGTTAATCAATAAATTCGTCCCCATAGCCGTCTGCATGCTCTGCCACACCCTGCCGGTGAATCGGCCATCTCTGTTGGACACAATAGTCATGGGGATACCATGTAGCCTGATGATATCCTTGATATATCATCGTCCCAAAGTCTCAGATGAATCTGTCATCTTGATTGGGAGAAAGTGTGCAGACTTGGTCAATCGATCTACCATGACCCATATTGCATCATTGCCCTTTGATGACCTTGGCAATCCCGTCACAAAATCCATGGAAATATGTTCCCATTTCCACTCTTGCACTGGTAAGGGTTTGAGTAATCCTGGTCGCTTCTGATGTTCAGTCTTGACATGCTGACAAGTCAGGCAGTGAGCAACAAAGTCTGCCACATCTCTTTTAAGTCCATGCCACCAATAGTGTCTTTTTAGATCATGATACATCTTGGTGCTACCCGGATGAATAGAGAGTTTTGTTTGGTGTGCTTTGATCAACAACTCTCTTCTGCAGCTTTGAGGCACGTACGTCATGCCTCGGAATAAAAGACCTTGTCCTGGTCGTAATTCCCATTCCGGTACCACCTCACTAGTAGACATTTTAGCCCATATCTTTTCCACTTCCAGATTTGTCCGTTGTTCCTGCTCAATCTTGGAAACCATGATGGACCGTACTATCAGATTGTACATACTCCCTTGATTCTTGATGTACAAATTGAACTCTCGAATGGTATTCATCATTTCCCATTCCTTCATAATGAAACTGGCCACTGTTGCATGTGACATGAGACTGAGGGCATCTGCCACTTTGTTCGCCTTGCCAGGATGATATCGAAGCGTAAACTCATAATCTTGCAGATATTCCATCCATCTGCGCTGCCTCATATTGAGTTCCTTCTGATCAAACAAATACTTCAAACTTTTGTGATCTGAAAATACCTCAAACTTCTTGCCATAAAGATAATGTCTCCAACTTTTGAGAGTGAAGACCACTGCGGCTAATTCTAGATCATGTGTGGGATAGTGGCGTTCATGAATTTTCAACTGCCTTGAACCATAAGCCACTACGTGTTGACTTTGAGTAAGAGAACACCCAAGTCCTTCTCCTGAAGCATCACAATATACTTCATAGCCCTTGCCTCTTTCTGGCAAAATCAGAATAAGAGCAGTCGTAAGCCTCTCCTTCAAGTCTTCGAATCTTCGGTTGTATACAGGAGACCATTCAAATTTGACTCCTTTCTGAGTGAGTCGAGTAAGTGGAGCTATAATCTTGGAGAAGTCCATAATAAACTTCCGATAATAACCAGCCAATCCTAGAAAGCTGCGGATTTCAGTCACATTCCTTGGAGCTTTCCAGTCTCTAACTGCTGCCACTTTAGCCAAGTCCACGGCTATTCCTTCTACTGATATGACATGCCCTAAGAAGTTAACCTCAGATAGCCAGAATTCGCACTTGCTTGCTTTGGCATACAACTGATTCTTCTTCAGGATGTCCAAGACTATCCTTAGTTGTTCAGCATGCTCCTCACAACTTTTAGAATAGATCAGGATGTTGTCAATGAAAACAATTATAAACTTGTCCAAGTAAGGACGAAAGATCCTGTTCATCAGATCCATGAATACAGCTGGTGCATTGGTGAGTCCAAACGGCATACCACATAGTCATATAGTCCATACTGAGTTCTGAAAGCCATCTTCTCTGTCTTCATCCCTGACACGAATTTGATGGTAGCCTGACATCAGATCAATCTTGGAGAAATGACTGGAACCTCTAAGTTGATCAAATAGATCATCAATTCTAGGTAGAGGGTACTTGTTTCTGACTGTCAGCTGATTCAACTTCCGATAATCTACACACATCCGAAGTGTACCATCCTTCTTCTTCACAAATAATACCGATGCTCCCCAAGATGATGTGCTATTTCGGATGCATGGTAGTCTGAGCAGTTCATCAATTTTCTTCTTTAACTCCGACATCTCAGCTGGGGCCATCCGGTAATGCAGCAATGACACTGGAGCAGTGCTAGGATACAGCTTGATCTCAAAATCAATCTCCCTCTTTGGAGGCAAACCAGGGAGTTCTGTCGGAAATACCTTTGCATAGTCTTTCACTACTGCAGGTAGTTCAGCCATTGGTGCCTTGTCTAGTATGATGTTGTTCAATACTAGATGATTCATTTCCTCGTGCAGTCTTCTGGTCATTGGTATGCTCTGTCTAACGGCATGTACCGCATATCATTTTCCCTCGGGTGACCAGAATATCACCATATGGAGATGGCAGTCAATACTGGCTTGGAAGTTAGCCAGCCAATCCAGGCCGATATGATGTCATACTCTATCATCTCGAATACCAGATAGTTGAACTCAAATTTGAACCCAGCAAGTTCAGTGTTTACCGATGTACAGATCAGTCCCAGTGATGTGTCTCCAATAGGGGATACAATTGTAAATGCAGTGGACAGTTGTTGTACTAGAGTACCAGTAGCAGATATGAAAGCAGCAGATACAAAGGAGTGGGATGCTCCCGAATCAAATAATGCAAAAGCATAGGAACTACCAACTACTGCCATACCTTGAATCACTGAGTGATCCATCGTCTCTAGAGGAGGAGCCAAAGTATACAGTCACCCAGATCCCGTCGAAATAGGTGCTTGTCCTGTCTGGTTATATGCTCTGGATGCTTGTGAATGAGCTGGTCGAGCTGAAGGACGGAATGAACCCCTGGAGTGAGAAGGTCTACTGTTCTGTGGACATTCCCTCTTGAAATGGCCCTGCTGGCCACACTGAAAGCAGGTGCTAACACCTCGAGGAACCTGAGAGACGGATACTGATGTGGAGGGCTGATTGGGACGAAAACCTTCAGTTGACCCAGTAGAAGGTGAGGGCCTCCCAAAGTTGGGTCAAAATCTCTTGTTTCGGCGGAAAACACTTCCCCCGCTTTGGCCTCGGCAGTTGTCCACAAACCGAACTGTCTCTGTCAGCTCTTGCTTAGCTATGGTAGCTCGACTGACCACTTCCGCCAATGTAGGTGACTTGAAAATAGTCACTTTGACACTGATGCTTGGTTCAAGGCCTCGCTGAAACTTACAAGCCTTTTTGTATTCTGTGTCCAACATGTATAAAACATAACAAGATAGACGAAGAAACTCCTGATGATACTCTGCCACAGTCATGGTGCCTTGAACCAAAGATATAAACACTTATGTCTGGCACTCCTTCTCCTATTCTGGAAAATAATGATCCAAGAACATTCCAGAGAACTGGTCCCATGTCATCTCAGTCCTTTCCCCCGCTTGAATATGTGCCCGTTGTCTTTCAATTACTTCCTACCACTTGCCGACATCATCGATCAATTGTGCCAGCAGTATTCTATCTTCATTACTAGTGATCGTCAGTAATGTCAAGATCTTGGTGATATTTCTTAGCCAATTCTTTGCTCCTGCAGGTCTTTCTTTCCATTTGAAATGAGGGGGACGCTGCTGTTGGAAGTCTCTAACCATGCTTCGATCCTGTGCCTCATTGGTGGTCGCACTTCCATTACCGTTCATATGTTACTGTAGAATAGAAGTGACCATTGCTTGCACTAGGTTTTGCAACTCCGGAGGTACTTCAGGAATGTTCACACTATTCTACTCCTCTTCCTCCAGATGCGGGTTTTGTCGAGTGCTTCTTCTTCTCGGAGGCATTTTCCAAAGTCATTGAAACATTGTTTGATTTAACTTTCTCATAAAGTTTTGTGTTTACTTAGTTTGGGGAATTGCCAAATCAGCATCTTATATTTCTTGTTTTGGGAAATTTTGCTATGTTATCACATATTGTTTCTCATTTTGGGGAAATCTTGATGTTTTATTGTTTTGGGGAAATATGTCTTGCTTTGCTATGTTTGATAAATCCATACTTATAGTGATTGTCCTTCCCTTGATGTTATAGTGTTGTTCTCAGTTTGAATGCTTCAGTCTGATTCTCAACAAAATAAAGTAATCCGGCCCCCGTGCAGTAGACTCCGAAGAGTCGGTCAATTGGGATTCTTATCTTATCAGTGAGACATGATACCGTACTAATCTTACTTTTAAAGATTCACACTTCTGGTTTTGCTCTGATACCAACTATAACGCCCCACCCTTTTTAACTCACCGAAATCAGAGTCTATTTTTTTTTTTTAAATAAAGAGTGAGAGAGAGCGGGACGCCATGACGCGAGCTAAGTCCGGGTTTCCAATCCCGACCCTTAACTGGCCAATGATACGTGTGCGTGGACCAAGTCCACTAAACAGTTCACATGCAAATATGATTGCGGAATTATACATATGGATTAAGATTTCATCCATAAATATAACATCATTTCTAAGCAAGGAAGTCAATCACAAAATTTAACTGAAGTTCAAATGTCCAAATGTAACCAAACCATAGCAAAATATAACTAAGTTATTACAGTCCCAAAATGCAATTATCTCAAAATACATTGTCCAAAATTATCATAAATGTCTAATAATCATAAAATGTCCAAGCTCCAAAGCTTGGCTTCTTTCACGTCCATCGTCCGTTCCATTCCCTGTACCATCATCTAAAGGTAGAAGTAAGGCATTAGTCAATGCATCCAGTAGGAATTCCAAGTAGGGTCATACACATGGGATTAGTATAAAATCAGGATAGATACATAATATCAAAACTGTAACGAACTGTAGTACTAAAATTAGCGCATGATAGTCATAAAAGAATCATGCTAATTTAATGCAATGCTATGGGTGACATATGCCAATGGTCTCCCACCCAACAACCATATCAAAGTATTCACCTGTTATGCTTCCCCACGTATGCCTTATCGGTCCCACCAAATGGAGCGTTGACTCCTCTTACATTTCAAACATCATATATCTCTTCCCTTATGTTAATCGCAATCAGTGTGGATTCCTCCCACGTTTGTTTATCAGACACCACGAATGGAGCGTGGATTCGTCTCATATGTTCCCTCCCATTCCATGCATGAGATGTTGAGTGCAAAGATGTCATTCCTTTTCAAATTACAATATGCCATCAAAACAGTTCATACACATATATTTCATAATTCAAAGTAAGTCATCATGTTGGAAAAATACAAAACCATATAAGATCCACATTTATGTCAATAAGGTAAGAATCCTACCCAAGTCTGATTTACTGTCCTTTTCTTATTTCGCATGAACAATCGCTGACCGTCACGTGAAAGCAAATCACGCCTCTTTACGTTATCAATTTAATCACACACATATATCAATTTAAAACTCAACTTTTCATTTCAATCGCATTTAAGCATCATAATCCTTAAACCGGTTAAGACCCTCAATGGGGTTCAGCCATACGATGTGGCTGAAATGTGTTCATGTCCACCAAGACCCATCAATGGGGTTTGGCCATACAACATGGCCGAACCTCAATCCTTGTTTTTGACCCTCTTTTTGATCCTTGTTTTATTTTAAACAATGCGAGTCAACCATCGTTCCTTTCTTTTTATTTCTTAACGTGATAATCCATAGTTAATCAATTAACTTTTAAATATTCATGGACTCATAAAATATTCATGGGGTTCCCATCAGCCACTCGTCCTGCGGATGATAAAAACCCATCCATGGATGGTAAAATTTGTCCCGCGGACAACACCCTGTCTCCATCTGCTACTCATCCTGCAAATGATAAAAACCCGTCCGCGGATGGTAAAATCAGTCCCGTGGACAGTACCTTGTCTCCGTCCGCTACTCATCTTGTGGATGATAAAATCTTGTCCGCGGATGATAAAAACCTGTCCCGCAGACAGTCTTCTTTGGTTTGTACATTTGACTTGGCCCTTCCTTATGGAATTCATTTCTTATCATTTAAAACATATATAATGTCATCCATATTTTAAAATCAATGAGTATACTCTACTCAATAACCAAACTAGGGCCTTGTCCATTAGTCTCCCAAACTTAGTATTACAACATAATTTTCGAATATCCTTCCACATTTGTTTCAACCATTTAATCATTCCTTGAATGGATTTCAAGTTCATGGCCTTATAACTAGTTGGCCGCCCAAATATCTCAATCAAATATGGAACCCATGGTTTCGGCCATTCCATAGCCGAAACCATGGTTCCCTTAGTTTCTTAAATTTAATACCATAAGACATAGAACCTTACCTTCTTTCCCGTCTCCTTCATTTCTTTTTCTTTTGCTCTGAATTCCTCCTTAATCCTTCACTTTCGTGGTTCTTCATTGATTTCTCTAAATCTAGAGACGAATTGGGAGAGAGAGATGAAAACCCCCTTGTTTTTCAATGGAGCATTCGGCCAAGGGGTACGAAGTGCCCCTTGGTGATGTTTCTTTGATATCAGCCCCAACTCCTTCCAATTCTTCCTTAATTCTTCTCTCTCCTTGATGCTTTGCTGTCCTCTAAGTATTAAGACCAAATGTGGGAGTGAGAGAGAGAGAGAGAGAGAATGAAATGGAAAATTCTCTATGGAGGGTTTCCCAAAGGTGTGGTGTGAAGTGTGGTGTCTCTTTGTAACAACCTAAACCCTTTTACTTCCTCATAAAGGTTGTGTCTTTCCAAGGTGTCCCTTGGCTTGGCCAAAGCACCTCTTGAGATGGAAACCTCCTCTCCCCAACGTGTGCCTTGATTTGTGCCTCTTGGGTTTCATCCCATGAGATGGAACTCCCCATCTTTTCTTAACTATTGACCAACCAAGGTGTCCCTTGGTCTACACCAAGACTCCATTGAGCTCCCCAACCGTGTGCCCCTTGGGTTTCCATCATGAGATGGAAACCCTCCATCTTCCACTTGACTCACTCAAGTCTCCTCCACTTCCATGCAACTCGGCTCAACTCAAGTCAATTAATTTAATTGATTTAAACTCATTTTCCACTTAACTTACTTCCCACTTGACTCAAGTAAACTTATGAATCAACTCAACATAGTTGAACTCAACCTTTGAGCTCACCCATGGTTGACCAAGTCAACCATGGTTAGTCGACCATGCATGTTACTTTCATCCACTTGGCACCTCACTTGATGAGGTGAATTTGGGTCCTACTTGGCCATGTCACTCACATGCCACCTGATACACATGCCACCTCACTTGATGAGGTGGATCCCATGCCTTGGATCTTAATTGGGTATTTGACCCAATTACATTAATCTTTTACCCATTTACTTTCAAAATCCATTCAACTTGACCCATTGGGTCCCAATTGGGTAGTTGACCCATTTAATCACACATACCCAATTATTTCCAAATTGATTTCCATCCTCGTTCCATTGGATCATAATTGGGCTACTGACCCAATGCTTACCCACCTAAAGTCCATTACATCCATAAATCTTAAATTCAACCAATTTAATAATTTAAATAGACAAAATCCAATATATTAATGCATTGAGTGGGTGGGTCCTATCTCCACCGAGGGGTCGGAGAGATAGATTGGACGTGTTGACAGTGAACATAATTCATGTTCCCAAATTCACATCCAATTCACTGTTCAGCATCCTCTCTAGGCATGTTATGTTTATTACCAACATATGCAACTAACCCTAGGATTAGTCCTCTCTCAGGTGTGCGTTCCACCTAAGGTCATCTATGGCCATATTCCTGTTTTTGTGATTTCCATGACGATGAGCTTTGAGCATGGTGGAGCATGATCTTCTTCCTTGATCATCTTGAGTCTTCAAGCTTCTTGGAAAGTGTTTCTAATCAAGTCATGAAATTGACAAACAGGGAGTCGGCCAAGCTGAGGAACTAAAAATCTCTCCCTTTGTCAATTTCATGACAAAACCTAGAAGCTAATCCAATTAGAAGCCAACCCTTTATTACAACACATTTGAATACAAAATATTACATCAAATACATGTTTACTCAAATGGATAACAAGATTATGGTCATCATATTCTTGATCAACTTGATTCATTTTCATTTTCCTGTTCAAGTACAAAAGCAAGCAACACTAGACAATCATTAGATGGGTTAGTCCCAACCATAAACATCCATGGACTAAACAGGATTATCACTCAATCTCCCCCATACATCAATGACTTGATAGCCTCCCCCAATCTCCTTGAGTTGGATCTTCCACTAATTATTCCCCTAATTAGTTTTTATGTCTTATAGTTTCTACTAATTTCTCTCCCATTTTGTCATTTAATTGACAAAGAATTAGTAAGCAAGCGTCAAGATTAAACACTCCTCCATGCTTCTTGTATTAGTGCTTAACTGAGATCTATTCTAACTCATGGTTCTCCCCTATGGTTCAGTGCACACTTTTCGTGTAACAAGGTTTGTTTGCCCTTGCTCAAGCTGATTTCCAGCTAATTTCTTCATGGGGTAAGCTAATGTCCTTAGCTTCTTCGAGTTTCCTCTCCCATTCTCTAAACTATTTTCTCAGTTTTTTCTCCATAGCTCCCCTATAAACTTAGCTACCCCTAAGTTTAAGCTTCATTATAGTCTTGCATTCAACTTTCCCCCTTAATCTGTCATGACCAGTGACAATGGCTAATTAACACACATTTTGTGCTCCCCCATACTCCAAGGATGTGTGCAGCCTCACAGCCTGATCCCTTCTCTCCTTAACATGCCAATATAAAACCAACTCATTCAAACCTACATGTTAGTCTATCATATACAAGCGATATACGCCATTTATATAGAGCAATACACACATCACAGTAAAACAAATCATAACATTTCCTTGATAAACAAAATGTGCATTGAGTACCTATGGTTTTTTCTAGGCGACATAATGGATGCTTAGACAAAAATACCAAAAGTATAGTTTTTCAAGAATAGATATCACGGAAAACTATCATAAACAAAGCCACCTTGAGGAGGTGTTAGAGGAGGAGGAGATAGAGAATCTGAAACTTGGTCAGAGAAGGAGGTAACAATAACTAGATCCCAAACTGTCATCCTCAACCTATCCACGGATCTTTCAAGGCAGTCAATCCTTATTTCTTGTCTGAAGACTTTGTTGTTCAGACTGTCAATCACTTGATGAGGGTATTCGTATTCTCTTTCTTCATCAGAATCTCTCCAAAGGTCCTCAGACCGACTACTATCCTCCTCACTGGTGTCGTCAAGAATATCAACATGGTCTTCATGACCAGTTCGAGGACTGTTCTCCTTTTCTGCTTCTTCTCCCCTTCCTTCTCGTTGATTTTCGACGAAAATGTCACCTTTGTCAATAATGGGATTTTCTCCCACCTTTGGTTGGATTTCCTGTTGTTCCTAAACATACAATGGATTTTCAAAGCTTGACCCAGGGCAAAGTAGAAAAGTTGTCCTTTTGGTTCATTTGCGCCACTGACTGGATTCTCCACATTCTATAGAGGTCTTGGGACATGACTGAGCTGCCATCTTTCTAGGCATGGTTCTTCCTAAAGGAGATCCTCAACCAGCCGCTTGAAGAATGATGAAATGGAGACTGACCCTTGCTAGATCTATGAAAATCACAGAAACGGTGATTTTCAAGATTATAGAGACTTGAGGAACAAAAACCCTATGATTTTCTGGCGGGAAATCACTCCGAGAGGTCCTATCGACTGGTCTTAGGGCAGATGAGTAGAAGAAGGAGCCACAGACCTTCGCGGGAGGGGAGACAACGAATTCGAAAGTATTGTCACTTTCGCAGAAAGTGTTGTCTCTTTCACAGAAAGTGTTGTCGCTTTCGCAGAAAGTGACCCCTTTTTCTTTTAAACTTTTTGACTCATCGATATGTCAGTTCCACCGCCAGGTCAACATTTTCCTTTTTTTTCAAGAGTGCTTGACTTAGCACAGCATCAACATGTCTTTCACACCGATAGTCTATTCACCGACATGTCGACAAGACCGAGAGGTTCAGATTGCATAGCAGCTATCCTTGATTTGTGCATCTTGATGAGATCCTATTCTAATCACGACATGCATAGATTTATTCTAGTGCACAGAAATGTCAAAAGATTTCATCACAACATGCACATGAGAAAATTCTCATCCAAAAATGTATACATTTAAAAGTACTTTGAAGGGAATGTATGGCTTTCCAAGTAGAATATGTACTATGGCCAGGAAGAGTACATTCTAGACTTATAGTTAGCCAATTCCTTTCCTCATGTCATAGCATTTCTATGCTACGTGAACTCACATGGTCTCTTGTGAGTTCATTTTTAGTGTCTAAGTTATGAAAGTGAATCTTAAACCACAACAAAACATGATTAATGATCTATCTCCTAGGTACAAAGATTGTGGTATTTGGTGTTGCATACACACCCCTACGCTCGTATCTTTGATGACCAACCCTTGGATTCATCAACTCTTTTAAGACATGATTCATCTGTCTTAATAAAGAGTCTTGCTTTGTATCCACCTGCCTTCGGTTTCTTTTAGGATTCGGTGTTGGAGGATATTTTTTAAGCTTAGGCTTTACTTGATTGTGCCTTAGTGCTTTCCTTTCCAGGTATCTCTTTAGATGATATCAATTTCTTTTGAAATACCCATTCTGGTCGTAGAAATTGCACTTACCCGATAAAAGGCGAGAGATACCTGTCTTTTTGAACACCTCTTGGTTCATAGGTACTTTGGTGGATGAGACACCAAGTTCAGACCTATCACCATGTTGTCTACCCGCACCAATGAGTCTTTTAAACCTTTCATCTCCTTGGGTAAATTATCTTGGAATTTTTCCTTATAAAGTTTTAAATCTTTTACTTCCAAAGATAGTCTTTTAACATATTCTTCAAGAAGTTTGTTGTGATGCCATAGATTTTCAACATCCTTACAATGAATACTCATTTCTTCTTGAAGACTTTTGTTATCTTCTTTAAGTTTAGTGTTTTCAACATCTGAGAGATTAAGCTTAGAGATTAGAAAAGATTTTTCCTCTTTCAACTTTTCCACTTGATTGGAGAGGTTCAAGTTTTCGTTCTTAACTTTGTTTAGTTTTTTTGCCAACCTCTCACTCTCAACAAACAGGGTACTGTGGGAAGCTTGAAGATTTTCATCATCTTCACTCTCATTTTCCTCTATTTTAATTGTGGGATTTTCTTGATCACATATTTGATACATCAACCTTTCATTGAGTCTCATCATCTGAATCACTTTCTAATTCAGAAGTTGTAATATGGGTCACACTCACATTTATAGCATTCTTTACTTTATCTGAAGGACATTCATTCATGTAATGTCCTCTCCCCTGCAATTGAAACAGGTCTGCTCCTTGACATCCTCTCTCTCTCTCTCTCCCTTTCCCTCTAAATTCTTCTTGCCTTCTTGGATAATTTTTACTTGGTTCACCCTTACCCATTCGTATCAAGTTATTTCTTTTTGCAAAGTTTTTATAAAACTTTTTGGCAAACATTTCCATTTCATCACTTGAGAGTTCATCTTCCAAAATTTTTTCTTTTTCTTTAGTTTTCTTTGTTTATTTTAAGGAAGATTTCAAGGCAATTGATTTATCCTTTAGTTGTTCAAAGTGTAGTTCATAGGTTTCTAATAAACCAACCAAATCATCAATGTTCATTAAGGACACATCTTTGTTGTCCTCCATAGCCACAATCTTGGGCTTGAATCTTTCTGCAAGATTCTAGACAATTTTGGTACATACCTTGTCGTCGGGTATCCCTTCACCTAAAACGTACATTTGATTTACAATGTCGTTTATCTTGGAATATAAATCCATGAATACTTCATTCTCCCTCATCTTAAAAGTATCAAACTGGTTTTGGAGATCTGAAGTTTAGACCTCTTAACTATTAAGGTGCCTTCATGGGTTCTCTTAAGAACTTCCCATGCTTCCGTTGCATTTTTAGAGGTCATGATTCTCCTATATTCATTGTTAGATAATGCACAGTTGAGTGCATTCATGGCTTTACCATCAACTGTTTGATTAGCTTTCTCAGCAGGGGTCCAAGAGGCAAAAGGTTTGGGTGTTAACAACACGGTTGTGGCGGATGCTACCATTTTATCTTCCATGGGTTCTTGCCATCTAGTCTTTACAATATCCCATACCGATGAGTCAATGGAAATCAAGGAACTTATTTTGGCCTTTCGAGAGGCATAGTTTGATCCATCGAAGTAAGAAGGTTTGGATATTGCATGATTGTCTCCCATGGTGTACTAGCTTTGATTTACTCGGATGGCTAAATCCTTGTAACGAGCACTAGGCTCTGATACCAATTGAAAGTTCCCTTTACAAGGGTACTAGAACAATGCGATTGACCGTAGAGGAGGGGGGAGGGGGGGGGGGGGGGACGCGGGGGGGGGGGTGAATAGGTCAATCTAATTTCGTTGGTCCATTTTGAAGTTACTTGATTGATTAGTTAAATGCAACAGATACAACAACCAAGTGCACGAGTCTTAGCTACGTAACATCCCGGGTTTTCAAATGCATTATTATATTGGGTATTATCTATTTTAATTATTAAATTTAAGATTGATAGACGGAATGAAGGTTAGATGGGCAAGAATTGGGGCAATGGCCCAATTAGGATCCAACGGATCATGGATAGAGTTTGATTCTAATTAATTGCGTAAATGTAATTAATTAGCTCAAATACCCAATTGGGACCCAATGGGTCAAGATGAATTGATGTTTAAGGTAAATGGGTAAGGAATTGATTTAATTGTGTCATGTACCCAATTAAGACCCAAGACATGGGATCCACCTCATCAAGTGAGGTGGCATGTGTATAAGGTGGCATGTGAGTGACATGGCCAAGTGGGACCCAAATCCACCTCATCAAGTGAGGTGGCCAATGATTTAATGCACATGCATATTCTTGGTTGATGAAGGGACAAATGTAAGGCATGTGAAAGACAAAGCCCCAAGTGTAAGCCATGCATATTCTTGGTTGACCAAGGGACAAGTGTAAGCCATGTGAAGGACAAGCCTCAAGTGTAAGCCATGTGTCTCCTTGGTTGGGACACATGGGAAAGACAAAGCCCCAAGTGTAAGCCATGTGAAAGACAAGCCCCAAGTGTAAGCCATGTGAAAGACAAGCCCCAAGTGTAAGCCATGTGTCTCCTTGGATGGGACACATGGGAAAGACCACACCTTAATAAGGATGGTGGAGAGGGTGTTGGGCAGATTTCAAAGAGCTCACACCACCCTTTGCCGATCCTCTTTTGGGGAGAAAAGAGATAAGAGTTTCATTTCATCCTCTCCCTCCTCTTGAGCAAAAGAAATCTCATCTCCACTCCCATCTCTCTCTCTCTCCCTCTCTCAAACTACACTTAGCCGATTCTTGTCTCTCTGTCCCTCTCTCTCCCACATTTGGTCTTAACACTTAGAGGGCCAGCAAAGCATCAAGGAAAGAGAGGAATTAACAAGGAAAGGAAGGAGTTTGGGGGTTGATTTCAAAGTGACCTCTTTGGCCGGACCCTCCATTAGGAGTTTTTCATCTCAATCAACACCTTGGGCGAATGCTTCATTGAAGGACAAGGAGGTTTCATCTCCCTCTCTCTCACACATTTTCGGCTCTGTACTTAGACGAACAAAGGAGGAAGAAGAAAACACTAAGGAAGGAGAAGGACGGAGGAGCAAAATCAGACCTAAAGAAACGGAGGAGACGCGAGAAAGGTATGTAATGTTTAACGAGGGTTTAATGGTTAAAAGAAGCTAAGGGAAACATGGTTTCGGCTATGGAATGGCCGAAACCATGGGGTCCCATATTTGATGGATAGGATTGGCTAACCCGTTGCAAGCCATGAAGGTAGATATCCATTCGAAGATAGAATACGTTTTGGAATAAATAATCAAAGAGTCAGTATCCATTCAAGGAATGGGTAGGTGTTGAAGACCAACAACCAAGGGATGGAATGAAGAAATATGGATGATGTTTAAAATGTTTTTAAGAGGAAGGATTAAGTCTAACATAAAAAATGAGGACTGATTTCGAGTTTTTATCATCCGCGGGATGGGTGGAGGACGAGAACCCCATGAATGGTTTTATGAGTCCATGAATGATTTTACGAGTCCATGAATGATTGTATGAGTCCTTGAAAGTTAATTGATTAACTATGGATTATCAAGTTATGAAATAAAAAGAAAGGAATATGGTGGAACCGCAGTATTTAAAATAAAACAAGGATTAAAGAAAAGGGGTCAAAAACCAAGGAGTGAGGTTCCGCCATGTTGTATGGCCGAACCCCATTGATGGGTCTTGGTGAACATGAACACATCTTAGCCACGTCGTATGGCCGAACCCCGTTGAGGGTCTTAACCTGTTTAAGGACTATGATGAGTAAATGCGGCTGAAATGAAATGTTGATTTTAAGTTGATATATGTGTATGATTTAAATTGAGAAGGTAAAAAGGCGTGATTCACTTTCACGTGATGGTTAGGGACTGTTCGTGCGAAATAAGATAAGGACAGTAGATCAGACTTGGGTAGGATTCCTACCTTATTGAAACACTTGGATTATGTACATGCAATGGTTTTTCTTTCCATGATTGATGATCTATTTTTGGTATCAAAATGCTTATGTTTTAAGAATGGATCTCAAGGCTTATATATGTGTATAAACTGTTTTCAATGGCATATGGTAATTTGAAAGAAATGGTATCTTTGCACTCAGCATCTCATGCACGGCATGGGAGGGAACATTTGAGAGGAGTCCACGCTCCATTCGGGGTTTCCGATAAACAACCGTGGGGAGGAATCCATACTGATTCCAATGGACATTCGGGAAGAGATGTACGATGTTGAATTGTAAGAGGAGTCCACTCTCCATTCGGTGGGACCGATAAGGCATTCGTGGGGAGAGATATATTATGTTTGAAATGTAAGAGGAGTCCACGCTCCATTCGGTGGGACCGATAAGGCATTCGTGGGGAGAGATATATTATGTTTACAATGTAAAAGGAGTCCACGCTCCATTCAGTGGGACCGATAAGGCATTTGTGGGGAGGCATGACAGAAATACTTGATGTGGCTTATTCATCAAGGGGACTACTAATGTGATTTGTGATATGGATATTTGGGGGTGGGGGGGTGGGGTTGTGGTAATCATTGGCATATGACCCCATGACATGGCATTACATTGGCATGATTTTGTTATGAGTATCATGCACTGTTTTGGTTTTATCAGCATGATTATGATCTCTATTATCATGCTCTATTTTAGGTATTATGTTTTACAAGTACGGTATGATGTTTTGTATATTGACTTTATACTAATCCTATGTGTATAACCCTACTTGGAATTCCTACTAGGAGCGTTGACTAACGCCTTACTTCTACCTTAGATGATGATACAAGGAATGGACAGAACGATGGACACGAGAGGAGCCAAGCTTAGGAGCTTGGGCAACTTATTGCTTATTTTTAAGTTTTAGTTTTGGACAGTGTGTTGGAGTTAATTGCATTTTGGGATTGTAATGACTTAGATATTATTTTGCTATGGTTTGATGTTACCTTCGGATATTAAGTTCAGTTAAGTTTTGGGTCATTGACTTCCTTGCTAAGTAAAGGTTATGGTTGGTTTATGTGATCAAATATTAATTCCGCAATGGGTTTATTCCGTAAGTATAACTTTAATGCGTGTGAACTGTTTTAGTGGACTCGGTCCACGTACACGTATGGTTGGCCAGTTAAGGGTCGGGCTTGGGAAGGTCAGACTTAGCTCACGTTGTGGCGTCCCGCTCTCTCTCACTCTTTATTTCAAAAAAAAATGTAGACTCTGATTTTCGGTTACTGATAAAGGGCGGGGCCGTCACAGTTGGTATCAGAGCAAAACCGAAAGTATGAATCTTTCAAAGTAAGATTAAGACGGTATCACTGACAAGATAAGAATCTCAGTTGACCGACTTTTCGGAGTCTACTGCACGGGGGCTGGATTAATTTACTTTGTTAAGAATCAGGCTGAAGCATTCAAACTTAGAACAACACCCTAACAGTGAGGGAAGGAGAATCACTATAAACATGGATTTATCAAACATAGCAAAGTAGGACATATTTCCCCGAAACAAGAAACATCAAGATTTCCCCAAACAAAAGACATTATGTGATACAAAGGAAAGTTCTCCAAATAAGAGACATTATGTGATACATAGGAAAGTTCCCCAAACAAAAGACATTATGTGATACATAGGAAAACTCTCCAAAACAAGAAATACAAGATGATGATTAGGAAATTTCCCCAAGCATGTGAACATAGGTTCTGATGAGAAACTAAGTCGATCAATGTGTCGATGACATAGGAAAATGCCTCCGAAAAGAAGTCATACACAACAGAACCAACATCAGGATGAAGTGTAACACCCCGGATTTTCAATTTATGAATATATATGGAAATTGTCCATTTAATTTGTGAATTAATGGAGATGGACCTTAGATGGGTAAGGAGTTGGGTCAATTGCCCAATTAAGACCCAACGGATTATGGATAAGGTTCAATTGAAATAAATGGGTAAGATTTATTTAATTACGTCAAGGTTCTCAATTGGGTCAAATGCCCAATTGGGACCCAATGGGGTCATGGTTGACTTGGTTGACCATCAAATGAGTTCAAGTTTAATTAAAGTGTGGCTGAATTAAATTGGAAATGGAATCAAGTAATTGAGTTGAATTTAAGTGAGTTAAATAGAGCTGAATTAAAGATAGGAGCTGAATTAAAGAGATGAGTTGAATAAGGAGATGAAGAGTTTCATCTTAAGGGACACCATCATGTACACATGTTGGGGAGGTGGGAGTTTCATCTCATGGGATGAAACTCCAAAGGGATCATTAATGAGGAGGTGAAGGGTTTTTGTTGTTACACAAGCCATATCTAAGAAACACGTTGGGGACATGGAGGGTTTCCATCTCATGATGGAAACCCAAGGGGCATACGGTTGGGAGTTTCATCTCATGGGATGAAACCCCCAAAGTAAATATTAATGAGGGAGGTGGAGAGTTATAGTTGTTACAAAAGGTCATCAACCAAAAGACACCACTCAAGGCCGACCCTCATTGAGCAAGAAAAGACTAAGGGGTTTTACATTCTCTCCTCCTCTCCATCTCTCAAACCTACACTCTTTGGCCGAACCCTCTCTTTGGGTTTTCATCTCAAGACCTCTCAAGCTCACTCTTGGCCAAAGATCAAAGAAGGAAGGAAGAAGAGGCTAAGGAAAGAGAAGATCGGAGGAGCAAGTCGGAAAGAAAAAAACTGGAGGAGTCGCGGAATCGGTAAGTACTTGATGACATTTTAATAAGTAAGAAAATAATGGTCAAGGATCATCGTTCGGCCCTTGCATGACCGCACCCTAAATTGTTGTGTATATATGGAAAAGATTTCATGCATGTCTAAGATAAGGTATTATGATCAAAGATCATGGGTTGGCCTTGCATGGCCAAACACTAAGGTTGATATGCATGGACCATTAAGGACAAAGGAAGGGTTAGATGAGGTTCGGCCATGATGTATGGCCGAACCTCATCAAAGGATATAAATATGGTTATATGATTTTTAAGAGAAAGTGATGAACCATAGGGTTCGGCCATGTTGTATGGCCGAACCCCCATGGAAAGGTGTTAAGGATTTTAAAAGGTTTTAAAAGGGATGTATCTCATGGGATGAAACCCCAATGGAGGGACTTTTTAAGGGACCTAAGATTGTAAATGATTTAAAGGAGAAGATGGGAAATGAGACATCATGGGTTCGGCCATGGTGTATGGCCAAACCCTATGAACCATTTTATGGACATTATGGATCTATACATGCATGTTTAAATGAATGGATGATTAAGCTAGGAAATGGAGGATTTAATTATAGATCTATGTTTATGGATCAGTTATGGACTTAGGTATGTGTAAATAAAAGGACTGATTATCTATGGAAGGAAAGAATGGCCAAATGGTGAAATTGAAGGACCATGGGTTCGGCCGTGGTGTATGGCCGAACCCCATGGATCATGTTTTTGGATCTATGTATGTATAAGTGACCTAAGTGTATGATTAAATCATGGAAAATGATGGCCATGGGTTTGGCCATGATGTATGGCCGAACCCCATGGAGAAGTTTTTGTGGACTTAGGGTTTTATTAATGTTAGATGATTAACCTATGTGTATTGGGATTAATGAATCAAAAGATGGCATGATCTTGGACCCAAAACCAAGTGAGTGAGGTTCGGCCATGTTGTATGACTGAACCCCACTAAGGTATTTTGTGGACTTAAGTATGGTTGGAAATTAAATGGAATATGTGTTTGATTTATTGATATGTAATAAAGTAATAGGACCTCACAAGCAGTGTACGATCGGTGAGCAGTTTTTGGACGAAAACGTAAGGACACAGTAGTTGATCATTGGTAGGATTCCTACCTCATTGAAAACCATGGATTATGTATATGTGAATGCTTTACTTGAGTTATTTTGGTATCAAATGGTATGTCTTAATGATGGGATTTTAATGCTATGATTTGTATTATTACTGTGAAATGGGTCAAAATGGCCAATTTGGACCCAATGGGTCGGGTTTGACTTGGGTGACCATCAAGTGAGTCCAAGTTTGATTAAGTTGGGGCTGATTGGAGTTTGAAATGGAATTAAAGAATTGAGTTAAATAAGTGAGTTGATTGGAAATAAATTATAAGTGAGTGAGTTGATTTGAAATAAGTTATGAGTAAGTGAGTTGTTTTAAATTATAAATGCGTGGAGTATGAGGTTGAAGGGCTGGTGTTTCATATTCAAATAAGATGGTCCACACTTTGGATGCATGGGAGGTCATCCCATGCATGAAACTCCAAGATAGGTAATAAATGGAAGGTGGCGTTTTGGTGGAGTTACAAAATGGGTTCACACTTGGAGGGGGGGGTGGGGGATTTTCATCTCAATGATGAAACTCTCACATGGGGTGTTGATGAGGATCAAAAGGAGCTGGACGGTTTGGTGGTCTAAGACAATACAAAACCCTTGGTTGGTGGGAGTTTCATGTCATGGATGAAACCCCCACATGGGTAAATAAATGAGGAATGGAGGTTATAGATTTCAAACCCATACACACATGGGTGTTTCACATGTTGGATGAAACTTCAAGATGGAGGATGAATGGGGTTTGTGGAGGTTACTCAAGACCTTGCATGGGAGAAGTTGGATGCTTGGGGAGTTTCATTTCATAGATGAAACCCGCAAGTAACATAAAGGATTTTGGTTAAGGTGATGTAAGTTACACAAGGGTTTAATAAAAAACCATCACCTTGGCCGACCACCACATTTGGAACAAAATACTTGGATCTTTCTCTCCCTCTCTTAGACATTGCTCATCTTTCAAGGCCTAAGGCATTGGCTGAATGTCTTTCATACCAATCAGTCCTTGGCCGATCATCTTGAAACGCCCCGCGCTTTTCACCCTTCCTAAAATCAGAGTCTGAAAATTTCTTTTGAAAGAAACATAGAGTGAAAGAGAGCGGACGGCGTCACGACGCGAGTTAAGTTCAGACTACCCAAGTCTGAACCTTAACTGGCCACCCATGTGTACATGGAATAGACCATGATTATAAATCACACATGGAACTAACATCAACATGCGGAATAACTAGACTAATTGCGGAATAGAAAGACTAGACTGCAAGAAACAGTTTCAACCATTAATTAAGATAAATCAACGATCCAAAGGTTATTAACCTAATCAAACCATAGCAAGTAATGCATTATTACATGTCCAACAAAAGTATTCAAATGACAGTAATATAAAGTAATCCGATCCATCATTCAAACGCTTAGGCTTGGCTCCCCTCCTGGTCATCGACCTTCTTTTTCCCTTTACTTGTACCTGCAATCTCCTCTGAGGATAGAACTAGGGCGTTAGATCAACGCGCCCAGTAGGTTCCCGAATCAGGGCTACCACATGTTAGTATATAAAACATGCATATATATCATATTACATGATCATCAAAAACAGGTAAAACAATGCTATGAAGTATGCACATGCAATGAGCCTCCCCCATCATGTACATTCATAGCCGCTATCATGTTACTCCTCCTGGCGTGACTTGCACCACCGAGGCAGGACGTAACTCATAACTTGAAACACTGTAGAACCTCATTCATAATCCCATGTCTATGCATGAGATGCCAATGCCTGTATGCCATTTGTTAATGCATAATATATCATTTGAAACACATAAAATAAAACAAGAATCTCATAAGAAAAATTGGGGTAAAACTGTGGTTACAAGTAGGTAGGAAACCTACTGAAAATTCACTTCAGTACTTGATCTTTCTTTAGCGTCACCTGATCACGGCTTGCTCGTCGTTCAACTTCCAGTACCTTATTATGTAACAACAAATCAATACTTAATCTACTTGATTCCTAATCAAGTTTAGGTCTCATATACCATCTTGTGGGGTTCGTGTCCGTACATCCAACCCTATGATCATTTATATCATTGATCATTCTATCAATAATTACATTTATGCCATTAAGGCTAACCTTTAGTTTTACCATATCTAAAACAATTTAGTGGGGTTCTTCATTCATCACCTTTAATCCCATTTATTACTTAACCCAATCCTATCAAATAATCATTGATGGGGTTCGGCCATACTACTTGGCCGAACCACATCCTATGGGTTTTTATCCCACTTTCCATCATCATCAATGGTTGATTATTTTCTTACACATAGTCCATAATTTATCATGTATGTTTCCTTAATTAAAACAATCATAAAATCCCATCCAAAACAGCCCATTTATTTCAAACTAGCCCCATGGGGTTCGGCCATACTCAGCCGAACCCTAGGGTTCACTTGATCCAATCATCACCATGATCACTCATGGTTTAATCATGCTAACTCAACCATGAATTAAACATGGTTCAGCCGCATAATAATCCACCAAAACAGTAACATGTTAATCCATTTATTGCCATAAGAACACTATATTTTCATATGGTTTTTAACTCACCCAAAAACATGAAAAACTTACATGGGGTTCGGCCATCCAAGGTGGTCGAACCCTATGTCCATGTTTTGTTCTTTCAAACATATTTTTGGTGTCACTTATTCATTTAAACATCAGCACATCATTGCTGCACTTCAACCTCTCAAATCCATCTAATAAATTCATTACTTTGTCCAAATAACCATAACACCTCATGGGATTCGGCCATCCAAGATGGCCGATCCAAATGGTCCATTTCATTAGTTTTAATCCACTGTTTAGACCCATGTTAACTTCAGTCCTTATGTCATTCAAATCCATGTTTTTAACCCTTTCTAAAACATGCATTTGGATCTTAAATAAAATCCAAAAACAGTCCACCAAAACTCTATGGTTTCCATGTTTCAAAAACATCAAAACCAAACATCATTTGCATGGGGTTCGGCCCTCCATGGTGGCTGAACCCTATGACCTTTGGTTTTGGATTTCTTAATCTTCATCTAGGTCTAAATCAGACTTCCTTATTTATGTTTAAACCTTTTTAAAACGTACACTTTAAATCATCTAAAAACAGTCCATAAAACTCCATGGTTTCCATGTTTCAAAACATGAAAACCACCAATCTTTTACATGGGGTTCGGCCCTCCATGGTGGCCGAACCCAATGGTTATTTTTACCATTTTTAAACATCTATTAATCAAGGTTAAAACCTTGGTGTATTCAGCCATAACCATGGCCCAATACACACCTCATTTGTTCCATGTTATTAAACCAAAATAACATAAAAATACTTACTAAACTTCCAATCTTTCTTCTTGCCTTTGGTCCTTGGTTTCTCCCTTTTATTTCTTCCTTTCTTTTTCTGTTTTGTGCTTGATCTACTGGTACAAAATCCTCTGATGTTCCATCTAGGAAAAACGAATTGGAGAGAGGGAGAGAGAGATGGAAATTCTTGGCTTACCAATGGTGAAAAATGGCCAACCTTGGTGTTTGTTTCCTTTAGCAATTCAGCCCCCCAAGACCCCTCCATTCCCTCATCAATTCCTACCAAAAACGATGGGTCTTGGGTGCTATTCCAAGCACCCCTTGGTAGCTGCCTATGCAGCCTTTCCACTCCCCAAGCAACACCTCCCATTTCCATGTCTTTCATTTAAAACTTAACATGAAAAACACCCCAACAAGTCCCCAACGTGTGGGACTTGTTTTGGTGGTTATGACTGAGCCAAACTCCTCCTATTCCCTCTGAACTCAGTGATTTACAGTCCCATTGACTTCCACTTTGACTCACCCAACTCACATGTCCAACTCACATGTCCAACTCACCTCATTAATTGACAAACATTTAATGCATTTGAATCAACTCATTTTTAATTTAAATTAAATAAAATCAGTTCCACTTAACCTAATTTAACTCACCATTGAACTCATTTATGGGCCCACACGGTCGGCTGTGGTCAACAAAGTCAACCCGACCCGTTGGGTCCCATTTTAGCTCCTTGACCCATTTTTGACTCCATGACCCAATTATGGGTATTTTGGTCATTTGTAATTGGTTTTCACATGTGCATCAGGCCTACCCATTTTTACTCCACTTGATTTCCAATCAAATCAGCTTAACCCCATTTAATTTGAGCTTACACAATGGTCAAATCATCCATTTTGGCTTATTGGGTCCAATTGGGCCCTTTGACCCATTTAGCCATTTTCGACCCAATTGATGTTCATTACCCATCCAATCAAACCTGACATTTATAATGTGCTCATATCATCTTAATTTGAGCAATGGACCCCACCATTTCCTTACTTACAATCACATTTATTGAATTCACCAATCCAGGGGCATTTTCGTAATTATTCCAACCATTGAGAATTCTTTGACCCAATTAACCATTTTGACCTAATTTGATGTACATTACCCATCCATTATAGTTTGACCATTATAATATGTTCATAGGATCTTAATTTGAACAATGGGCCCCACTATTTTCTCATTTAACATCATAATTAATAAATTTACCAATCCAGGGGCATTTTCGTAAATATTCATCTTATTGAGAAATCGGGGTGTTACACATCTTTCCAAGTCAAAGTACACATAGAGCAAAGGAGTTTGGCACCAAGGTTTAAGACCAAATTTCTATCTCTCTCTCTCTCTCAAATTTATACCTTGGCCAAATTATTCCAAGGAGTTGGCAGCAAGGTCAGTCTCGGCCAAAAGAACAAGAAAAAAAAAGGAGAGGCTAGGGAAGTAAAGGACCAAGGAAGGAGTCAAAGAACCGAAGGAGTCGCGGTATTGGTAAGTGCATCATAACCTTTGTTGAATAAAATGAATTAAGGATTATGATCCGGCCATTACATGGCCGAATTTACCAAAGGTTTAGATCAAGGATTATGCTGTCTAAAAATGGCAAAACATGGACCATAGGGTTCGGCCACTTGGGATGGCCAAACGCCATGAAAAGATTTGGTAATTTTTATGGTTTTTGATAGATAAAAACCATACCATGTTTTGAAGGTTTAAAGGGCTTTTTAAATGGAGATAAGTTTACTGTTTTGGAGCGGCTATGGCATAGCTGAATCATATTGTTTTCATGGCTAAATTTCTTATCATAAACCATGGATAGATGATGGACTAATTGAATTAAGAGAACCATAGGGTTTGGCCATGTGTATGGCCGAACCCCATGGACTCTTTTTATGGATTAATTAGGGTAAGATCATGGTTGGAAATTATGGATGATGATATGATTATCTATGGACTTAGTGTAAGTAAATAACCAACCATGGTAGATGATGGAATATGGGATAAAAATCCATAGGATGAGGTTCGGCCATGTAGTATGGCTGAACCCCATCGATGATCATTTGGTGGACTTAGTGCTAAGTTATAATATAACTGGAGATGGGTTAATGAAGGATTTAAAGGACAAAAACTAAGTGGTGAGGTTCGGCCATGTTGTATGGCCGAACCCCACTAAGGTGGTTTTGTTATGGACTTTGGTTTTTAAACAAAATTAAACAAAGGGTTAGTATAGTGGCATTATTGTAAATATGAAGGAATTGATCAAAGGTGAAATGATCAAAGATGAATGATCAAAGAATTTGAAATATGGGCCAAAACCAAGATGGTAAGGTTCGGCCATGTTGTATGGCGGAACCCTACCAAGGTTCATTTGGAAGTTTGAGTTAATTGAATGGTTTTAGTTAAATAAAAGAGAGACCAAAATTTAAATAGGTGAGGTTCGGCCATGGGGTATGGCCGAACCCCACAAAGTGGATTTTTGGGACTTAGACTAAGTTGGAATCATATGGATAAATGTTTGATTTGCTGTTATATAAATAGGGCCACGGGACTTGCTTGAACAGTGTACGAGTTGTGAACGGGTGACGGTTTAAAAGAACGGTCAACCTAAGTGAACATTGTGTAGGTTTCCTACCTTTTTGTAACCACACGTATATGTGATGTTTTATATTAATTTTGATGAGTTATGTGCTAAGTTATCATGTTTCAAAGTAGTTTTGTATGGTATTATGTATTTACAAATGGCATGACATCATGGACATCTCATGCATGGCATGGGGTGGTGTTTATGGAAACCGGAGGCCACACTCGGTCGGGGCGTCCGAAAGACCACTGTGGGGTACCTTGATGATGAGAATCCCATCAAGAGGAATCCGGAGGCCACACTCCGTCGGGGCGACCGAAAGACCACTGTGGGGTACTTTGACTATGAGAATCCCGTCAAGAGGAGGCTATGTATAATTGTGATGGGTGGGACTCATTACATGGGCATAACATACATAGCATTGTTTTTATGTGGCTTTGATGAACATGTATTATTATATTATTTGCATGTTGTTTTACTAACCTTGTGGTAGCCCTAAACGGAAACACTAATGGGCGCGTTGATCTAACGCCCTATCTCTATCCTTAGTGGATGATGCAGGAAAAGGGAAAAACGAGGATCGTGATGGAAACCAAGCATAGGCGCTTGGGCTTTTAATGGTCTATGAATTGTGTACTTTTTATTTAAGTTATTTGGACAATGTAATTTATTAGTTAGATGTTATTGGCATGTAATAATGTAGTTAACTATGGTTTGGATGGTTTGGTATGAATGTTAGTCTAAGGTTATTTTAGTAATTTTGGAGAATATGATTATGTGCTTTGCTATCTAAAGATGTAAAATGGAGTAGTCTTAATGGAGTAACCTTAGGATCTATTATAACCCGCAGTTAGACTAAGATTACGTTTATTCCGCAAGTCTCATTGGTACCATGTGTGGATCAGTTCTGGGCTTGGCCAGTTAAGGGTCGGACTTTAGAAGTCCGAACTTAACTCGTGTCGTGACATCCCGCCCCGATCACTTGTTTATTATTATAAAAAAAAAAAAAACTCTGATTATTAGAGTGAAAAGGGCGGGGTGTTATAGTTGGTATCAGAGCGAAACGGGAAGTTGAATCTTCCGAATTAAGATTAAGAAGGTTTCATGTCTCATTGACAGATAAGAATTCCAACTGACCGACTCTTCGGAGTCCGCTGACTGGGGGCCGGATTAATTTACTTCGTAGACTCAGACTGAACGATCAATCTGAGAACAACAGTGAAAGATAGCAAAAGTACAATCATTATGGTTGTTCTACCAAACGTAGCAAAATAGGATATACTTCCAAAATTTTCCCCAAATTTTAAAAGATAGCAAACAATAGGTATTTAGAAATTTCCCCCAAAAACAAAAGAAAACCAAGTTTGCTTATTTGGAAATCTCCCCAAAATAGTGAAAAACAACAAACTGTACGAAGAAACTAAGTCGTTAATGTTTTCATGACTTAGGGAAATGGCTACAAAGGAAAAGATCCCTCAGAACCAGAAGGGGAAGGAAAAAGTGTTACAAATCACTCAACATGAGAAAGTGGTATCTCAACATGAAAAATCTGTACATGAGAAGGAGCCATCTATATATGAAAAGGAGGTAACTCAACTTGAGAAGGAGCCATCTTTTCATGAAAAATCACGCAATGAGGAAGAATCACATCACTCCCGGAGAGAAAAGAAGGAGAATGAACACTCATCTTGGAAGGAGGGAGAGGGGAACAGCGGCGTACATATACCACATGTTCCGCTTGAACTACAGAGCTTAGTTCCAGCAGTGGTGACTTCTGTACTCCAGCAACATATGAATGGAAGTGAAAGTTCCAAGGATGCCAATGACCGGAGTATGGTTCGAGAATTCCAGCAACAGCGCCCTCCCTACTTCAAAGGGAAGGAATGAGTTGTCGGAGCTGAACACTGGCTGAAGAAGATCACTCAAATCTTAATTCTACTCAAGATCTTGAGTCACGTTGACAGGATTCTACTACTACATCACAACTAATTGAAGATGCCGGTAAATGGTGGGAGGTAATTGAGAAACAGCAGGCACTTGTACCAGTAAGGGAGAGGACGGCCATGACTTGGGATGAGTTTTCAGCGACCTTTTTGGAACACTACTTCCCGGAGGAGGAGAAAGAGCGTCAGACTCAAGCCTTTCTGTCCTTGGTACAGGGCTCTATGACAGTGGCAGAGTATCACCGGGAATTTCTCAGTCTATCCTGCTATGCATTTTATATGGTGAATACAGAGCACTGCAGGGCACAGAAGTTTGAGAGGGGTCTACGGCCAAACATCAAGGCCAAAGTGACCATATTCAAGGCATCCACATTGGCTGAGGTGGTCAGCAAGGCCACTATAGTAGAGCGAGAGTTGAATGAGATGGTGCAGTTTGACAACCGCCGAGCTCCAAGTGGGAGGGGTGGGTTCCAGCCCAACAAGAGGTTCCTATTGAACTTCAGCAGACCCTCACGATCTACAGGGTCCACAGGGGGTTTTCGTCCCAACCAGCCCTCCCCATCTACATCAGTCACTCAGTCATTCAGAGGGGTGAACAACTGCTTCCACTGTGATTAGCCGGGTCACTTCAAGAGAGATTGTCCAAAGCTCAATAAGCTCTCATATTCCAGAGGATCTTTCCGTCCACCAGCTAGGCCAGTTAACTCCCGGGGAGGCAGGACTTATAATCAGGCGGGTCGAGCGCCTAACCCTACTGGATCTGGTCGTCTGTTTACTCTATCACCTCCTGAGGATGTGGATCATTCTGTGATTCAAGGTATGGTTGTTGTCAGTAGTTCCTATGCCTACGCACTATTTGATTCTGGAGCTTCACACTCCTTTATATCTGCATCATTTATAACTGCCACTAGAACTCTAGTTCAAAACTTGTCCACATCACTCACAATTGTATCCTCTGTCAGAAACACGTCCTTGGGACTCATATGCACGGCAGTTAATACTGAACTCGCTGGACTCAGATTTGAGTTCAATTATCTGGTACTCAAGATGACTAAGTACGATATTATCTTCGGCATGGACTGGTTGGCTAGTTTTCAAGCCAATATTGTCTGTTATCGCAGCAGAGTGACATTTTGGTCACCCGAAGGGAAGCAGTATGTGGTTCGTACAGACAAGCAGAGCAGACTACAGTAAGGGTTGAACCATTTGATATTGAACAATATCATCATAAACAATCACTGAACTTCTGGCAATTGTGCAAGAATTTGCGGATGTGTTCCCAAAAGAACTCCCTGGCTTACCACCCATGAGGGAGCTCAATTTTGAGATCAAGCTATATCCTAGTACTTCACTAGTGTCTTTACCACATTATCAGATGGCACCAGCAGATATGTCCGAGCTAAAGAAGCAGATTGATGAACTGCTTAGGCTGGGTTGCATCCGAAATAGCACGTCGTCTTGGGGAGCACCATTGTTGTTTGTGAAGAGGAAGGACGGTTCACTTCGAATGTGTGTGGACTACCGGAAATTGAATCAGCTGACTGTTCGGAACAAGTACCCTTTGCCCATGATCGATGATTTATTCGATCAATTGAGAAGTTCCAGTCACTTTTCGAAGATTGATCTGATGTCCGGTTATCATCAAATCCGGGTTAGGGAGGAAGATATAGAGAAGATAGCCTTCAGGACGCGGTATGGACTATATGAGTTCGTAGTCATGTTGTTTGGACTCACCAATGCACTGGCTGTGTTCATGGATCTAATGAACAGGATCTTCCATCCGTACCTGGACCAGTTTGTGATTGTGTTTATTGATGATATACTGATCTTTTCCAAAAGTAAGGAAGACCATGCTGAGCACCTACGGATAGTCTTGAACACTTTGAGACAGAACAAGTTGTATGCCAAAGCAAGCAAATGTGAATTTTGGCTATCTGAGGTCAAATTCTTGGGGCATGTCATAACAGCAAATGGTATAACCATTGATCAGGCTAAGGTGGCGGCAGTGAGCGAATGGAAAGCACCAAAGAATGTCATTGAAATCCGTAGCTTCCTAGGTTTGGCTGGTTATTACAGGAAGTTCATCATGGACTTCTCCAAAATTGCATCTCCATTGACTCGACTCACTCAGAAAGGAGTCAAATATGAGTGGACAGATCTGTGCAACCAAAGGTTCGAGGAGCTGAAAGATAGACTTACAACTGCTCCTATCTTAATTTTGCCAGAAAAAGGCAAAGGTTATGAAGTGCAATGTGATACTTCAGGAGAAGAACTGGGGTGTTCACTCATGCAACGTCATCGTGTGGTGGCATATGGTTCAAGACAATTAAAAATTCATGAACGCCTCTACCCCACACATGATCTGGAATTAGCTGCAGTAGTCTTCGCTCTCAAAAACTGGAGACACTATCTATAGGGCGAGAAGTTTGAAGTCTTTTCAGATCAAAAGAGCTTGAAGTATTTATTTGATCAGAAAAAGCTCAACCTAAGGCAGCGTCGATGGATGGAATATCTGGCGGATTATGAGTTCGCGCTTCGATATCATCCGGAAAAGGCAAACAAGGTCGTAGATGCTCTCAGCCGCATATCACATGCATCAGTGGCATGTTTGATCAGAACAGAATGGGAAATGTTGAATACCATTCGAGAGTTCAATCTATATATCACAAACCATGGGAGCATGTACAATTTAATAATACGGTCCAACATGGTTACCAAGATTGAACAAGAGCAGCGAGCAGATCCGGAAGTGGAGGAGATCTGGGCCAAGATGTCTAATGGCGTGGTCATACCGAATGGGAATTGCGACCAGGACAGGGCCTTGTATTCCGGGGAAGAATATATGTGCGAAAAAACTGCAGGAAAGAGTTGTTGATTGAGGCACATCAGACCAAGCTCTCTGTACATCCGGGCAGCACCAAAATGTATCACGACTTGAAGAGGCATTACTGGTGGCACGGACTCAAAAGAGATGTGGCGGAATTTTTGGCACACTGCTTAACTTGTCAGCAGGTTAAGACGGAACATCGAAAGCCACCAAGGTTACTCAAACCCTTAGCAGTGCCGGAATGGAAATGGGAGCACATTTCCATGGATTTTGTAACAGGGTTGCCTAAGTCATCAAAGGGAAACGATGCAATATGGGTTGTGGTAGACCGATTGACCAAGTCGACTCACTTTCTACCCATCAGGATGACAGATTTGTCGGAGACATTGGGACGACGGTATATCTGGGATATCGTCAGATTGCATGGTATTCCCGGACTATAGTGTCTGATAGAGATGGCTGATTCACCGGAAGGGTGTGGCAGAGCATGTAGTCGGCCATGGGGACTGATCTACTTACTAGCAAGCGTTCCATCCACAGACAGATGGACAGTCGGAAAGGACAATACAAACACTAGAGGACATGCTGAGGGCGTGCATGCTAGACTTCAAGGGGGGATGGGAGGATCATTTGCCACTGGTAGAGTTTTCATATAACAATAGCTACCAAGCAAGCCTTCAGATGGCACCATTCGAAGCTTTGTATGGTAGACCATGTAGGTCACCAGTGTGCTGCACCGAGGCCGGCGAGCCTGCGCTGATTGGACCCGAGCTAGTCGCAGAGACTACAGCACAAATTCAGTTGATACGTCAGCACTTATTGACTGCACAGAATCGGCAAAAGAGCTATGCTAACAAAAGGAGGAGGTTTCTTGAATTTGAAGTGGGGGACATGGTATTCTTGAAGGTCTCGTCACGAAACGGGCACACGAGATTTGGGAAGAAAGGAAAGCTGTCATTAAGATATGTGGGACCATTTTCCATCATAAGAAGGATGGGAGATGTAGCTTATCAGTTGGCACTTCCCTCACAACTGGCATCTCTACACAATGTGTTTCATGTGTCGATGCTGAGGAAGTACAATCCCGATCCGTCTCATGTTTTGAATGTGCAAGACATAGATGTGCAAAGTGACGTCACTTACATCGAGAAGCCTGTTAGAATAATTGAGAGCGGAACCGAGCGATTCAGTTCGTCAAGGTGGTATGGGATCGACATGGTGTTGAGGAAGCCACTTGGGAACTAGAATCGGAGATGAGAACAACTCACCCTGAATTGTTTGTATGATGTATTTTCGAATCCTACTTAGTTCGATTTACGGAACGAAAATTTTGAAAAGACGATTGTATTGTAATACCCTAGATTTTTCAATATATCAATATTTACGAAAATGCCATTGGAGTTATGAATTAAAAGGTTATGATCGTAGACGAGTAAGTGTGGGGCCCGTTGTTCAATTAAGCCTCAATGGCTATGAGTTTTGTGTTTGACATAAAATAAATGAGTAATTGGGTCAAGATTACTAATTGGGTCAAAGTTTGTGAAATGGGTCAAAATGGCCAATTTGGACCCAGTGGGTCGGGTTTGACTTGGGTGACCATTAAGTGAGTCCAAGTTTGATTAAGTTGGGGCTCATTGGAGTTTAAAATGGAATTAAAGAATTGAGTTAAATAAGTGAGTTGATTGGAAATAAATTATAAGTGAGTGAGTTGATTTGAAATAAGTTATGAGTAAGTGAGTTGTTTTAAATTATAAATGAGTGGAGTATGAGGTTGAAGGGCTGGTGTTTCATATTCAAATAAGATGGTCCACACGTTGGATGCATGGGAGGTCATCCCATGCATGAAACTCCAAGATAGGTAATAAATGGAAGGTGGCGTTTTGGTGGAGTTACAAAATGGGTTCACACTTGGAGGGGGGGAGTTTCATCTCAATGATGAAACTCTCACATGGGGCGTTGATGAGGATCAAAAGGAGCTGGACGGTTTGGTGGTCTAAGACAATACAAAACCCTTGGTTGGTGGGAGTTTCATGTCATGAATGAAACCCCCACATGGGTAAGTAAATGAGGAATGGCGGTTAGAGATTTCAAACCCATACATGCCGTTGGGGCACATGGATGTTTCACATGTTGGATGAAACTTCAAGATGGAAGATGAATGGGGTTTGTGGAGGTTACTCAAGACCTTGCATGGGAGAAGTTGGATGCTTGGGGAGTTTCATTTCATAGATGAAACCCGCAAGTAACATAAAGGATTTTGGTTAAGGTGATGTGAGTTACACAAGGGTTTAATAAAAAACCATCACCTTGGCCGACCACCACATTTGGAACAAAAGACTTAGATCTTTTTCTCCCCCTCTTAGACGTTGTTCATCATTCAAGACCTAAGGCATTGGCTGATTGTCTTTCATACCAATCAGTCCTTGGCTGATCATCTTTCCAAGTCAAAGTACACATAGAGCAAAGGAGTTTGGCACCAAGGTTTAAGACCAAATTTTTATCTCTCTCTCTCTCTCTCTCAAATTTATACCTTGGCCAAATTATTCTAAGGAGTTGGTAGCAAGGTCAGTCTCGGCCAAAAGAACAAGAAGAAAGAAGGAGAGGCTAGGGAAGTAAAGGACCAAGGAAGGAGTCAAAGAACCGAAGGAGTCGCGGTATTGGTAAGTGCATCATAACCTTTGTTGAATAAAATGGATTAAGGATTATGATCGGGCCATTACATGGCCGAATTTACCAAAGGTTTAGATCAAGGATTATGCTGTCTAAAAATGGCAAAACATGGACCATAGGGTTCGGCGACTTGGGATGGCCGAACCCTATGAAAAGATTTGGTAATTTTTATGGTTTTTGATAGATAAAGACCGTACCATGTTTTGAAGGTTTAAAGGGCTTTTTAAATGGAGATAAGTTTACTGTTTTGGAGCGGCTATGGCATGGCTGAATCATGTTGTTTTCATGGCTAAATTGCTTATCATAAACCATGGATAGATGATGGACTAATTGAATTAAGAGAACCATAGGGTTCGACCATGTGTATGGCCGAACCCCATGGACTGTTTTTATGGATTAATTAGGGTAAGATCATGGTTGGAAATTATGGATGATGATATGATTATCTATGAACTTAGTGCAAGTAAATAACCAACCATGGTAGATGATGGAATATGGGATAAAAATCCATAGGATGAGGTTCGGCCATGTAGTATGGCCGAACCCCATCGATGATCATTTGGTGGACTTAGTGCTAAGTTATAATATAATTGGAGATGGGTTAATGAAGGATTTAAAGGACAAAAACTAAGTGGTGAGGTTCGGTCACGTTGTACGGCCGAACCCCACTAAGGTGGTTTGGTTATGGACTTTGGTTTTAAACAAAATTAAACAAAGGGTTAGTATAGTGTGTAAATATGAAGGAATCGATCAAAGGTGAAATGATCAAAGATGAATGATCAAAGAATTTGAAATATGGGCCAAAACCGAGATGGTAAGGTTCGGCCATATTGCATGGCCGAACCCTACCAAGGTTCATTTGGAAGTTTGAGTCAATTGAATGGTTTTAGTTAAATAAAAGAGAGACCAAAATTTAAATAGGTGAGGTTCGGCCATGGGGTATGGCTGAACCCCACAAAGTGGATTTTTGGGACTTAGACTAAGTTGGAATCATATGGATAAATGTTTGATTTGCTGTTATATAAATAGGGCCACGGGACTTGGTTGAATGGTGTACAAGTTGTGAACGGGTGACGATTTAAAAGAACGGTCAACCTAAGTGAACATTGTTTCGTTTTCCTACTTTTTTGTAACCACACATATATGTGATGTTTTATATTAATTTTGATGAGTTATGTGCTAAGTTATCATGTTTCAAAGTAGTTTTGTATGGTATTATGTATTTACAAATGGCATGACATCATGGACATCTCATGCATGGCATGGGGTGGTGATTATGGAAACCAGAGGCCACACTCCGTCGGGGCGTCCGAAAGACCACTGCGGGGTACCTTGATGATGAGAATCCCATCAAGAGGAATCCGGAGGCCACACTCCATCCGGGCGACCGAAAGACCACTGTGGGGTACTTTGACGATGAGAATCCCGTCAAGAGGAGGCTATGTATAATTGTGATGGGTGGGACTCATTACATGGGCATAACATACATAGCATTGTTTTTATGTGGTTTTGATGAAGATGTATTATTATATTATTTGCATGTTGTTTTACTAACCTTGTGGTAGCCCTAAACGGAAACACTACTGGGCACGTTGATCTAACGCCCTATCTCTATCCTTAGTGGATGATGCAGGAAAAGGGAAAAACGAGGATCGTGATGGAAACCAAGCATAGGCGCTTGGGCTTTTAATGGTCTATGAATTGTGTACTTTTTATTTAAGTTATTTGGACAATGTAATTTATTACTTAGATGTTATTGGCATGTAATAATGTAATTAACTATGGTTTGGATGGTTTGGTATGAATGTTAGTCTAAGGTTATTTTAGTAATTTTGGAGAATATGATTATGTGCTTTGCTATCTAAAGATGTAAAATGGAGTAGTCTTAATGGAGTAACCTTAGGATCTATTATAACCCGCAGTTAGACTAAGATTACGTTTATTCCACAAGTCTCATTGGTACGATGTGTGGATCAGTTCTTATGGACTTAGTCCATACGCACATGGGCTTGGCCAGTTAAGGATTGGACTTTAGAAGTCCGAACTTAACTCGCATCATGACATCCCGCCCCGATCACTTGTTTATTATTATAAAAAAAAATAAACTCTGATTATTAGAGTGAAAAGAGCGGGGTGTTACAATTACATAACATGTGTTCACTTGCATCTCATGTATTGCATGGGAGGGATGAAATGTAACCGGAGACTCACGCTCCGTCGGGGCATCCGTAAGGCATTCGTGAGGGTACCTTGATGTGCATTATCCATCAAGAGGGATGTATGATTGATGTGTAACCGGAGACCCACGCTCCGTTGGGGCGTCGGTAAGGCATTCGTGAGGGTACCTTGATGAGGAGTTTCCATCAAGAGGATGTATGTGATTGTGATATGGCTGATGGGTGGGACTCATGGCATGGCATTGACTTGTATGTTTTTTATATTATCTATATCTATGTGATTTCTATACTAACCATGTGTTGACCCTACTTGGAGTACCTACTGGGCGCGTTGTCTAAAGCCCTACTTCTACCTTAGTTGATGACACAGGAAATGAACGGAACGAAGGACGAGATCGGAGCCAAGCTTAGGAGCTTGGATGTTTTAGTTTTATTTTACTTAAATTATTCATGGACAATGTAATTTGAGTAGCTAGCATTGGGACTGTAATAACTTAGATTATTTGCTATGGTTTGGAATGTCAATTTTGGATATTTTAACTTAAGATAATTATTGATTAAGTAATGGACTTCATTGCTATCCAAAATGGAATAGAATTGTTATTCTATTATATTTCCGTATCTACGATTAATTCCGCATGTTTAACTTGAGCACGTGTGAACCGTTTTAGTGGACTTGGTCCACACACACGTATGGATGGCCAGTTAAGGGTCGAGCTTTGGAAGCTCGAACTTAGCTCGAGTCATGATGTTCCCGCTCTCTCTCACTCTTTATTTAAAGAAAAAAAATAGACTCTGATTTTTGGCGAGTGAAGAAAGGCAGGGCGTTACATGAAGAACATAGCAGAGAGGGTCGAGGCAGTGCAAACATTCTTAAAGTACCTCCTGAACTACAAAACCTAGTACAAGCAGTAGTCATTTCCTTTCTTTAGCAACTCTTGAATGGAAATGGAGACACAACCTCCAATGAAACACAGGACCGAAGAGGTCAGGGTAGGGGAAATATTTTTTGCCCTCACAAGAGATTCAAACCCAACTTTGGGAGATCTTCAGCATCTACTGGTTCCACTGGAAGTACCTGTTTCTAGTGTGATCAGCAAGGCTATTTCAAAAGAGAGTGTCCACAGAATGATAGATCTTCTCACTTCAGTGGTTCTTTTTGTAATCCAGCTCGACAAGCTCAGTCACAAGGATCTAGAGCACATGACCAGACAGGACGGATACCTATTCCGACAGGATCTGGATGACTGAATACTTTGGCTTCTCTTCCAGACACAGTGGATCATTCGGTGATTCAAGGTATGGCAGTAGTTTGGAGTTCATATGCTTATGCGTTATTTCCCACTCTTTTGTATCTACTGCCTTCACATCTGTTACTAGTACTTTAGTACAACAAATTTCCACTGCACTTACTATAGTATCCCCTATTGATAGATGATTACGACAATTGGTGGGTATATCGATCCCACGATAGATACAGTGGTCCCATGGTAGATGTGACGGTAACACCTCAATTTTCTCAATGATATGAATATTTACGAAAATGCCACTGGAATGGTAAATTTAATAGATGTGATTGTAAATGAGAAAATGGTGGGACCCATTGTTCAAATTAAGACCCTATGAACATATTATAAGGATCAAATTTAATAAATGGGTAATGTACATCAAATTGGGTCAAAGGACCCAATTGGGATCCAATGGGTCATGGTGGGCTTATTTGACCATTGGGTAAGCTCAAATTTATTATGGTTAAGCTAAATTGATTGGACATGAGGTGAATGATAAATGGGTAGGCTTGATGCAATTATGAAAATCACATTTAAATGGGCTAAACCACCCATAAATGGGTCATGGCATCAAATTGGATCCATGGGCTAAATGGGGACCCAAGTTGACCATGTTGACCATGGTTGACCGTGTGGACCCTCAAGTGAGCTCAAATATGAGTTAAATCAGGTTGAGTTGGGACTGAAGTGAGTTGGAATTAAATCAAGTAATGGAGTTGACTCAAGTGCATTAAATGAATGGCATTAAGTGTAGTGAGTTGGGTGAGTTGAGTTGGAAATCAAAGGGACCTTGAATTCAAGTGAGTCAAATGGGATGTGAAGAGTTTCTTTGATCTCAAGCATCACCAAGAAAACAAGTCCCACACGTTGGTGGGTTGGAATTAATGGTTGATGCATGAAAACCAATGGAATGGCATGGGAATTGGGAGGGTTTCCATTTCATGATGGAAACCCAAAGCTCCAATGTTGGGAGTGCCAAGGGGTGCCTTGGTTGGCACCAAATGTCTCCTTGGTTTGATCAAAGAGTAATGAGGGTAAATGAATGGTTCTTGGGGCTGTTATACAAAGGAGATAAACCACCATACTTGGCCGATTTTCATCCCAAAGAAACCATAGACTTCATCTTTCTTTCCCTCTCTCAAAAGCCCACCTCTTGGCTGAATTACCCTTTGGTGTTTTCACCATTGTTCAAGCATACAATCAGTCAAGGATCAAAAGGAGAGCAAGAGGGAAGAAAGCAAGGATCAAAGGCAAGAGGAGAGGCTTAGAGAATTGGTAAGTACTCCATAGAAATTTGATTAATAAAGTTGGTTAAATGAAACATGATTTGGCTATGGGATGGCCAAATCTACCAAGGGTTTAGAGTATGAATAATGATGTTAAAAAGATAGAAAACATGGACCATAGGGTTCGGCCACTTTGGATGGCCGAACCCCATGAAATAATATGGTTATGTTGATGGTTTTTGTAAGTTAAAAACCATGCAAAATGATGGACAGTTTTAGATGTTTTAATTAGACCTAAGATGCAAGTTGAAAGGGTTTTAAATCATGGATTTGAATGTCATGATTTGGCCATGGAATGGCCGAATTCATCAAGCGTTTAAACCTTGGGTGAAGGTGGTTTAAAATGATAAAAATGGACCATTGGGTTCGGCCATTTTGGATGGCCGAACCCCATGAAGTTGTTTGGGTATTTGATGGTTTTTGAAGGCTAAAAACCATGCAAAACCATGGATATTTTTACATGTTTTAATGAGGCTAAGTATTTGATAAAAAGTTCAAATTATGAGCCATAGGGTTCGGCCACTTTGGATGGCCGAACCCCATGAAATGATATGATAATTATATGGTAATTGTGATGGTTTTTGAGAGATAAAAACCATACAATATTATGAGGTTTTTATGTGATTTAAATGGAGATAAGGTTACTGTTTTGGGTTGGCCATTGGATGGCTGAACCATGTGGATATTATGGCTAAAAGTATTGAGCCTAAGTTATGTACATACGATGGAATCATTGAACCAAGGGAACCATTGGGTTCGGCCCTGTGTATGGCCGAACCCCATGGACAATTGAATGGGTATTTGGATTCAAGTATATGGGTAGAAATTATTGTTGGTTTTGTAATATTTTCAAAAGGTCTAAAAATATGATTAAATGGTGAAGTATGAGGAATGGATAAAAGAACCAAGGATGATCTATTGGGTTCGGCCATGAGTATAGCTGAACCCCATAGAAAGAGGTATATGTCATGATTGGAGGTTTGAAGGATTGAAATGAGACCTAATTTGGATTGGTGAGGTTCGGCCAAGTAATATGGCCGAACCCCACTAAGGTGGATTGGTTATGGATGTTGGTTTTAATATGGTTTAAGTCTAGTGGCAAAGCTGTAAATACAGGTAATAATGCAAATATGGATAGAAAAGGATTAAAGGACTTAAAAGAGGAGTCAAACCAAAGTGGTATGGTTCAGCCTTGTTGTATGGCCGAACCCTACCAAGGTATGTTTGTAGTATGAGATGTTTAAATGAGGATTAAATAAAAAGAGAGATCAAATTAAAATGGGTGAGGTTCGGCCATGGGTAGGGCGGAACACCACAAGATGGTTTATGGGATCTAGACTTGATTTGAAATCAAGAAGATTAAGTATTAACTTGTTGTTGTATAAACAAGGAAACGGAAGTTGAACGGCGTGCGAGTCGTGATCGGGTGAAACTTAAAAGGAACGGACACTTAAGCGAAGTTTCCTTAGGTTTCCTACCTACTTGTAACCACTTTTATAATTGGTTTTATCATGGTTTTTATGAGATACATTGTTATTGTTTTATGTTTCAAATTGGTTTTGAATGATGAGATATATATTTACAAATGACATATATATACATTGACATCTCATGCATGGCATGGGGTGATGATTATGGAACAACTTAATGATGAGAGTCCTATCCAAAGGAAATGAGGAGTACTCTGGATTACCTTGACATGAGAGTTCTATACAGAGGAAATGTGGAGTACTCTGGCTTACCTTAACATGAGAGTTCTATACAGAGGAAATGTGGAGTACTCTGGCTTACCTTGACATGAGAGTTCTATTCAGAGGAAATGTGGAGTACTCTGGATTACCTTGACATGAGAATCCCGTCAAGTGATAGCTATGTATACTTGTGATGGGTGGAACTCATTACATTTGCACTTACATACATAGCATTGATTTCAGATGTTTTGTTGGTCATATACTATGATATATGCATGTTTTATATACTAACCATGTGGTAGCCTTGATCGGAAAACCTACTAGGCGCGTTGATCTAACGCCCTAATTCTATCCTTAGAGGATAATACAAGAAAAGGAAAAGGGAAAGAGAAGGTCGAGGATTAGGAGGGGAGCCAAGCTTAAGAGCTTGAGTGTTGGAATGAACTTCTATTTTACTGTCATTTGAATTACATTTTATGGACACGTAATAACTAGTAACTTTGCTATGGTTTGATATTGGATGCTTGGTTTAAGCAGTTTTAATGGGAGACTTGTACTTGCTATCTATTCAGTTTAATTCCGCAATTGGTCTAGTTTTATTCCGCATGACTTGATTAGTTCCATGTGTGGATTGTTATTCATGGTTTAGTCCATGCACGCATGGGTGGCCAGTTAAGGGTCGGACATTGGATGTCCGAACTTAACTCACGTCGTGACGTCGTCCGCCCTCTTCCGGTGTTACTACATTATTATAAAAAAAAAAATTAGACTCTGAATTCTAGGAAAGGGTTGGCCGTTACACTGACGGTTCTATGGATAGATATTATCTTCCCATGGATGAGGGTTTCCATGGTGGTTTGGATTGATGCTGGATATTGGCATTAGGGTAGACGTATTGATAGTGTGAAGGACATTTTGGTCCAATAGTTGACATATTGGTCTTATGATAGACATTTTGATTCCATAATCGACGTATTGGTCGTATGTTAGACCCGTTAGTCCTATGATAGACATATTGGTTCTACGAAGGTATTAGTTATGCCCATGAATGGATTATACCCATGGAAGGGTTATATTCATGGATCTGATGAACAAAATTTTTCGTCCTTGTTTGGACAAGTTCGTAGTCGTCTTCATTAACGATATCCTGATTTATTCCAACAATCGGGATGAGCATACAGAACATCTAAGGATAGTCTTGGACACCTTGAAGAAAAAAAAAATCAGTTGTATGTCAAAGCAAGCAAGTACGAATTCTGGCTATCTAAGGTTAACTTCTTAGGGCATGTCATATCAGCAGAAGGAATAGTTGTGGACCAGGCTAAAGTGGCGGCAGTTAGAGACTGGAAAGCTCCAAGGAATGTGACCGAAATCCGCAGCTTTCTGGGATTGGCTGGTTATTATAGGAAGTCTATTATGGACTTCTCCAAGATTGCATCTCCACTAACCCGACTCACTCAGAAAGGAGTCAAATTTGAGTGGTCTGCTGTATGCAACCGAGGATTCGAAGAACTGAAGGAGAGGCTTAATCCATAGCATTAAAATATAATCCATAGCATTTAAGTGTAATCCATAGCATTAAAATATAATCCATAGCATTAAAACCCATCTTAAAATAAATCATATAATTACCGAAATAAATCATGGAAACCATCACATACACATAATCCACGGCTTACAAAAAGGTAGGAATCCTACCGAATACCGACTAGCGTCCTTTTTCATTTCCGTCTGATAAATCCGGTCGCCAATCGTGTACCGTTTGCGATGTCCCGATACCTTATTACACATCACCAAATTAGTCCATATTTTATCCATGATTAAGTCCCTAACTGATCACAAACTTAGATCCATTAATGATCCCTAACTTAGATCCGTTAATGTCCCATTAACCATGTCATATGATCATTAAAATTAGCCATTTAATTAACCTAATCCTCATTCACTTAAACACATACAAAACCCCGTACTTAGCCGATAATTGATCCATAATCTTGGATCCACTAACGTTCCATCAACCATATCATAGAATTTATTAAAATCAGCCACTTAATTGACTTAATTCCCATTCATTTAATCATCTACATAATTCTAATTTTAGCCCATAACATGACCTACAAGTGGGTCAATATTAACAATACTTAAGGCCCATTAATTCCATTTAATTACCATCAACCCTTTTTTTTTTTTTAATCACATAAGATCATTTTTGAACATACTTAAGTCCATGGTCATCCTCCCATGGGGTTCTTCATTTTCGTCAATATTTACCATTTTTGCCACTACTCCTTTACATGATTAATTACTCATTTATCCATGCACACTTAAGTTCAAAATTGATCCATAACCTAGATCCATTAGTGACCCATCAACCATATCATAGAATTATTAAGATCAGCCACTTAATTTAATCAAATTTCCAATCATCTAATCCCATACATAGACCTTGATCTTTGCCTAAAATGACTCACAATTGGGTCATGGGTTCAGCCATACACCATGGCCGAACCCATGATACCTCTTTCCCATTTTTCTTAGGCCTATTTACCACATTTTGATTTAAAATCAGTCCCTCCATGAGGGGATTTAAATCCTACCTTTAAATTATCCTTTTTTTTTTTATCATCATAAACTACATTTGATCATCATAACTTACATTTGGTCATCACCTTTGGTCAACCTTAATTACATTTAAGCTTCCTAAAAACTTCTTAACATTTCTCATCATCTCCATGATTTTTTTTTTCCTTATTTAAAACCCCTTAAAAAAATCACTAATATTTACTCATTAACACCTTAACATCATAAATTACCTTTTCATGGTTTCAATCCTAAAATCCTCATTTAAAAATCCCTTTACAAAATCACTAACATTTAATCATTTAAAATCTTTAAAACCATTAATCATATTCCATGGTTTCCAATCTTCAAAATCATACTCCCATGCTTAACTAAATCTAAATACATAGTGTCCTTAATATCCATTTATTTTTTCTTAATTTAACTCTCCCATTTTATCCATTTCTTTCTTCATCTTTGGATGGATCTTAGATCCAAGGCCCATGATATTTTTGGCCACCATCCAAACCAAGAAAAATGGATTTCATGATCTCTTTTTAAATCTTTAAAAATGTAGCCTCTTGTTTAAGAAATACTCACAATCCGACGACTCCTCCGGCTTTTCTTTCTCCTCTTGATCTCCTTAGCCTTCTCTTCTCTTCTTCACCTTGATCTTTGGGTTAAGATGCTTGATCAAGATGAAGTCTCCAAGGTTTGGGTTTGGCTAAGGTAGGGTTAGATTTGAGAGAGGGAAGAGAGGAGAGGATGGGAAAAATGCCTAGCCTCCTTGGTCTTGAAATGGTGGCTCTTACTTGCACTTCATTCTTCTCTTCTTAATTTTCTTCTTTTTCTTCTCTTGTTGGATGTAGGTGACGGTTTTGAAATGAAGCAAGAGAGGGAGATCGTGTGATGGAAGAGGGGTTGAAGAATGAGATAACAATTATCTCATTTGGTTGCTAAACTTCATCATTAGGTCCCCCACCTACCACACATGGGTTAATGTGTTTAATGGTGGTGGTTGGGATAAAACCACCACCTTTAAGCACATGGTTTATTTTGTATTTGTTTGGGTGGTTTTGACCATTTGACCATGATTAGATTAGCTTAATTAATTTAATTAATTTGATCATTAGGTTAAGTTAATTAATTTCCACTTAATTTAATTCCATTAAATTCCCTCCATGAAATCCACCCATGGTTGACCAAGTCAACCATGGGGGCCGGCCCCACCAATTCTTGGTCCACACGCCACCCCACTTGGTGAGGTGGAGGTGGGTCCCAATTGGCCATGTCACCTTGATCTAATTAAAATTAACTTAGGTGATTTTTCACATTAATTTATTCAATCCCTTCCAACTAATTGGATCTCCATTGGGCCCATGGCCCAATTACATTCCCTCCTATCCATTTACCTTAGAGCTTAAATCCTCTTGGCCCATTGGGTCCCAAATGGGTATTGGGCCCAATTTGACCATCCTTGGCCCAATTGACCATTATTGACCCTCTAAATGACTTTAAATCCAATCCATGGTCCATTGGGCCATACTTGGGCCTTTGTCCATATTTTGATCCATTCACCATTTATTCCATCAAATTTCCAATTTCTACCATTAAAATAAATAAATAACCACATATATATTGATTTACAAATTCCGGGCCATTACACTTAAAATGTTCGCTCTTCTTAAACCGTCACCTGTTCACGATTGTGCACCGCTCAAGAAGTCTTGTTACCTTGTTACATGTCAATAAGTCAAACACATATCTCATTTGGTTTCTAATTAAGTCTAAGACCAAACACACCACCTTATGGGGTTCGGCCATACACCATGGCCGAACCTCACCCACTTGGATTTGATCTCTCTTTTATTCAACCAAGCCCATCCAAGTAACTCATTTAAAACTCAGTCCATAAAATACATAAACAAACCATTCCTCATGGGGTTCGGCCATTCACCATAGCTGAACCCATGATCTTGCATTTTTACCCCTATTTACATTTTATGCCATTGCTCATTCTATGGCTTTCCATTCCATTCAAAAACATGCCTAGGTTAATCAATAACCCACCAAATACTCCTTAGTGGGGTTCGGCCATACAACATGGCCGAACCTCACCATCTTGGGTTTGGTCCCTCTTTCATGTCCTTTGTTCTTTTAACTTAGATATAAGATCATGACCTGATTCCTTAATCTCATTACTTATGCACAAATTGTTTAACATAACTAATAATCTAAGTCCACTAAACATTACTCCATTTTAACCCCTTCAAAGTCCTTGGCAACCTTCCATGGTGTTCGGCCATACACTATGGCCGAACCCATGGTTCATGGTTCTTTCACCACATAACATTTTAATATCATGTAAGATAATTAATATTCCTCCCTTAAAAAGTCCTTTTACAAATCTTTAACATGCATCCACTAGTTACATGTTTTGAAATCCTTCAAACTTATTAAAACAGTCCACATAATTTAATCTCTAAGAAAACCCTAAATCCATAAATGTTATTTGGTGGGGTTCGGCCATACACCATGGCCGAACCTCACCTCTTCTTTTGGTCCAACCATCCAATCATAAAAACCTTTTTAAAACATCAAACATTCCATAGTTTTTCATCCTCAAAAACCCATAAAAATAACCAAGTCTTTTCTTGGGGTTCGGCCATGCACCATGGCCAAACCTTATGATCCATTCTTTCCATTGAAAAGACTGATTCAACAACCAATTTTCATCCATGGGGTTCGGCCATAAACCTTGGCCGAACCCTATGGTTCTTATAAACAAAAACTAGTAAATTACTCACGGGTTCCGCGACTCCTTCGGTTTTCTTTTGCTCCGGCTTGTTCCTTTTCTTTCTTTCCTTAGCCTTTCCTTCCTTCCTTTTTGTCCTTTAGCCGAAACTGATCTTGATGCAGTCCTTGGAGTGGTTCGGCCAAGGTATAGATTTAAGAGAGAGAATATTTCAGCCTTGGGTGTGAATGATAAAACCTTGAGATGCAAACTCCTTTGTTCTAAGTCCACTTTGTCTTTGAGGAGTGATCAGCCAAGAAGTAGTTTGTGGAGAAGCAACCAGCCAAGGTTCTTGTCTAGAGAGGTGGGATGGCCAAGGGAGAGAGAGTGAGGGAGAGAATGAATGGAAAACAAGTATGAGCTTTGACCAAAGGTGGTGTCCCTTGATGGCACCCCTTTGTAACTCCCCTCCCCATTCATCTCCTTCACTTATTCCATTTGGGGGTTTCATCCTTGAGATGAAACCCTCCCAACGGTTTTGGCTCTTGGGCTGCCTTGGTGTAACCTTCTCCCCCAAGCTTCCTCCTCTCATTAAAGCTTCAAGTGGGGGTTTCATCTTAAGATGAAACTTTCCCCCCTTTCCAATGTGTGTCCTTTGAATTTTGAATTGAAATGAACCATCACTCCTCACCTCTCCATTACTTCTCCATGTGGGGGTTTCATCTTTGAGATGAAACTCCCATGCCAACGTGTAGCCTAGGTGTATCCTCCCTCAATGTGTGAACCCATTTTGTAACTCCCATAACCGCCACCTCCCATCTATTTTCCAAGTTGGGGGTTTCATCCATGAGATGAAGCTCCATGTCCAATGTGTGGACCACCTTGAGCTGATCTTGGTGAAGTGCACCTCTCCAACTTTCCATCAACTCATTTAATTTACCTCATATATTTAACTCAACTCATATATTCAACTCAACTCGTATATTTAACTCAACTCACCTTTTTAATTCAATTCCTTTAATTCATTTGAATCAACTCAAATATTTGATTCCATTTCCACCTCACATCAGTCCCAAGCTAATTAAGCTTGAACTCACTTGGTGGTCAACCAAGTCAACCATGACCCATTGGGTCCAAATTGGCCATTTTGACCCAATTAACAAACTTTGACCCAATTAGTACTCTTGACCCAATTGAACATACCTTACCCATTTATTTTATTTCCAACACATAACCCATGACCATTGGGTCTAAATTGAGACATTGACCCAACACCTTACTTATCTAAGGTCCATAACCAACGATTCACAATTTAAACAGGTAAATTCATGTAAATTGATATCTTTGAAATTCCGGTTGTTACACTATCGAAGTCTAACGAGTTTGTCCGGCCGGCTGAGTTTGTAGATAGCCGGTGGAATGCCATTAGAGCTTGAAAAGATCTGTGATGATTAGATTGTGAAGTAAAGCTTGAAAGATGTGATATGTGCAGATTCCTAATGAGAACTCGAAGACCCGATATGGTTAGCTTAATAATGAAATATGATTAGATGTCATAAGCTCACTCTTGCGTGAGTTGAGTATGGTAGTAAGACAAAAGCTCGAAAGACGTGATGTGTTTAGAGTGATGATGAGATTGAGTGGTGTAGACCACAAAAGAGTGAATAAATGATAGCCACTTGTGAATGATGTTTTTGATTAACCGAATGCTGGTTGAGAAACGTAATGGAATTTAAATTCCAAGTGGTGAATTGTAGTGCATGGGCCTTGTGGTGGCCGCACTGTATATCCGTGTGTGACGGATGGTATGAATGTCATTGGGTAATCAGATTACTGAATCATGATGTGTGGCTTGTGAAAATAAGACCCCATGTGTGGGTGAGTGTCTCATATAAGTATGTATAGAAATCATTGAGAACATAGATGTACTGACTTGTGTTTGGAGTATTGCTCCAAAGAGGGATACAATATCTATATTGAAGAATAGAGTCTAATGAAGAGGTAAATACTAGACACCATTGGTATAGGAAGTGATTATATAGTTATGGAAGGAAACAACGAACACCATTTATGAAAAGCCATATGAATGACAGAAAGATTGGTTGGGAAACAATATAACGATGAAAGAATTCACTCGAGATCAAGAGTGGGAGATGGAAGTATACCATGCAAAGTAACTTGCATGGAGACACTTTGGAACTTAAACCTCATCTCAATGTTCGGGACGAAAATTCTAAAAGGTGTAAGTGTTGAAACACCCCGAAATCTTGAACCGGTGAATTAATATAAATCCCCTCTTAAAGAATGGATTCGGATGTGAAAACTTGGCATTAAGATTAAGGAATGAAGTGAGATAGGTTGGTTATTTGGCCTAGTGAGGGAAATAAATGAAAATAAGAAAAAGGAGAATAAACCAAGATTTCCAAGATGTACATATCAACGAGGGTCGATGTGTACAAGTTTGGCATGTATCAACTTTGATACATATGTTTGAAAACCAACCCGAAGCTTGAAATTTTAAGTGACACATATCTCATTTTGGCGATACATATAACTGCCCAGAAATGATACATATCGACCATGAACATGTATCGGGAATGTCTAAAGGCTTAAGCCTGAGATCTAACAACTGTAATTGTCCCATCACCCACCTACCACAACTACCACCGTCCTAGGGGACCAATGCATAGCCTCCATGTGGATTGTGTGTTGACCGAAGGGAAGGAAGGAAAACCCAGAGGTATACATCGATAGAAGTCAATGTGTACATAAATCCTCCAAATGTATGTATCGACCAGAAACATGTATCGTGCGTATCCAGTGCTTTGAGTTCAAAAATATACAATTGTCTTCCCTGTCCCATCATATACCTACCTTACCTACCACAGCCCAGGAATGCCAATGGGAACCCTCCACGTGGCTTGATCATTGACTAGAGGAGAGGGAAACTAAAGAGAGAGAAAAGAGCAGCTTCTTCTCATTCATCTATCATCTCCATTCTCCGATTCGGCTAAGACTAGGGCAACCAGAGAGAAAAGAGTGGAAAGAAGTGTAGAGAGAGAGGGAGAGAAGCTCGAGCTCCTCCCTCATCCATTTATTTTTCATCTTCTTCCACAGAAACCAGTAAACTCCAAAGGAGAAGAAATCTGGAAAATAAGAGGAAAACCAAGAGAGGAGAAACAAGGAGAGCAGAGGAATAAAGAAAGAAGAAACACCAAGCTTGACTTCAAATCACATTTGTCATTGAAATCCTCAAGGTTTTCCCAAGGTTCATGATATTCATAGTGATTAAAGTCATCTCGAATAAAATGATCACAGTAAAATGTGTAATCGATCATATAAATGAAATTGAAAGAGAATGAATCAAAGTGGAGAAACATACAACTCGAGACCAAGGCACTTGCATAAATCCCAGCAGTACAATCGACTTTGGTCGATGTGTATGTCCTGGAATGAGGTCAAAGAAAAAAATTAAAGAGAAACATGTGCCCTTCGAACTAGACCTATGCATCGACTGGAGTCGATGTGTATCTTGGGAGTGATGGTAAAGAAATGAAGGAAAATAGCAAAGAAGACCAGATCCAGTATACACATCGACTGTGTACAGATTCCATACTTTGGGGCATATCGACTGGGGTCGATATGTACCACAGAACTACTAAGTTTTGTAGAATTGTTGAGAATAGACTGTTTGACGAGTAGACTAATTCTATGAGACACACAGAGCGTTTCGATATGCCTCTGTGATGAGCAAATTCTGGTAATGAAAGATAAAGTTTATTGCACAACTTGGTAGAAAATCTGGACCAATATTAACATCACAACTTAAGGAAAACATGAGAAGAAAACAAGTGCCTGAACAGAGGTCCAAGAACTAGACACATTGACTAGAGTCAATGTGTCTGTTTTGTATTTCAGGACACATCGACCTTGGTCGATGTGTTGGCCAAAAAGGTGACTAGTTTTGTGAAGTTGGTTCAAATGGACCCAAATCTTTTTGTGGGACCATTTGGGTGGTAGTAGTCTTCAACTGATTGACCTATGAGACTTGATGAAGTCTTAGATGATATAAAACAATGTAAAGATTAGAAAATGAAAAACAATTAATGAGAAGAAATCTAATGTTGTGTATGTAATGTTTTTGATGCATGAACAATGAACGAAGGGTCAAGGAGTGGACCCGGTATCAAACGAGCTAGTTTGTGGACTACCTTTTTTCACTGATCAGCTAAGATCAGGTAGGTTTTCCTACTTTGTTGAAATGCAATGGTTGTGGATCTAATACCCTATTAACAATGAGAAAATGATAATTTGAATCCCTTTTTGAAATCATGTGTTTTGGATATATGAACTTGAGTTTATTTTCAATGGAAGTACGTGGAATATTTCACCCCCTAGAATTATATGATAACTGAGATGCTTTGAAAAATGCAATATGACTGTGATATTATGACAACATTATAGATTTCAACTATATGAGGTCTTTAGCTACCTTTGGTTTTGTATATTTTATTTAAAGAGAGTATATGACTATGATGAGTAGAGTTAATGTATTTTGAAAGTATTAGTATTTGTGATGAAAATAGATTTGCATGTCCTTGATATTGATGAAGGCATAGCATTCGTTTGTATTCATATTCCTCATGCATGGAGCATGGGATGGGATAGACATTAGTGAAAACAAAGGACCAGTTTGTCAAATTAGACCTTAGGGTCATGATAGTTGTTATCGGGTTAATGTCAACGAACCCGATAATCGAATGTCCGAACGGACTTTTGTGTCGTGTTATGATTGACGAATCAAAGTGCTGAATTGACCCGGGCAGGCTTTGATGTCGTGCATGTATGGCCAAGAAAGAATAGTTCACCGGTGGGACCAAATGAGTTGTATGATGACTTGTAACAGGACATCCCGTAAAGATGAATTTGAAATAAGTATACAAGAATATGAAATGCCCCGTGGTTGTAGATGAGATGTTGAGAATACCTTTCCATGGGGCATGATAAGGGTATGCATGAATCATGACTCCCATGGCATAACATCTGCATAGTAATAAACTTTTACATGAACTCAGTATGGTGTTTGAAATGGTGAAACGAACATGGATTGTGTGAAGGGTTTTAAGAATAAACATTTAATGTGGTGTTTTCATAAGGAAATGTTTATGGAGTCTTTTGATATGAAAGGGATTGATGTAGATGAGAAATGAATTATGTAATATGTTTCAAAGTGTGAGTTTTTCCCTCTAAGTTTGAATACGATAAATGTATTAAAACCATAATACAGTTAAGATTGTGAGAAAATAGTTATGTACACTATGAATGAAAGTTTTCCCCAAAGTAGTATAGAAATCAGATTTGCGAAAGCTACAAATTACGATTTCAAATATGAGATGAGTTAGGTATGAGTACATTATCTTATAATGGGATATGTATTATGTTTTCAAGTATGGATTTTTGTAAGTTGAGAAGAGTACATAGCATGATTTCTGAAAGATCTCCCTTGGATGCTAGAACATGATTGACCATAGACGAGGGTGAATAGGTCAATCCCGGTTTCCATGGTGTTCACATAGTTCTTGATTGCTTAAAGTTTAAGTGCAGCGGAATAACAACATTAACCAAGAGATTTGTTTAGTGTGGTAAATTGTTTATAATTTCTTAAATGACCGCACTAAGTTTAGAACCCATTGCATATTGCTTGATTATCTATGCTTGTGTACAATGTATAAATAAAGATAATAAAAAACAAAGTGATGTGTGTTGAGAAGAGCGCTTAAATACTAAAACACAAACACACAATGATCAAATACCATAAGACCAAATTTATAGTGGCTCGGTTAGCCAACCTACATCCACTGTTAGGACTAGCTCAATATTGAGCTATCCACAAATCCACTAAGTGGGGACTTACACCCTCACAATTAGAGTATGAATTCCACGTCATTCAATCGGTTGGGAATTTCACCCACCACATGTAGAATAGGAATTCCACCTATTCATTTGGTTTGGAATTCCACCCACCACATGTGCCAGATAATACACTCTAGATTTTTTATAGTGGTTCTGGTGCCAAGCCTCCTTAATCCACTTTCATGGGACAAAGGTTTTAACTACAAAATTTAAACCAAGAAGCACTTGCATTTGAAGCTCTTTCTCATTAATGTATGCTTCTCCCAGATCCACCCAATGTGTGCCTGAGTTAATCCTGACACTCCTCCTTGTAGCCGTCATTGAGCAATCACAATTTCAAGGTGACTAGAAAACTATTTCTACCAAATCTTTCCTAGTTTATTATCCTTTCCCCTCTCTCTGTCATAAACTCAATCCATGTGATTGGTTGTATTAGATTTTCCATGTGTAGGCACAAGAGAGAGAGTGATCCTTTTGTTGGCCCTTGTTTAAGCTCACTAATAATGATGAGGGTCCAACGGATTTGCCAAGGATGTCTAACTGGTTGCACAAAGATTGGTATTTATAGAGAAAGCAACCAGTTTTTCCGGACAGTCCAGTGCCGACAAGTCAGGGACACCGAGGGGTCGGTGACTCAAAATATTACCGTTCAACTACCCAACCGTTGAGTATTAAATGCACTTCCAAAGGCACAATTTATATTTGACCGACAGATCTGTGTTACCGATGGGTCGACAGTCATGGCATCGAGAGCTTGGTCCATACGAGAGGCACGATCTGGGGCAACACCATGCTAACAGAGTTTCAAGTTCAGAAACTAGTCTTACGCATACCAAGCTGTCGCCCTTTATCGATATGTCAGTCCTGGTACTCTCGACCTGTCAGTATTACCAATATGTCTGTTTTCTTGAGAGTCCACCTAAGTTCTATGTTCCAAAACTCATAAGTTTTTATCGAAGAATCGTTCACCACGAGGGGTTGTTTGAGCCTTTCACCAAAGGGTCGGTGCTTACAAGACTCTCGATCAAAGGCACACCGAGAATGACAGTTCTTATGATCCAAAACCTTTGTCAATTTGGCCGACCACTTTTTAACCACGATGGGTCCAACCTGTCTCCACCGAGGGGTTGGTGAGAACGACTTGTCGATCTAAAAATGAACTTAATTCATATTTCCAAGTTCACTTTCAATTCACTGTAAAGCTTCCTCTATAGGTTTTTTTATGATTTTATCCTTTGTTCAACTAAGCTTAGGAATGTTCCTCTTAAGGTGTGGGTACCACCTAAAGTCATCTATGGATAAATAGTTATTTTTTTATGGCCATAACGATGAACTTCATTCCGATGGAGCATGATCTTCACTCTAATCACCTTAAGTCTTCAAGCTTCTAGCAAGTTCTTCTTCCCGGATCATTGAATTGACAAACTTATGGACACTGCAAGACGGGGCACTAACAATCTCTCCCTTTGTCAATTTCATGACAAAACCTATAAGCTAACTCAATTACAAGCCCACCCTTATTACATCACATTTGGATACAAAATATTACATTGATTACAAGTATATATTCAAATGGAAACAACAAAACTATGATCTTCGCATATTCTTATTCAAATTACTTCATTTCATGTTTTCTTGTTCAATCACATAAGAAAGCAACACTAGAAAATCATTAGAGGGGTTAGTCCAAAACATAAACATGCATCCATGGACCAAACTAGATTTGTATTCGTGTTGTCTCATCACCATGATTTTCAAGAAACCATTACTATCCATAGCATATCAAAACTATCAGTGTTGAGAAGATTTTCTTCCCCTATCTTCTTTGAGTTTGAAGTCCCAAACTCCAAGCATAGACATTCTCTTATGTCTATTGACTTCTTCATGTTCCTCCCCTTTATGGCTCTCTCTTTCTAGAGGCCCAAGCACTTAGGCTTCACCAATTACTCCACATAATTGGTTTTGATGTCTTATACCTTCTACTAATTTCTCTCCCATTTTGTCATACAATTGACAAAGATTTAGTGGGCAGACATCAATTTGATTTCAAACACTCCCCCATGTTTCTTGCATTTAGTGCTTCTATGAGTTTACTTCCAACTCATTTAATCTTTCCATTGATGAATGTATGCTTCTTATGCACTCAAGCATTGATCTCCTCCACAGTACAATGCAAATTGCTATTGCATTACTATTTTTCTTTTTCTTCCCCTTTAAGAGTTGTGTTGTCTTAAAGGTGTTCTCACAATGGGGTCAAGCTAATTTACCTAGCTTCCCTTTTTGGAGTGTTCTCCCCCATTCTCCAATCTATCTTTTCTAGTTTCTTTGACTCAACTCCCCTATAAACTTAGCTGCCTATAAGTTTATTTTTCTCCAAGCTTTCTTCCAAACTTGCATTCACTTTCTTCCATAAACTGTCAATGACAACAACTAATCAACACCTATTTTGTGCTTCCCTTAACTCCATTGATGTGCAATCATCATGTGCCAAATCCTATCTCCCAAACATGCCAATATGAAACCAACTAATCAGATCCTGCATGTTAGACTATTTAACATAGATACCATGTTAATCATATAAGTGAGATATAAGAGACATATACTAATCAGCACACACATCAAACCATAAAAAATGATATCATATCATTGCTAAAAATGTCCATTTAGTACATATGGTTTTGGAGGGGGCATCATGGATGCTTAGAAAAAATACCAAACATATAATTTTTCAAAAATACAAAACTTAAAGCATGAAAAACTATCCTAAGCAAAGGCATCCTGAGGAAGTGATGCTGGAGGGGAAGGGGATAGACATCGATAGAGAAGACGATGCAGGGTAAGATAGTCGTCATAAACTCTCTGAGCTAAATATTCCACACGACTATCTAGTGCCTCCAACTGTTCCTCTATTTGAGTTACTCATACTTTGGTTTTACAAACAAATCGAGGCAGGGCTTGCGACATAGGTGGTCTTACTTCACCACTTCCTTGTTCTGCAGTAAGGTTACCGAAGAAGTGGGTATTACCAGACTCAGGGCAGTCAGTATCTTCGACATTTACCCATTCCTTCTCATCAAAATTGTCCACAACAAAAATCATTTCTGCTTCGGTTCTCAGGTTTTATCCAGATTGAGACCTGAGATAATGCCGAAGGCTGGATCCAATCCTTGGGACATGGATTTTTCTGTGAGGAGTACTATTAGGAGCAGATCTTGATTCGAGAGTATCCCGCACGAACCTAGGTGATCTCCTTAGGAACATGGCAGCTGGATTCTGTAATTTTTCCAGTTGTCGAAAATCAAGATTTAGTAGCCTCCCTTTTTTACACGGTTGCTTAAGAATAACTTCTCAAATAGTGATCGAAAACAGGGAAGAGAGGACCAAGGCTTACCCGACCATTAAATCTCACAGACACCATGACACCCTTGTTTCTTAAAGTGAGAGGAAAAAAAAACCGTATGGTTTTTCGGTGAGATATCGCTCCGAGAGGTCCTATCGACTAGTATAGGGTACGAGAGGCAAAAGGGAAAATAGTCAGAGCTCAGCGGGAGAAGAAACGATGATTTCAAAATGATTTTCATTTTCACAAAAAGAAATCTTTCAACTTAATCTTTCTGTTGCACTAGTAGGTCGTGACCGACGACAAGTCTGTGTCGACCTGTCGATAAGTGTCGAACTGTCTCTCCTTTCGATTTTTCCTCTTTTTTAGTCTGTGTTCTGATTTCCAACAGAACCGACATGTCTGTTCCTCCGACTAGTCTATCCTTCAACCTAGGTTTTTAAATTTGAAGGACGACTAGGGGTGTGTGTGTGTGTGTGTGCGCGCGCGCGTTTGCAATGTTCATTGTTCATCAAGGTTTGCTTATACATCTTTCAATGTCAGTGTAGATATATACATTCACACAGGTTCTGTGCCATTAGAAGATTCAACACATCCTTCTGAAGATAGGCACAAAACATGGATTACGGATCTCTTTTCCTGGATCCAAACCAATCCAAGTACCTTGGGCACATTTAATTTACTAATTCAACTATATTACCCAAGTGTGTGATGTTCTGAGATGCAGCATCTCCAGGTTTTAATAAAGATAAGGTATCAATGAACAAAACTCATTCCACATAATGTGTAAAATAACAGATATTGGAGTGAGACATTAAACACAAAAACCATACATTCATTTCAAATTTTGAATACATTAATCATGCATATGGAAATTTGTCAATTTCATGACAATACCTAGAAGCTAACCGAATTACAATCCCACCCTTATTAAATCTCATTTGAATACAAAAATATTGCATTGATTACATGTACATATTCAAATGGACAATAAAACTATAATCTTCGTATATTCTTGTTCAGCTTGTTTCATTTCATGTTTTCCTATTCAAACATATAAGCAAGCAACACTAGAAAATCATTAGAGGAGTTAGTCCCAAAACATAAACATACATCCATGGACTAAACTAAATTTGTATTCATGCTCCCCCATTTACCATGATTTCCTAGTAACCAACACTACCCATAGCTTATCCAAGCTATCAGTGTTGAGAAGATTTTCTCTCCCAATCTTCTTTAAGTTTGAAGTCCCAAACTCCAAGCATAGACATTCTCCCATGTCCATTGGCTTCTTCATATTCCTCCCCTCCTTGAAGCACTTATGCTTCACCAATTGCTCCCCGTAATTGGTTTTGATGTCTTATAGCTTCTACTAATTTCACCCTCATTTTGTCATACAGTTGACAAAGATTATTAGAGAGACATAGATTTTCAAGCACTCCCTGATGCTTCTTGCATTTAGTGCTTAAATAAGTTCTGTTCCAACTCATTGTTCTCCCCCACGGTTCAATGCACACTTCTTGCGCATCAAAGTTTATTTGCCCCTTCACAAACTAAGTTCCAGCTTAGCTAATTTCTTCCATGAGTCAAACTAATTTGCCTAGCTTCCCTAGAGTATTTTCCCCCATTCTCCAAGCTATTTTTTCTAGCTTCTTTGACCCTCCGCCATAAACTTAGTTGTTTCTAAGTTCATTTTTCATCAAGCTTCCTTTCAAGCTTGTATCAACCTTCCTACCTATGCTGTCATGACCAGTGACAGGTGTTAATCAGCATATATTTTATGCTCCCCCAAACTCTAAGAGTGGGTGCAATATCTTAGTCCGATCCCTATCTCCTTAACATGCCAATACAAAACCAACTCATCACAACCTGCATGTTAGTCTATTTAACAAAATCCATGTTAATAATAGACATGAGATAGAAGGCATTCCATTAGCACACACACTAAATCAAACCATATCATTTCATTGATAAACAATCAATGCATTTAGTACATATGGTTTAGGAGGGAGCATCATGGATGCTTAGACAAAACACCAGACATATAGTTTTTCAAAAATACAGAACTTAAAGCATGAAAAACTATCCTAAGATGTTGGAGGGGAAGAAGATAGATGTTGAGAGAAGACGACGCAAGGCAAGATAGTCGTCATGAACACTCTGAGCTAAGTTTTCCATGTAACGCACCGCCCTTTTTCACTCGCCACAAATCAGAGTATATTCTTTTTTTTAAAGATGAGTGAGAGAGAGCGGGAACGTCACAATGCGAGTTAAGTCCAAGTTTCCAAAACCGACCCTTAACTGACCACCTCTACATGTGCGTTGGATTCAGTCCACTAAAACACTTCACACGCTTTCTAAATACTTACGGAATAATATATGAATGGATAAGATACCATCCATAATCATATCATCATTAAGCAGGGAAAACAATCACCATTCAATTTCAATTAAAAACTTAAATGTCATCAAACCATAGCAAAAAAATTCTAAGTTATTACAGTCCAAAATATCAGTCCTCCCAATACATCATAAACATTAAAACTAAATAAGTGAAACTTCATTCATTCGAAGCTCCTATGCTTGACTCCCTTCATGTCTCATGTTCGTTTCCTTGTCATTCCCTGTTCCATCATCTATAGGGTAGAAGTAGGGCATCAGTCAACATGTCCAGTAGGAATTCCAAGTAAGGTTATGATACACATAGGATTAATATAAAATCAAGATAGAAACATCATATCATATTTGTAAAACATCTCATAAGTAGTAAAAACAATGCATGATATCCATATCATAATCATGCTCATTTATGCATCATGTCATGGGTGTCAATGCCAAATGATCACTCATCTAATTCCATATCCAATCACATCATATATAAATAGTTTCGTTGATAAATCACCATATCAAGTTGTTCCCTTGGCCATTTACGTCCGCAATGTTTTGTGACGGCACCACCAGGTCTTTGTTATACCTCGCCATATATGTTAATCGGAATTACAGATGGAGTGTGGACTCCTCCCTCTGAGCAGGGTTTTGGGACTATATACCCAGGAGCTCTCTGGCCCAAATTACGGCGTACCCATTCCTAGCAATCCCGGACAAGGCCAACATATCAATAGTTCACATAGCTTCATTCAAGCTAAGTTCAAGCCCAAATCATGTCCGGACCGCTCATAACTTGGCTTACTGGTCCCATGTATTCCCTCACACGCCTTGCACGAGATAATTAATGCAAGAATCCCATTTCATATCAAATGACATAATATCATTAAAATTCAGTTCATAAACATATGCCATTTGTTTAGTCAAAATAAACATCATAATTGAAATAAAGGCCAGTGTTATATACATAATCCAAAGTGTCTCAATAAGGTAGGAATCCTACCAACGTCCGATTACTGTCCTTTTCTTGTTTCGTAAGAACAACGCTAACGCTCATGTGAAAACGAATCGAACCTCGTTACCTTAACAAATTCAACCACATATATATCAATTTGTTTATCCATTTACTTTTCATCACCCTTTACATCCCACTGGATAAACAGAGGTATCTGGAAAATTAACCAAACATAAAACATTCAAATTCAGTCGACTGAATCACGTCCAGATACAGACTTTGCTTTACCCGCAAACTTTCAGTTGACTGAATAATAATATTCAGTCTACTGAAACATAACTTGGTACTATATAAACTTGACCCGTAACCTTTCAGTCGGTTGACATTGGGTCAAATCCTTCTGTTCTCGGTTAACACACTTTCAGTCGACTGAATCACAGATTCAGTCGGCTGACTTTGGATCAGATTATCGATGTGCTCCGCCAGTATACATTCAGTCGGCTGAATTATTTACAAAACCTTTTATGTGTTCGATAAGCATACCTTCAGTCGACTGAATCACAAGATTCAGTCGGTTGAAACACATCAACTCACTTACTTATTTGGTACGTCTATGTTCAGTCGGCTAAAACATCCAAGTATCTCTTATGTTGCTCGGCCATCACACTTTCAGTCGATTGAATCACATATTCAGTTGGCTGAAACACCCAGAATACACTTGTATGCTCGGCCAGCACCAGTTCAGTCAACTGAATCCTAAGATTCAGTTGACTGACACTTTGTCAGTCCTTTTTGTTTGCTTATTTTGTAAAGCTCTTCTTCATGAAATCCACTCCTAACATTATTTAAACAGAGGCCTCATCTTCTATACTCCTCTTAGTGAATTCAATCTACCGACTAGTCAAGGTTTGGGTTCCTCATGACCCATTCAATCATTGTACCAATATAGTATGGTCTTGGATTCAATCCTATGGTTGTTTGTTTCAACCCATCACCATTCCTTGAATGTATTTCTAATTCCATGGCCTTATAACAATTTGGCCATCAATTCCAATCAGCCATGGAACCCATGGGTTCGGCCACACCAAGCCTATGGTTTCCTTAGTCTTAATCCCATATTACTAAACCTTAAACATAACTTCTTTCCCGTCTCCGTCTTTTCTTTTGGTCTGTCATTTCCTTCCTTGATCCTTCTTCTTCCTTCCTTGCTCCTGAATAATTCACCAAGTATATAAATGTAGGTGGGAGAGAGAGAGAAGAGGAGAAGAAAACCCTTTGCTCACAAATGGAGGAGTCAACCAAGGGATGTGGAGTGCCCCTTGGTTTGTGTCTCTTTGTATAACAACCTTAGGCCTTTCGACCACCCTCATTATATTTTTGTCTAACCAGTGTGTCCCTTGGCTTAACCAAGGAGACTCTTGGCTTAAGCCAAGACAACTCTTTGACTTCCAACGAATTCATTGATTTCATTCCCTTTGAGATGGAAACTCTCCATCTTCCCAACTCAACTCAAACAATTTTAATCTTAAACTCAAGACTTGGACTCACTAGGTGGTTGACAAGTTAGTCATGACATGGCCGGTCATGCATGTGGTGACTTGGTCACCACATGGCACTTGGATCTCATCTTGGTCATGTCACTTGATGATGTGGAACCTTGTCTACATGCATGCCACATGGCAATGCCACCTCACTTGATGAGGTGGATTTTATGCATTGGATTTTAATTGGGTAGTTGAACCTTTACCTTTTACCCATTTACTTTAACCTTGCCCAATTACTTTAAAATCAGCTCATCTTGACCCATTGGGTTCCAATTGGGTAATTGACCCATTTACTTAGACTTACCCAATTTCTTTAAAATCAAGCTTATCCATAATCCATTGGGTCTTAATTGAGTAATTGACCGATTTACCTTGCCCACCTAATATCTATTTCAACAATTTAATCTCAAATTCATTTAATTCTCAATTCAAATAGAATATTCTAATATATTCATAAGTAAGGAAAATCTGGGGTGTTACATTCCACACAACTCTCTACTGTGTCCACCTGCTCCTCTATTTGAGACACACGTGCTTCGGTTTTGTAGACAAATCGAGTCAGGGGTTGAGACACAGGCGGTTTTGCTTCACCACATCCTTATTTTGCACCAGGGTTACCAAAGGAGTGGGTATTACCAGACTCAGAGCAATCAGTATTTTCAACATTTACCCCTTCTTCCTCATCAGAACTGTCCACAACAGAAATCACTTCTGCTTCGCTTCTCAGGTTTTGTCTAGATTGAGACCTGAGATGATACCGATGGCTGGATCCAGTGCTAAGGGCAGAGATTTTTCTGTGAGGGGTATTCTTAGGAGAAAAGCTTGATTTGGGAGTACCCTGCACGAACATAGATGATCTCCTGAGGAAATGAGAGCTGAACTCAGGGATTTTTCTGGTGGTCGAAGACCGAGATTTAGCAGCCTCCCTTTTTGACATGGTTGCTTGGGAAGAGATGACCAACGCTTACCCGACCACTAAATCTCACAGACACCGTGACACATTTGCTTCTTAAAGTAAGAGAAACAAAAACCCTATGGTTTTCCGGTGAAATTTCACTTTAAGAGATCCTGCCAACTGATCTAGGGTACGAGAGGCAAGAGGGATTCGCCAAAACTCAGTGGGAGAAGAAACGACGATTTTGAAATAATCTGTCGTTATCGTAGAAAGAGACATTTTAACTTAATCTTTCTGACTTACCGACAGGTCATGGCCAACGACCGGTCTATATCGACATGTCACTCCTTTCGATTTTTCTCCTTTTCAAACAGTGTTCTGATTTCCAATAGTAGTGATATGTATGTTCCTCCAACTAGTCTATCCTTCGACCTGGGTTTTAAAATTAAAGGATGACTGGGTGTGTGTGTGTGTGTGTGCTTGTGATGTTCATAGTTCATCAAGCTTAGGTTATACACCTTTCAATGCCAGTGTAGAGACATACATTCACACAAGTTTTGTGCCATTAGAAGATTCAACACATCATTCTGAAGGTGGGCACAAAACATGGAATACGGATCTCTTTTCCTGGATCCAAACTAATCCAAGTACCTTGGACACATTTAATTTACCAACTCAGACATATCACCCAAGTGTGTGATGTCATGAGATGAGGCATCTCCAAGTTTTAACAAAGACAAGGTGTCTATGAATCATAACTCATTCCACAAAATGTGTAAAATAACAGATATTGGAATAAGACACTAAGCACACAAATCATACATTCATTTCACATTTTGAATACATTAATCGTGTATATGGAAATGAAGTGTGATGCTAGCCACACAGCACTTATGCATGTTATCATGTTATTACCCAAAACATGATAAACACTTTTACTATTCTTTAAAAAACACTCCAATAAGGTCCATTCCCTGGAAAGAGCTGGTACAAACAAAGGCATGAAGCATGTTTCATTCCACAAGTTATTCACTTGGAATGATATGACACTGTGTATGAGTACCATACGCACCCTATACATGAGGTGATGCACATACTACATTCATTTCCTAAATATGCACAAATCACATGGCATATGAAATGGAATGAGACAAGCATAATCCAATACTGTGGTGCTAACCTTCATGTATACACGAGTATCTTGCACAAGATCAATCCAACAATCAAAGAACAACATGGATTGAAGGCAAGATACATTGGTGATTCCAAAAGCATGTTTCAAATGTGATACTCACAGTGGTATCCCTTCACACATTTGAACATAGCATTGTGAGACTTGGAATCTAAGTCCACAATTAAGTAATGGCCTTTTATCAAATCTGATTTTAATTTTGGGTGTCTTCCCATTTGACTTTGTGAATCAAAACTCCAGATTTTGTACCATGATGTTGACCCAACACAAAAGGTAAACAATTTGGTACATGGCCACAAAAGGATACTTGGAGGTCACTACCTTTATCAAGTTCCTTTACTACATCCTCTTCTTCTCTAGAGGATTTAGCTTGGACTATTTCAATGGATGAACTTAGGCAATCACCTATACTCTTAGTACATAAATTGGTCATGATAGGTGGTGTTATCCATTGGGCTACAAAAGGCAATTTTTCATGGATTCTTTCAGCCTCTTTTGTTGTTTCATATCTTTTTAAATATCTCAAAAACATATTATGAAACAACACTGATGAATGTTACTAGATTGTTTTTTTTATTAAATTTCATAGTCATTTCATCATTAGTCCAAGCTATTTGGTCTTTGGGCTGAGTGGTCATGAAAGTTGAAGGTTTATCAAATATCTCTTCCATAGGCATAGACTACTTTCTATTCACCTATTTCCAAACATATTTATGGATGAATGCGATTAGGCATTTTTCATTACAAATGGAGATTTGGAAATATCATGGCTTTTCCTAATAGAAATTTTTCTAGCACGGATCAACTCGGATTGTTAGAATCTTGTAAAGGCTTTGATACAATTAAAAGTTCTTCCCTTGTATGCTAGAACACGATTGACCCTAGAGGGGGTGAATAGATCAATCCTAGTTTCTATGGTGTTCACAAATTTCTTGATTCTTTAAAGTTTAACTGTAGCCGAATGACAACATTAATCAAGAGATTTGTTTTAGTGTGATAAATTGTTCATAATTTCTTAAACGATCACACTAAGTTTAGAAACCTTTGCATATTCCTTAATTATCTATGATTGTGTACAATGTATAAATAAAGATAATCAAATGCAAAGTGATGTATGTTGAGATGAGTGCTTCAATACTAAAAAATAAATACACAGATCAAAAACCATAAGACCAAATTTATAGTTGTTCTGTTAGCCAACTTACATCCACTATTAGGACTCGCTCAACCTTGAGCTATCCCCAAATCCAATAAGTGGGGACTTACACCCTCACAATTAGAGTAGGAATTCTACCTCACTCAATCGGCTGGGAATTTCACCCACCACTGTGCTAGAGACGACGCTCGAGAATTTTTATAGTGGTTCCGGAGCCAAGCTTCCTTAATCCACTTTCAGGACAAAGGTTTTAAATAAAATTAAAACCAAGAAGCACTTGCCTTTGTAGTTCTTTCTCGTTGATGTGTGCTTTTTCAAGATCCACCCAATGTGTGCAGACGATCCGCCTTTTAGCCGTCATAAAGAAATCACAATTCAAGGGTGACTAGGAAATTGGTTTTACTAATATCTATTCTAGTTGATTCTCCTTTCCTATCTCTCTCTCACAAACTCAATCCATATGATTGGTTGTAATAGATTCTCCAAGTATAAGCACAAGAGAGAGAAAGTGATCCTTTTGTTGTTCCTTATTTAAGCTCACTGATAATGCCGATTTGCTAAAGGATGTCAACTGCTTGCACAAAGATTGGTATTTATAGACAGGCATCCAGTTTCAGCAACGGTCATGTACTGACAGGTCGAGCGCACCGAGGGGTCGGTGACTAAACATATTATCGTTTAACAACACGACCGTTGAGTATTAATGCACTTCCAACGACACAATTAATATCGGACCTACAAGTTTGTGTTATTGATGGGTCAATAGTCATGGCACTGAGAGGTCGGTCCATACGAGAGGCTCGATCTGGGGTAAAAACATGTTGACAGAGTTTCAAGTCCAGAAACTAGTCTTACCCAGACAAACCTATCGCCCTTTACCGAGGGAACGATCTTTGTACTCTTGAACGGTCTTGAACTACCAATGTGTCTGTTTTCTTGAGAGCCCACTTGAGTTCACTGTCCATAACTCACAAGTCTTTATCGAAGAGTCATTGACCACGAGGGGTCGTTTCAGTCTTTCATAGAGGGGTCGGTGCATATGAGACTCTCGATCAGAGGCATACCCAGAATGATAGTTCTATGTTCCAGAACCTTTGTCAATCTGGCCGACCAGTCTTTGACCACGATGGGTCGATCCTGTCTCTACCGAGAGGTCAGTGAGAGCAACTGGTCAAGCTGGCTGTGAAACTAAATACATATTTCCAAGTTGGGCTCCAATTCACTGTCAAGCTTCCTCTCTAGACTTTTCTATGATTTTACCACTTATTCATCTAAGCCTAGGAATAGTCCTCCTAAGGTGTGGGTACCACCTAAAGTCATCTATGGTCAAATACATGTTTTGTGATTGCCATAACAATTAGCTTCAATCTGGTGGAGCATAATCTTCAATTTTGATCATTTTGAGTCTTCAAGTTTTTAGCAATTGCTTCATCCCAAGTCATGGAATTGACAAACTTAGAGACTCGGCAAAGTTGGGGTACTAACACTTTTCTATCTTAAATCACATCCATTCATGACTAAGTTAGATTTAATCCAAGCCGTTTGTTCATCATCTAAAATTAGATTAAATCTCCACCATTCATTCATTCCCAAAGCCTATAAATAGTTCATTTCACCATTGCCGAACTCGAATTTGATCAGGAGCCAAAGGGGACTAAAGATTTGGAGAATACACTTGAGACAAAAGAGCCATACACGATTTTTACAAGTGAGCCTCTCCTATTATAAATTTATTTTGATTGTCTTTGTTGTATTTTTCCGATATTTGTGTTGTAATTCTTTCATTAACTAAATTTAAGATAAGCTTTTAGAACCCTGAAACATCCAATTTTTTAATTTCTTTTATGATTGTTTGATTTAATTTTAAGTTTTTATTCTTTGTTTAATTAAAAGAACATAGTGAAATAGTTAGAACTTAGATTTTGTTAGATTCAAATATAAGGTTCCTTTGGGATAAAATTAAATAATTAGATTTTGAATTTAGTTGTTTAAATCTAAGGATCTAAGGTTAAATCAAAGTTTATGAATTTTAATTTTAATGAAAGCCATGAGTTGAGATTTGAATTTTTACGTTAATTTCAGATCTAGATCTTTTATTTGTTTACTTACTTTGGGCTATGATTGATCCATTCCAATACCACCTTTAAATTATGTTTTGTTTTGTTATTTCATTTATTTTAATTGTCAATTGATCTCCTTTGATAGTTTTATTTTGTTATGCCATTTATTTTATTTGCTTGATTTATTTTTGTTGTTCAATTTATTTTCATTGTTTACTTTGCTATATCTTTCTGTATATATTTCTTTTATTCAATCCACCTTCTCAAAAATGTATTAATTGATGTGAGATTTAAATAAATTGGACCTTTAATTTTGTTTTCTTAAACTTGGATGTGAGATTGTTTATAAATTCTATATTAAAGCTAAAAGTTCCCTTAGAAGATAGAACAACACGATTGACCCTAAAGGTGGGTGAATTGGTCAATCTAATATCGTTGGTCCTTTTTAAAATTATCTTAATTGATTAATTAAGTGCAGCGGATATACCAATCAAGTGAGTGTGTATTAGCAAATGTGATTAAACAATCAACACAAGAAACTAGCTCTAATACCACAAACAAAAGGACTCAAGATATAAAGTGGTTCGATTCGCCAACCTATATCCACTATTAGGACTCACTCAACCTTGAGCTATCTCCAAATTCACTATGTGGGGACTTACACCATCACAATTAGAGTAGGAATTCCACATCACTCAATCGGCTGAGAATTCCACCCACCACTGTGCCAAAGACAACGCTCTAGAGTTCTTTTATAGTGGTTCCGAAGTAAATCCCCCTTAATCCACTTTCGGGTCAAAGGTTTGAAAATAAAATAAAACCAAGAAGCACTTGCCTTAAAGTTCTTTCTCGCTGATGTGTGCTTCCTGAAAATCCCACCCACTGAGTGTCGGCGCTCCTCTTTGTAGCCGTCGTAGAGCAATCATAATCTCAGGATGACAAAAAAACTGGTTTCAAGTTTCCTAATTTAAGTCTTTCTCACTAACAAACTCAATCAATAGATTGCTTATTTATAATATTTTTTACTCCTCTCTTTCTCACTTTCAAACACAATCAAAATATGGGTTGTTTATGATTCTTCTCACAAGAGTGTTGATCGTTCCTTTAGAATGTATAACTCTTTTCAGCTCAAGGAAGATTCGTAAAACGATCGCCCAACACTCATATTTATAAATGAGTCTTACCAATCTTTCTGACTGTCCAGTACCTACAAGTCGGTGGCATCGATGGGTCGGCGTTCATATTTATTATCATTCAACCACCCGAATGTTGTGCATTAAATGCACTTCCACCGGCATAATTACTTCCCGGTCGACATGTCGGTGTTGCCGATGGGTCAACAGATATGGTACCAATAGGTCGGTCCATACGAGAGGCTTGGTCAGGGGCAAAGATATGCTGACAATAGTTTCTAATTTAGAAACCTATGACCCAGAACGACCTATCACCCTTTACTGATGGGTTGGTTTTGTTACTCTCGATCGGTTTTGATATACCGATATGTTTGTTTCTTCGAGAGCCCATTTGAGTTCACAGTCTAGAACTCATAAGTCTTTTACCGATGAGTCGTTGATCACAAGGGATCGTTTAAGTTCATCACCGAGGGTCTGTGCATACGAGACTCTCGGTCAGAAGCATACCCAAAATGACAGTTCTTTGATCCAAAACCTCTATCAATCTGGCCGACCAGTCCTTGAGCATGATGGGTCGATCCTGTCTTCACCGAGGGGTCGGTGAGAACGACTGGTCGAGCTATCAGTGAACATAATTCATCTTTCCAAGTTCATTTCTATTTCACTGTCCAGCTTCCTCTCTAGGCTTCTTTATGGTTTTACCATTTGTTCAACTAAGCCTAGGAATAGTCATCTCTCATGTGTGGGTTCCACCTATTGTCATCTATGGCCATATATATGTTTTTATGATTGCCATTACGATGAGCTTTTGAACTTTGTGGAGCGTGATCTTCATTCTTGGTCATCTTGGGTCTTAAAGCTTCTTAGCAATTGCTTCTTCACGAGTTATGGAATTGACAAACAGGACTCGGTAAAGCCAGGGCACTAACAATCTCCCCTATTGTCAATTTCATGACAAAATCTAGAAGCTAACCCATTTACAAGCACACCCTTAATACAACACATTTGAATACAAAAATATTACATCACATGTACATGTTCAAATGGAGAAACAAGATTATAATCTTTACATATTCTTTTTCTGCTTGCTTCAAATCATATTTCTTATTCAACCACACAAACAAGCAACACTAGACAAATCATTAGAGGAGTTAGTCCCAAACCATTAATAAGTGTCCATGGACTAAACAAGATAATCATTCATTCTCCCCCATTCTTCTTGAGTTTGAACTCCCAAACTCCAAGAAAGCATAGACATTCTCCCCATGTCCATTAGCTTTATTATATTCCTACTCTTATGGCTCTCTCTTTCTAAAGGCCAACTTTGACTTTACCATGTACTCCCCCATGCTTACAGTTTCTACTAATTTTCTCCCCATTTTGTCATACAATTGACAAAGATTTAGCAGATATCAGCAGCACTTTCTCTATGCTTTTTGCACTTAGTGATTAACTAAGTTTTGCTGCAACTCATGGTTCTTCCCCACGGTTTAATGCATTTCCTTGTGCAACAAAGTTTATTTTTCTTCTGCTGAACCTAAAATCTAGGTTAGGTGTTTTTTTTCATGGGACAAACTCATTTACGTAGCTTCCCTAGAGTCTTTTCTCTCTTTTATAGCTTCTTTGACTCATTTCCTCCATGGAGTAAGCTATATCTTCCTGCTTCTCCAGATTATCTCCTCCATAAACTTAGCTACCTCTAAGTTTTTATTTTTCAATCAACCTTTCTTTCAAGCTTGTATCCTCCTTCCTTCCTATACTGCCATGACCAGTGACAGTAGCTAATCAGCATAAGTTTTGTGTTTTCCCATACACCAAGGATGTTTGCATCATCACAGTCTGAACCCTATCTCCCTAACATGCCAATACAAAATCAACTCATTCAAACCTGCATGTTAGTCTATTTAACAAAAATCTATGTTTACATGGATAAAAGACAGAAGCCATTCAAGCACAACAATATACACATCAATTCATAGTTAAAATACTCCTAGTTGTCATTACCTTGAAGATGAGCATGTAACACTTCTGAAGCAACCTTCCGCATCTGCTCCTTTTCTTGGCTTAATTTTGAAGTGCTCAACCAGTTTAGACATAAGGTAACATAATGGAGGGTATCCTTTCTGTTAGTGTCTCGGCTTGGCCAAGTCCCTATATTTATCAATTCCATGACTCAGAAATAAGCACTTGCTCGAAACTTGAAGACCCAATGTGATCAAGAATGAAAAATCACGCTCCACTGGATTGAAGCTCATTGTTATGGCAATTATAAAACAAGTAATATGGCCATAGATGACTTTAGGTGATACCGACACCTTTGAGAGGACTATCCTAGGCTTAGTGGAACAAATGGTTAAATCATAAAAAGCCTAGAGAGGAAGCTTGACAGTGAATTCGAACACAATTTGGAATTATGTATATGGTTTCACTGTCAGCTCGACTAGTCGTTCTCACCGACCCCTCAGTAGAGACAGAATCAACTCATCGTGGTCAAAGACTGGTCGACCAAATTGACATAGGTTCTGGATCATGGAAATGTCATTTTAAGAAAGCCTCTGATCCAGAGTCTCGTATGCACCGACCCATTGGTGAAAGGCTAAAACAACCTCTCGTGGTCAACGACTCCTCGATCATGATTTATGAGTTCTGGAACAAAGAACTCATGTGGGCTCTCGAGAAAACAAACATATCGGTAGTTCAAGACTGATCGAGAGTAGCCAGGACCGAACCCTCGGTAAAGGGCGACAGGTCGTTCTGGGTAACAGGTTTCTACACATGAAACTACTATCAGCATGTTTTTGCCCCAGACCGAGCCTCTCGTATGGACCGACCTCTCGGTGCCATTACTGTCGACTCATCGGTGACAACGACATGTCGACCGAGAAAGAATATTATCATTGGGAGTGCATTATTACGAAACGCTTAGGTTGTTGAACGGTAACATTTCTAGGCACCAACCCCTCGGTGCGGCCGACCTGTCGGTACATTACCGTTGCTGCAACTGGTTGCCTTCTCTATATAAAACAATCTTTATTTAATTGGTTTTCATCGTTCGGCGGTTGGACCCTCATCTTTATCAGTGAGCTTAAACAAGGGCCAACAGAAGGATCACACTCTCTCTCTCTCGTGCTTACACTTGGGGAATCAAATACGATCAATCAAATGAATTGAGTTTTGAGAGAGAGAGAGGAGGAAAGTAAAACCATAAATAACCAATCTATTGATTGTGTTTGAAACGGAGAAAGGAGGAGAACATAATCTAGGAAACCTTCGGTATAACCAGTTTCCTTGTCGCCCTGGATTGTGATTGTTTTGTGACGACTACAAGGAGGACCGTCTGCACCGGCACACATTGGGTGGATTGAAGAAGCACACATCAAGAGAAAGAGTTCAAAAGGCAAGTGCTTCTTGGTTTTAATTTTATTTTAAAACCTTTGTTCCGAAAGTAGATTAAGGAAGCTTGGTTCTAGAACCACTATAAAAAATCTAGAGCGATGTCTCTAGCACAGTGGTGGGTGGAATTCCTAGCCAAATGGATAGGTGGAATTCTTATTCGACAGTGGTGGTTGAAATTCCCAGCCGATTAAGTGAGATGGATTTCCTACTCTAATTGTGAGGGTGTAAGCCTCCACTTAGTGGATTTGGGGATAGCTCAAGGTTGAGCGAGTCCTAATAGTGGATGTAGGTTGGCTAACCGAACCACTTTAAATTGGTCTTATGGTGTTTGATCTATGTGTGTTTGTATTTAAATACTCTTCTCAACACACCTCACTTTGCATATAGATTATCTTACTTTATACATTGTGCACAAGCATCGTTAATCAAACATTGAGTGTCATAACCTTAGTGTGATCAATTAATGAAATTATCACACTAAACAAATCTCTTGATATATGTTCTGCTATACTCAAATTAATCAAGAATTTGTAAACACCATGAAAAATGGGATTGACCTATTCACCCCCATAGGAAATCATGTTGCTCGTGGACAATTGGGACTTTCACTTTCTTTACTGATTTCCAGTATATAGAGATGGAGTGGCACATCCAAGTAGACAAGCAAAATTTTTTTTTGCGAGCAACACTGTCTAGGAGAACAATAATGGAAGGATTCAGATCAATCATGTTCCTATGTCTAGGATATAGATTAGAGCAGAAGAGAAGAGGAAGGACTTTGTATTGTGGTAACAAGTAAACACTTCTGATCCATATGTTATTTTTCCACTCTAATTCTTTTCCACACAGTCTTTTGGCAAATTTCTTTTGTTCTGGCACTTTTATCTTAGGAGGAATGATGGGTAGAGTAGTGTTTAGCACAAAGGGGATCCCAATAAGTTCAGGAACCAACTGAGGGGTAACTAGTACTGACTCTCCACTTTTAAACAGAATTTTGAAGGAATTTGTTTTGGAGTCATCTCTAATGGAGCAGTACATTCTCATTGCCAAGGAAAAATACACTTTTCCACCCCAATGTACCAGATTCGACCAGCCCATATCATGTAGTAATTGCATAGCCCCACATTTATGCAAGTCAGTTGTACAACTAGTTCATTCTATATTGAAGTCTTTGAAACACTTATGTTGAACTAGGGGTTGAAGATATGGGCCAGTGCCCTCTTCATCTGAGGATTGTCCTTCTTCGTCACTTATCCCAGAAGCCCTAACTCCTACTTCGTTCCTAATTTCAGTTCCTCATCCATGTCACCTTCTACTCTGACTTCTTCCTGGTCATTGTGTTCTTCTACAGTTGGTTCTTCTAATTCTTTTAGATGGGACTTGAGGATGGGTTTGCCCTATAGACTTGGATCTAAAAAAAAGGTAGTTTAGCTATAGGAGTATTTTCATAATCTGAATCCCTAAAATGTATTGGGATGCAGCTAGGTCTCAAGGCAGCAAAAGTTTTCTACCTAGCAGGCTTTGGTCTCTTGGGAGGTGGAGAGCTAGCCTTAACATGTTCCTCCAAATAAGGAGTTTGGAAACTCTTTGGTAATCTTATTTTTTGCATGGTTTGGTTGGGTAAAGGCAAAATAAAAAAATAGGGTGGGGGGGTGGTGTCTCTGAGATTACCTGAACACGAGAAATCAGAATATTCGTGATACATTGGCTTCTTGAGGTGAGATGAGTAAAAACCCTATGCTTTTTCGTCATGAGATTACTTCGAGATGTTTACCGACTGGTCTAGGGCATAGGAGCAAGAGGACAAATCGCCAACACTTTAGCGAGAGGGAGAGAGCTGAATTCGAATGGATTGTTGCTTTTTGCAGAAAAAGTCTTTTTAATTTAAGTTTTTCGACCTACCGACATATCGTATTTCATCGACATGTCGAACCTTTAATACAGTATCAACATGTCTGTCTCATCGACCAGTCTTATTCATCGACATGTCGATTATACAGAGAGGTTCCAGATTGCAGTGCAATCATCCTTGATATGTCCAACTTGATGGAGTCTTATTCTAAGCACGATATACATAGATTTATTCTAATGCATAGACATCTCAAACATGATGCATCAAATCAATAAATATGCACATACACATTAATTCACATTCCAAAATATACAATTCAAAAATATTTTGAATAGAATTTATGGTTTCCAAAGTAGAATATGTACTATAGCCAGGAAGAGTACATTCTAGACTTATAGTTAGGCAATTTCTCTTCTCATGTCATATCACTTTTCTGCTATATGAACTTACATGGTTTCTTGTGAGTCCATTTGAAGTGGTCTAAGATATGTAAGTAAATCTTAAACCAAAACAAAACATGATTAATGGTCTATCTTCTAGGAGCCAAAATAATTGAGTTGGGTCTCTCATATATATTTCTTCGAGGAAATCTTGGCGGTCCAAACATTGGATATCTCAATTTCTTCAGAACTTGGCTGAGATATCTCAATAAGTAGTCCTGCTTTGGGTTCATCTTCATTTGAAGGATCCTACTATTAAGCCTTGGTGGATACCTTTTAAAATTTACCTTAGGGCTTTGAAGGTATCTTTTAACATTGAAATCTAGAGCTTGTTTTTGGGCTTTATTATCCATGTGCCTCTTTCTAAGATTGCATTCCATTATGTAGTGTCCAACCTTGTGGCAATAAACGCAACTTCCCTTATGGGTTTTAGACTCATATCTCTTGATAAACACCCTTTGATTAACAGGTCCATTGGTTTCTGATATTGAACCAAGACCTGACCTGTCACCAAACCTCTTAACCATTTTTAGAAGTCTTTCCAATTTTACTTCGCCTTGGGTAAATTTATCATGAAACTTCTCTTTATAGTTTCTCAAGTCTTGTACTTCTATAGTCAGTTCAACCACATGTTTTTTAAGATTTTCTTTGGTGTTACTTAGCATCTTGATTTCATCCCTTTTTCTTTTTAATGATTCTTAGAGAAATACTTCTATTTCTTTGATTTTCAAAACCTCTTCATTTGAAGATTTCAGCTCTAAAGCAAGAGAGTCATAATCTTTCCTCAAGACTTCCAGTTGGTTAGTAAGTTTTAACTTTTCAAATTTAAATGTGTCTACCTTCTTAGCCAACTTCTCACTCTCTAAATATAGAGCGTTGTAACATTCTTGAAGATCATCCTTCTCATCAAGATTTTCTGTATTGTCCTCATCTCCACTTGAATTTCCCTCTTGATTGTTACTAACAGAGGCTGTAAAACAATTTAATTTTTTACCTTTTTCTGATTCTTCAATTTGTTACAAGAGGTGGGGCCTTCCATTTAATTATACAAAGGTGTACAAGAATTTTGGATGGACTCATCTTGCATAGAAGTCCAAATACCATTATCACGAGATGTATGTTTTTTCTCTATTTTTGTTTTCAAGTAGGAGTAAACAAATAACAGATAAAAACGAGTACCCATGATGGTGTTCTAGCACCGATCAACTCAGATGGTTCAATCCTTGTAACGAGCACTAAGCTCTGATATCAATTGAAAGTTCCCTTGGCAGCTAGAACAACACAATTGACCCTAGAGGGGGGTGAATAGGTCAATTTTATATCGTTGGTCCTTTTTAAAATTATCTTGATTGATTAATTAAGTGCAGCGGGTATACCAATCAAGTGAGTGTGTGTTAGCAAATGTGATTAAACAATCAACACAAGAAAATAGCTCTAACACCAGAAACAAAAGGACACAAGATATAAAGTGGTTCGGTTTGCCAACCTACATCCACTGTTAGGAGTCGCTCAACCTTGAGCTATCAACAAATTCACTAAGTGGGGACTTACACCATCACAATTAGAGTAGGAATTCCACATCACTCAATCGGCTGAGAATTCCACCCACCACTGTGCCAAAGACAATGCTCTAGAGTTCTTTTATAGTGGTTTCGGAGCAAATCCCCCTTAATCCACTTTCGGGTCAAAGGTTTGAAAATAAAATAAAACCAAGAAGCACTTGCCTTAAAGCTCTTTCTCGCTGATGTATGCTTCCTGAAAATCCCACCCACTGAGTGTCGGCGCTCCTCTTTGTAGCCGTCGTAGAGCAATCACAATCTCAAGGTCACAAGAAAACTGGTTTCAGGTTTCCTGGTTTATGTCTTTCTCACTTGCAAACTCAATCAGTAGATTGGTTGTTTATGATCATTCTTTTCTCCTCTCTTTCTCACTTTCAAACACATTCAAAATATTAGTTGTTTATGATTCTTCTCATAAGAGTGTTGATCGTTCCTTTAGAGTGTATAACTTTTCAGCTCAAGGAAGATTCGTAAAACGATCACCCAACAATCATATTTATAGAGGAGTCTTAACGATATTTCTGACTGTCCAAGACCGATAAGTCGTTGGCACCGATGGGTCGGTGTTCATATTTATTACCGTTCAACCACTCGAACTTTGTGCATTAAATTCACTCCCAAAGGCATAATTATTTCAAGATCGAAATGTCGGTGTCGCCGTTGGGTCGACAGTTATGGCACCAATAGGTCAGTCCATACGAGAGGCTCGGTCTGGGGCAAACACATAATAACAGTAGTTTCTAGTCTAGAAACTTGTTACCCAGAACGACTTGTCACCCTTTTCCGAGGGGTCGGTCTTATTACTCTCAATCGGTCTTGAAATACCGAGATGTATGTATTATCGGGAGTCCATTTGAGTTCACAGTCTAGAACTCACAAGTCTTTTACCGTCGAGTCCTCAACCACGAGGGATCGTTGAAGTTCATCATGGAGGGGTCGGTGCATACGAGACTCTCGGTCAAAGGCATATCCAGAATGACAGTCCAATGATCAGGAACTTCTGTCAAACTAGCCTACTAGTCATTGACCACGATGGGTCTATCCATTCCATCGAGGGGTCGGTGAAATCGACTGGTCGAGCTGACAGTGAATTTAATTCATATTTCGAAGTTCGTTTCTATTTCACTGTCCAGCTTCCTCTCTAGGCTTCTTTATGGTTTTACCATTTGTTCAACTAAGCATAGGAATAGTCCTCTCTCAGGTGTTGATTCCACCCAGGGTCATCTATAGCCATATACCTGTTTTTGTGATTGCCATTACGAAGAGCTTTTGAACTTGGTAGAGCATGATTTTCATTCTTGATCATCTTGAGTCTTCAAGCGTCTTAGCAAGTGCTTCTTCCCGAGTCATGGAATTGACAAACAATGACTCGACAAGGCCGGGGCATTAACAAAAGCCGTTGCAATTATCATAATTGGATTTTAAAAGTGGAATAATTGGTTAAGTTTTAAAATTATTTGATGTTTACATTATGGATCTATTGATTTAAAACTGGAATATGATTAAATTAGAGATATAATTATAAAGATAGAACTTTATTTCTATGATAGGATTAATTTGAGATCTATATTTTTCACAACCTACAAAATTCCAATTTCATATATTTTCTTTCATTTATCTTGATTGTTCCTTGTGGGATCGACCTCGCACTCATAACGCTATACTATTTAATGGTTCGTGTGCTTGCAAGTAATAAATTTAAAATTTACACAACACGTGCTGACACATGACGATGCATCGTCCCGGAGTCCTTCGATACCTTGACAATATAGATGTATCATCCTAGGAATTCGATGTTCTTCCCTAGACCACGCATGTTTCCCATTTTTCTTTGATTTCATTCACCCATCCTTGTACTTACATACTCTCTAAGATCTTGATGGGTTTCTTTTATTCTAAATCTCAAGTAAATCGACATAGCTCGAGAATCTCTGATCTAGGCTTCTTCCTCCTTGTTTTCTTTCTTTTTTCCTTGCTGTCTTCTTTTATCATTGGTTTCTTCCTTGAGTTTTCAAGATGGAGAAAGGAATTAGGTCACCACCGATTGAGAGAGGAGGAAGAAGGGGAGATCTGTAACACCCCAGATTTTCCTTAGATTATTAATATGTTGGATTGGTCCATTTGAATTGCGAATTAAATGAATTTGAGATTAAATGTTGAAATGAACATTAGATGGGCAAGGAAATAGGTCAATTACCCAATTAAGACCCAATGGGTCATGGATGAACTTGAACTTAAAGTAATTAGATAAGTTTGAAGTAAATGGGTCAATTACCCGATCAAGACCCAAATGGATCCTAGATGAGCTTAATTTTAAAGTAATTGGGTAAGTTTAATTAAATAATTTGAATTGGATAATTAAGGTATTTAATGTGTTAAAATCCACCTCATCAAGTGAGGTGGCATGTGAGTGATGTGGCATTGCCATGTAGCATGCATGCCATCACATGGAAGCCTAGTAGACAAGGAGACCACATGGTCGAGTGACATGACCAAGGTGGGACCCGAATGCCATGTGGTGACCAAGTCACCACATCCATGTCCGGCCATGTCATGGTTGACTTGGTCAACCATTAGTGAGTTCAAATGGAATTAAAGTGTTGTTAAGTTGGGAAGATGGAGAGTTTCCACCTCAAAGGGACTCGTTGGAAGGCAAAGAGTTTCTTGGTTTAAGCCAAGGGTCTCCTTGGTTAAGCCAAGGGACACATTGGTTAAGATGAAATCATTATGAGAGGGAATGAAGAGATTGGGTTGTTATACAAAGGGACACAACCCAAGAGGCAATCCACACCCCTTAGCCGACTCCTCCACATCTTGAGAAAGAATTTTCCTCCTCTCCTTTCCTCTCTCTCTCCCACCTACACCTCTATACTTGGAAAATCTGTGAAGAGCAAAGGAAGAAGAAGGATTAAGGAAGAAAAGACATATAAAAAAGAAAAGAAGGAGATGGAAATAAGGTATGTTTTTAGCTTAATAACATAGGAATGATTCAAAGGAAACCATAGATTTGGCCATGGTATGGCCAAACTCATGGGTTCCATAATGGGTTGGAATGGATGGCCAAATTGTGTTAAGGCCATAGAGTTGGAAATCCATTCAAGGAATGGTAATGATTTGAAACAAAAGTAAGGTGATATTCGAATCCATGTTATGATATAAAGATTAAATGAAGTATGGAAAAGATCCCAGCCTTGGCTAGTGGGTAGAGTAAGTTCACAAAGAAAAGGGTTGAAGATGAAATCCATGTTTAAGAATGATAAAGATGGATTTCGTGGAGAAAGGCTTTACAAAATAAGCAAACAAAAAGGACTAACAAAAAGTCAGTCTACTGAATCTCAGATTCAGTCGACTGAACTAGTGCTGGCCGAACAGACAAGGGTAATCTGGGAGTTTCAGCCAATTGAATCTAATGATTCAGTCGACTGAAAGTGGGCTGGCCGAGCACATAAGGGATATCTGGGTGTTTCAGCTAACTGAATACTATGATTCAACCAACTAAAAGTACACTGGCTAAGCACAGATGGGGTCTATTGGTATTTCAGCCGACTGAACATAGGCGTACCAAACAAGTAAGTGATGTGGTGTGTTTCAGCCGACTGAATCTTATGATTCAGTCGACTGAAGGTATACTTACTAAACACATAATCGGTTGGTTGATAATTCAGTCGACTGAATCTTTGATTCAGTGGACTGAATGTATACTAGCCGAACACACAAATGATCTGATACAAAAACAGCCGACTGAATCTGAGATTCAGTCGACTGAAAGTGTATTGATCGGAAACATAGAGGATTTGACCCAAAGTCATCCGACTGAAAGGTTTTGGGTCAAGTTTTTACAGTATATAGTTGTGCTTTCAGCCGAGTGAATATATGATTCAGTCGACTGAAAGTTTGCAGGTAAGAGAGCATATAGTATTTGGGTGTGATTCAGCCGACTGAATTGAAACATTTAATTTTTGGATAATTTTCCAAATGCCTCTGTCTATCTGGTAGGATGTAAGGAGTGATGAAACTTAAATGGAAAATCAAATTAACATATATGATTGAATTTGTTAAGGTAAAGAGATTCGAAAAGGAGTTGTGATTTGTTTCATGCGATCGTAAACATTATCTTCACAAGACAGCAAGGATAGTATACTGACTTTGGTAGGATTCCTACCTTATTGAGACACTATGAATTATATACATGATGCTGGTTTTTATTTCAAATATGATGTTTACTTTGGTTAAACAAATGATATATGTTTATGAACTGATTTTCAATGATATTACGTAATTTGTTATGATATGGCATTCTTGCATTCATTACCTCATGCATGGCATGGGAGGGAATACATGTGACCAGCAAACCAAGTTATGAGCGGTCCGGACATGACTTGAGCTTGAGACTAACTTGTATGAAGCTATGTGAACTATTGAGATTTTGGCCTTATCCGGGATTGCTAGAAATGGGTACAGCGTAATTTGGGCCAAATAGCTCTTGGGTAGACAGTCCTGAAACCCTACGCAGAGAGAGGAGTCCATACTTTATCGGTAATTCCGATTAACATATGAGGGGAGGTATACAGTGACCTGGTGGTGCCGTCACAAAACACTACGGATGTAGTTGGCCAAGGGAACACCTTGATATGGCGATTTATCAAGAAAACTATTTATATATGATGTGATTGGATATGGAGATTGGGTGAGTGATCATTTGGCATTGAACACCCATGACATGACATATATGATAGCATGATTTTGATATGGATATCATGCATGGCTTTTACTCCTTATAAGATGTTTTGCAATTATGATATGATGTAGCTATCTTGATTTTATATTACTCCTATGTGTACCATAACCCTACTTGGAATACCTACTGGGCATGTTGACTGATGCCCTACTTCTACCCTATAGATGATGGAACAGGGAATGACAAGGAAACGGACATGAGACATGAAGGGAGCCAAGCGTAGGAGCTTGGAATGAATGAAGTTTAATTTACTTTATTTTGATGTTTATGATGTATTGGGAGGACTGATATTTTGGTTTGTAATAACTTAGAAACTATTTGTTATGGTTTGATTATCTTTAAGTTTTAATTTGAAATTGAACGGTGATTTGTTTTCCCTGCTTAATGATGACACGATTATGGACATCATCTTATCCATACTTATATTATTCCGTAAGTATTTAGAAAGCGTGTGAAATGTTTTAGTGAACTTAGTCCACGCACACGTAAAGGTAGCCAGTTAAGGGTCGGGTTATGGAAAGTCGGACTTAACTCGCGTCGTGACGACCCGCTCTCTCTCACTCATTTAAATATATATATATATATATATATATATATATATATATATATATATATCTGATTTGTGGCGAGTGAAAAATGGCGGGGCGTTACGAGATCTGTTCTTTCCTTGGGTTGCCCTGTAACGCCCGCCCCTTTTCACCGTAAAATCAGAGTACATTTTTTTTTTAAAAGTGACAAAGGGCGCGGACGTCACGACGCGAGTTAAGTTCCGAGCTTCTAAAGCCCGGCCCTTAACTGGCCAACCCTACGCGTGCGTGGAACATAAGTCCACGAGTACGGTTCACGCGTAGCAAGTAAGCTCACGGAACATAAAAATAAATGCGGATGATCATAGAACTATCCTACCAGTTCTTCAGATAGCAGGGAAGAAATACCCAATTAATTACGAAAATGCCATTATACTGTATTATCCAAAATAATACCTAAACATAGCAAACTACCTAAATTATTACATTCCGACAAGCTAACTATACAAATACATCTTTTCCAAAATAAAGTACAGCAAGATAATTAATCCGCCTCCCCAAGCTCCTAAGCTTGGCTTCCGTCTCGCCCTTCCGGTCCGCCATCTCCTGCATTGTCAGCTAGGGTAGAAGTAGGGCGTTAGAACAACGCGCCCAGTAGGATTCCGAGTAGGGCTAGCACATGGGTTAGTAATAACCACATACAGATAATAACACAGTGAAAACTATAAACCACCATATACTGAAATATAAGTAAATGATATGCCATGGGTGTCAATGTTATGAATCCCACCCATCATTCCTGCCATATACTGTCATATCCCTCTTGACGGAAAAACCTCGTCAAGATATGTCCAACCGCAAAATATCCCCCTTGACGGTAAAGCCTCGTCAAGGTGTCCCCATGCCTGTTCTCGGTGGCCCCGACGGAGCATGGACTCCAGTTTGTTTATTTTTTTCCGCCCATGCCATGCATGAGATGTAATGCATTATGCTATGTACTATTTATAACTCATAACCTTAAGATATCATACATAGCCTTAATTTATAATGCATAACCTTAATCATAGTTCATAGCCATTAAATAAAATCCATCTTAAACATAGCATCCATAATTGCAAAAACCCATCATAAGATAAATACTAATCAATAAAATATGACAAAAATACCATCATACATCCATGGCTTACAAATAGGTAGGAATCCTACCGAATACCGAGTCGCGTCCTTTTTCGGCTTTGTCCGATAATCCGGCTACCGACACGCGTACCGCTCGCGCTATCTGACACCTTATTAAATTACCACATTAGTCCATATTTTACCATTTCCAAGCCCATAAATCATATCTTAGTGGGATTTCTTCAATTTAGCCAATAATTACCATTTTTGCCACTATCCCTTCACATGATTATGTACTCATTTATCTAGGTATGATTTAAGTCCAAACTTGATCCACCACTTAATTGAACCTAAACTCCATTACTTTAATCATATACAAACACATTAATCTTAGGCCAAATCGGTCTACATACATCACTTAGTTCCATCACACATTTGACTTATCATTTTTTTTTTATCATCATAAACTACATTTTTGGAATCCATGAATGCCCCCTTTAATCATGCCATATTCCTCATTTACTAATCCATATACATACACCTTCATCTTAGTCCTTAATTGGTTCACACAAAATGGGTCCATTGGTGTCTCCTTAACCATAATATAACAACACTAGAATTTAGCCATTTAAATACTCTAATCCTCATTCATTTCCCACATACATAACACCAAAATTAATCATAAGTTTACCCACAAATAGTTCATAAATTCCATTTACAAATCACTACATTCAATCATTAACTCCTTAAAAAAAATCATAAACCCTCTTTCCCATGATTTTTCTTATAAAACCCCTTTAAACTTAATCACATTTAATCAAGAAATTTAAAACCCTAAACCATCCTCCATGGTTTTCCATTCTTCATAAAACCTAACCAACTTCATCAAACCCTAATCACCCACCATGGGGTTCGGCCATGTCTATGGCCCATGATTCTTATTCCAAGCACCCCATTCCATACTCAATTCCATAATTTATACAATGCACATACTACATTTATTTATTTCTTTTCCCTAACCCTAATTTTTTTTCTCCATTAGAGTTTTACCCACTTTCCATTTCTTCCATTTGATGGATTTAAAATCCATAGCATAAAATTATCTATCCATCATTAAATTTCACAAAAACAAGCCCTAAATCTTAAACCCTAAAATCCAAAATTTCTTATTAAAAAAAATACTCACTATCCGACGCCTCCTCCGATTTCCGCCGCTCCCGTCGATCTCCGTAGCCTCCTCTCTCTTTCTTCTTGATCTTTTATAGGTCAAGATCTTTGATCAAGGGTGGCAACTCCCAACCTTAAAATCAGCCATGTTAGGTTTGAATTTGAGAGATGAAAAGAGGAAAAGATGATGAGAGGAAGATGATGACCTTAATCTTAGAGTGAACTCCCTCCAAATTCCATTTTTTTTTCTTCTCTCCTTGAGCTCCTTCTTTTCTTTTCTTTTTCTCTCCTTCACTTGGACATGGGACGGCAATGGAGGAGTGGGAGGGATGGAGTTAGTGAAAATGAATATGAGAAAGAAAAAAAATCAAACTTATCCCCATTTGATGACCTCATTTACACTTTACATTAATTTTTCACCAAGCAAAGATATTTTAAGATATTTTATTTGCTTTATGGTGGTGGTTATCTAAACCACCACCAAGTCCAACGTGTGTGTGAATTTTTTTTGAGTTTGAGATGAGGTGAATCTTCACCTCATGGCCCCACCTTGACCACTCTTAACTACCATATTTAAATAATTTAATTAGATAATTACCTTAGGCTAATCCATTGATGCTTAGCCTAAGTTCATTACTCCACCCATGGTTGACCAAGTCAACCATGGTGGCCGGCCCCACCAATCATTGGTCCACTCGCCACCTCACTTGATGAGGTGGAGGTGGGTCCCGCTTGGCCACACCACCATTGTTTAATTCCAAATTACTTAGGGTGATTAAATTTCATTAAGCCCACTCTAAATGGATCACCATTGGGCCCATGGCCCAATTACATTTCCCACTAGCCCATTTACCTTAGAGCTTAACCATCTTGACCCATTGGGTCCCAAATGGGTATTCGACCCAATTTGACCATTCTTGACCCATTTAAATAAATTTAAATCCAAACCATAGTCTATTGGGCCACACTTGGGCCTTTATCCAATTTTGGCCCATTTACCATTTACTCCACCAATTTTCTAATTTCCATCATTAAAATAATTAATATTCACATTTATATTAATTCCCAAATTCCAAGACCTTACATGCCCTAGGTCAAAAATGAGTGAAAGAGGCATGTAAGGTTGCGTTGTGCATTTATAATGCATAAGGGTACGTGAGGCGATGGTCCTGTGTGTTAATTCATAGAACACTGAACACGGTTGATATATCGACGTTGTCGATACATCGAGCGATGAGCTCGCTGACCCATCAGTGATGTCCACGCTCGATCTGGAGAATTATGTATTTCTTACCTTACTCTCAGACCGATACCATCAGTTCTATCGACATATCAAACAAGGATTCGTCGACACATCGGCGTTGTCGATGTGTCTACCTGGTAAATTCAATTTTTCCTTATTTAATTAATAACTTTAAAAAAATTCTTACCCATTTCTAATCTTGGGTATAAAACTCCAATTTTATTTGACTCATTCAAGAAAATTACATTGAGTTATGGAGTTGAAAACTCATGTCATTATACATTTCAACCATATTTGAGCACACATGATAAGTAGTGAGAGCTACACCAAAACAAATCACATTCGAACTATCCTAAAAATCCTAATTAAGTTTTATCTAGTTTCTAAGTCAAGGATTCTACAGCAAAACCCAGGGGTAAGTCTAGGTCATAATAAGTTAACTTATGTTGAGACATGAAAAATGACATTTTTTTTAACGCCCCGCCCTTTTCCACCCTTCCGAAAATCAGAGTCTAATTTTTTTTTTTAAAATAAGTAAAGTGGAAGAGAGCGGGGAGACGTCACGACGCGAGATAAGTCCGGACTTCCAAAGTCCGACCCTTAACTGGCCACCCATGTGTGCATGGACTACGCCCATGAAAACCGGTCCACACATGGAACTAAATAAAACTTGCGGAATATTACTAAACTGATTGCGGAAATATAATCAATCCTCAGATTATTCCATTCTTAGATAGCAAAGTACAAGTCATGATTACTTGAAACTAACCATTCATTCAAACTGAAATCAAACCATAGCAGTTATCTACATTATTACATGTCCATAATAATGTATTCAAAATGTCATAAATAAACTCCATTTCAACACCCAAGCTTCTATGCTTAGCTTTCCTCGTGATCCCCAGCCTTTCCTTTTCCTGCATCATCCTCCAAGGATAGAAATAGGGCGTTAGATCAACGCGCCCAGTAAGTCTTCTGATTAGGGTAACCACATGGTTAGTATAAAAACATGCATATAACATAATGATACATGTTTATCAAAATCTTATAAAACAATGCTATGTATGTATGCACATGTAATGAGTCCCACCCATTACAAATATACATAGCCATCACTTGGCGGGACTCTCATCGTCAAGGTAATCCACAGTGTTCTTTCATTTACTCTTGATGGGACTCTGATCATCAAAGTATTCCTCATGGTGGGACTCTCATCACCTAAGGAGGCCCCACAGTTGCATCACGGACATTCCGACGGAACGTGGGCTTCGGTTTCCATATCCATCACCCCATGCCATGCATGAGATGTCAATAAATACATGATACATGCCATTTGTAAATAAATCTTAACATTCAAATCTCATTTGAAACATAATACCTTAACAAATATCTCATATAAATCAAGATAAAACATCAATATAATATGTGGTCACAAAGAGGTAGGAAAACCTACTTAAAAGTCACTTAAAAGTCCGATCTTCTTAACCGTCAACCGTTCACAACTCGTGCACCGTTCAAGGAGTCTCGATACCTTGTTTATATAACAGCAAGTTAATAACATAACCTTTTGATTTCTCATTAAGTCTAGATCCCATAAACCATCTTGTGGGGTTCGGCCATACCCCATGGCCAAACCTCACCCACTTAAATTTGATATTTTTAATCTTGTGGGTCTAAAATCAGTCACCATTTGATTCATTTACCCAACACATAGGGTCATTATTAAAAGTCCCTAAGTCCACAACCATCCCCCATGTGGTTCGGCCATACACCATGGCCGAACCCATGGTTCTTCATTTTTGGCCATATTTACATTTTTGCCACTCCTTCTTCCATGGTTAAACACTTCTTCCATTCATGCACATCTATGTCCATAACTGATCCATAAACATGGATCCATCATTGACTCATCAATCATGACATGAAATCACTATACACTATTCATTTCCTTAACTTAATGCCCATTCATTTTAGTACATACATAGACCTAAACTTAGCCCATAAAATGACTCATAAAATGGTCATGGGGTTCGGCCATACACCATGGCCAAACCCATGATGTTATTTTCCTCATTTTCCTTGAATTTTTTTCAACCATTTTGATCCACAGCAAGGTCCCTTCTTAAAGGGGATTCCATCATACATTTTGGTCATCATCTTTATCCACTTTTAAACCTTTTAGACTCAACCATATTCTCCATCATCTTCATGGTTCCAAAAACACTTACATCCATCAAAATCTCTCCAGTATGGCCGAACCCCATGGTTCCTTATTTCCATATATTTACACTTTAAAACATCATAGAAGCAATAATAATTTCTAACATAATCTTACTCCAATTAACCCATAAAAATAGTCCATGGGGTTCGGTCATACACATGGCCGAACCCTATGGTTCTCTTGACTCAATCCTTCCCATAATTATTAATGGTTTAATACCCAACATTTTAACCATAATCATAGTATGGTTCAGCCATCCAATGGCCAACCCAAAACATCCATCATATCTCCATATTAAACATCTTAAAACCTTAAATCATTGTATGGTTTTTGTCCTTTAAAAACCATACAAATAACCAAATTATTTCATGGGGTTCGGCCACTATGATCCATGTTTTCTACACTTTTTAAACATCATCTTCCATGTTTAAACCCTTTATAGATTCGACCAAACCATGGCCAAATCATGCTCCCTTTAACCCACTTATTTAACCAATTTTCATGAAATACTTACCAATCTTTCTTAGCTTTTCTTCTTGCCTTTGACTCTTCCTTGCTCCCTTCTTACTCCTTTGGCCCTTAGCTGATTGTGAGCTTTGATCAATGGTGAAAACACCAAGGGCTGGTTCGGCCAAGTGATATGGATTGAGGGAGAAAAAGAAAGAAGAACTTGGGATAAACAATACTCCAAGTCTTTGACTTGAAGGTGGTCGACCTTGTGTGAGAATATTTGGAGATGGAACTCTATTTCTTTGGTCTTCTTTCTCCTTGAGTGCTGGCCGGCCAAGAGAGGTTTGTGGAAGAGTCTAACAGCCAAGGCTTCTTGTCTTTGAAAGGTGAAAAACAGCCAAGGGAGGGAGAGAGTGAAAATGCAACTCCTTTGGTTAATCAGCCCTTGAAATCCTCTCATTACCCTCATGAATGTTGGTCTAACCAAGGAGTCCCATGGTTTAACTATGGGACACTTGGCCTAAGCTTAGACCACCCTTTCATCTCCCCATGTTGGGCCTTGGGTTTCCATGATGAGATGGAAACCCTCCAAGTTCCCAATGCAAAACTTATCTTAATCCATTGAATTCCATGTATGGAAAACTACTCCCCAAGTACCCAACGTGTGGGACTTGTCTCCGTGGCATTTGAGATTAAGGCAACTCCTCATCTCCCACTTAACTCACTTGAATTAATGGTCTCTTTGGTTTCCAATTTAACTCACCCAACTCATTAGCTCAACTCACCCCATTTAATACCACTCATTTAATGCACTTGAGTCAACTCCATTGTTTGATTCAAATCCAACTCACTTCAGCCCCAACTCAACATGATTTAACTCAACTCTTTTAGCTCACTTGGTGGTCCACTCGGTCAACCTGGTCAACATGGTCAACTCGACCCATTGGGTCTCATTTGAACCTCTTGACCCAATTAGGCGCCATGACCCATTTGAGTGACCATTGTCCATTTAAATGGAGTTTACCCATTTGTACATAGCTTACCCATTTATCCTATATCGCACTCACATTCCATTCAGCCTAACCCAATTAGAATTGAGTTCATCCAAGGGTCAAACAAGTCTACCACGACCCATTGGGTCCCAATTGGGTCCTTTGACCCAAATAACCACCTTGACCCAATTAGATGTACATTACCCATTTAATTTAATTTGATCCTTATAATATGTACATTGGGTCTTAATTTGAACAATGGACCCCGCCATTTTCTCATCTACAATCATATCTTTTTAATTCACCATTCCAATGGCATTTTTGTAAATATTAGTATCTTTGAAAAATCGGGGTGTTACATTTTTACCCCTGTTATTTGGAGTAGTTAGCTCTCAATTTTGTACATATTAGGTGCATTTAATATAGTTTGTGAGTTTTGTAGATTAAAATGGAAAGTACGTGAAATCAATTTAAATCCATAAGGAATTGCAAGTTTTGTGCTTATATTGGAAGACCCAAAAATTTAATAATTAATTTCTAACCATTCTTAGGGATATTACTTTAAATTAAATAATCTGGATCCAAGTATGAGAGTCTAGATTAATTCAGTATTTTTAGATTTTAAATGGTGAGTTAATTATGTAATTCTGGAGAAAAAAAGCTGCAATTTAAGGACCAGAGTCTGAATTTCAAATCCATGAGCCAAAGATCCACTCCAATTGGGCCAAGCTATACTCCACAGGCCAAGCATTAGGCCAGGCTCAAGTAATCCATGCGCATTTAACATATGGTCCAGGCCAGTGTGCAAGGCAAAGTTCAACAGGCCTAAGTCAAAGTCCAATGAGTTTACTAAAGCCCAATTTCTCTAAACCCAAGTCCATAGGCCATATCCAACCCACTCCATGCGCATGTAATCCATACCACTCATTTCATTCATGCAATATCCACCACTCATTCATAATTACCATATCATCTAGGAAACCCTAGAAGCCACCATTCGACCATAACCTTATCCCTCTGGTTGAATCTCACAACCCAATCTCCAAAAATCGTGTGAAGTCTATCTCCACCTCACCCAATTTTATCTCAATCAAATATCATTCAATCCATTGCACACTCATACATGATTTTGACACATTAGAATTCTTGGTGTGCACTCCATTTATAAACCCTCAATTCCATCTAGATACATTCCACAAAAATCCTCCAACCACATCTAGAACTAGATGATCCAAAATTATGTCCAAAGCCAAATCCTCCCATACGATTTTTACCCTTGATTTTCTCCCTTCATACGCATACACCTAGTTGCCACATTTGATACACCATTTTATCATATCCCTTTAGATCCATTCGAAAATCATGAGTCAACCCAAGCCACTTCATCATGTCATATCTCATCCATCCATGCATATTAACTTTAAATCATAACCATTCATCTCATGCATTGTGTTAGCGCCCCGGCGTTGCCGAGTCCCTATTTGTCAATTCCATGACTCGAGAAGAAGCACTTGCTAAGAAGCTTGGTTGGTGAACCGAACCACTTTATATCTTTTCTCCTTTTGTTTGTGGTGTTAGAGCTATTTTCCTGTATTGATTGGTTAATCACATTTGCTAACACACACTCATTTAATTAGTATATCCGCTGCATTTAATTAATTAATCAAAATAATTTTAAAAAGGACCAACGATATTAGATTGACATATTCTCTCCCCCCCTCACCCCCACCCCCCGCCCCCCACCCCCCTCCTCCTCCTCCTCCTCCTTTTCCTCCTCCTCCTGGGTCAATCGTACTGTTCTAGCTCCCAAGAGAACTTTCATAGTGCATCAACCCTAATCCCACCAAGTCCAATTGGCCAACACCTATTTTGTCTCCATTCATACACATATCATAACTTGGAACCTAAGACTCCAATAAACCCTACTCGACCATGCCCATATCTCCTCCATTTATCAACTTTCAATCCAAGCCATCCAATTACGCAACTTAAACCCTGATTAATCCCAAGCATTCATCATTTGCCAGAACCTATAAATAGATGCATTGGGCCAAGGTTGAACTCGAATTTGGACTCTAGGAATCAAAGATAGGCGTGGACTAAAGGAAGAGAAGAAAAAAGAAAAGGAAAATTGACCATAAGGGTTAGTGGTTTGATTTGTAGTTTATTTTCCAATATTTTTATATTCAATTCCAAGATTTGTAATTCAAATACCATGATTATTAATATGATTCAAAGTGCAATGTCTTTTAGTTTCTGATTTTCCAATTGATCTATGTTTGTGCTTGTGTTTATTTTTATTTTCTAGAAATAATTCTATGGACAAATTTATTGTGTGAATAAGAATTTTTGGGCGATCCCCTGTTTTGATTTCTAAGGCTCTTACATGTAAGAGTGTGATGAAATATTTAGAATTGAGAGAGGGGTCTATCTTTATCATTCAAATCTATGGTTTGTTTTGTAATGAATACTTTAATGAAATCAATAAATTTAATCTTTAAAATAATTGTAACATTAATACAAATGTAGTCAGCTTACGTGAGGTCCAGACTCTAGGCCTTAATCTTATAAATAAAATTTGGACAATAATGCCATCTTGAAATCTTAGATCCAATTCGATTGTATCATATGTATTTTGTATTGTTTGTTTAATTCTTTGTTTTATTTTAAATTCTTTTATTATTTGATTTATTCAATTCTTTGATTCTTTAATTCTTTAGTGTTTATTATTCTCTTCCTAGTCCAAATCTCAATTGTGAACTAGGATTGAAATTAAATGGACTGATTTTAATTAAACCTATGTTAGATCTAGAATTGTTTCTGTATTTTTTGAATTAATCCACCAATACTAGTTTCAATTAGAATATTTAGATTGAATAATTGACAAATGAATGTGAATACTTAGGATATATTTTCTATAATTTCGTTGGGTTCGACCTCGCACTCACATTGCTATACTATGAATGGTTCATGTACTTGCGAGTAAAATAAATGTAAAATTTTTTATTGCACAACATAGGTCCAATTACCTGACTTGGTTGGCATCAAGGTGCTTCGTTGGCTTCGGTGCATTGCCTTCCAATAATCACTACTTCTGGAGCTTCAAGCTTGATTTGTCTTTTGATGATCTTCTAGAGGCGAGGACGAGGACACACGGAAACGGTCTCAACTCAGAACTTATCTGGATCCAATCACAGAATTGACAACCCAATCTAACTCACTAGAGGCAGATTTAACTTTTACGCCAAACACATTACATTCTTTGGGTGCATGCCCTCTTATTTATACTACTTTTAATAGAAAAATTAACAAAAATGGATTGTCTCGTCACCCTATGACAACGGGGTTACAAAATCACCTATAATATCAAATTTGAGTTCACTGAAAATGTCTTTAAATAAGCTCTTCAATTAATTTAATTTTGTGACAATATGACATCATTTGATAATATCAATTAAGCTTGTGAATTTGTCATATATGTCCTATCTAAAATAAAAAAATATAGTAAAAGGAAAAAAGGTGGTGACAAATCCTTACTAATTTGAGAGAGAATTTTTAGTGGAAGGTTGTCAAATCCAAGTTACTTACTCTAAAAGAAAAGAAGCTAAAATCTTCAAAGGGAAAAGAAAATGAAGTCTACAACAATTTTTTGTGCTCTACTTTTAGGCTCTTCCTTGAATCAAACTAAACCCAAATTGAAAGAATATAGGCCCAACCCATTTTTACATCTATAGGCGACTTATTTTTTGAGTTTTAGGCTCGAAAGGATAGTTAAACATGCCTATTTTTCCACGACAAAAAATAACAAAATTAGATGGCCATTTTTTTTATAATTATGTCTTCAATTTCACTCCAATCAAAATAAGTGAGGATGATGCCCATTTCACTTCATCTCTACTTTTTATGTTATATCTATTATTTAGTATATACATTAAGGAGATAGTTTGGAGTGATCACCAAATGAATTTTGGTTATTCGTTAATAGAACAGTTGTGATTTGCTTCTATATTTATAAGTAAAAAAATATTAAAATCTATGAAAATATAATAAAATCGAAAAAATGAATTTTAAGATTTCATGTAGTAAATTGAAAGATTCAACATGTTCTTATCATATCATAATATTAAAAAATAGAGAAATTCATGTAAAAATAGATTAAAAATAGAAAAGAAATTTTAAGATTTGAATTAGTGAGTTAAAAATTCAGTCTAATCTTATTATAATATTATTTAAGATTAAGAAAATTTCTAAAAGATTATTAGAAATAGGCAATTTTATGATTAGATTTGACGAGTTTGAAGGATTTACCCCTTATTTTTTTATCTTAGTATCTAACAAGAGAAAAAAATTATGTAAAAAGTTTGTGATGTAAAGAAATAATTGATAATTATTTCTTTTCCATTGTTATTCATGCAAAGTGCATGCTTATCACTAGCATGAAAAAATAATAAATGAAAGGATGTTAGAGCAAAATAAAAGAGAAGTAAATTTAATCTTGAAAAGGATAAACAAGCATAAAGTGCTAGGACTGGATAATATTTGATTAGTGGGGCAGAATACATCGGTCTTTTTTAATGTTCAAAACAAATATTCAAAGGTGTAAAAATTATCCTTCTATGAGATTCATTGATCACACTATGGGACATTGAGAGAGGATAATAGAAACTCCATAAGACAAAAGTCAAGTATCTCTAAATATCAATTCGGATTTTTGCTAGTTAAGTCAACAACATAAGTTATCTTTGTTCTAAAGCAACTCACTAAGAAATTTAAGGAAAACAGAAACAACCTACACTTGGTGTTTATCAAACTTGCTAGTTAAGTCAACAACTTAAGGTATCTTTGTGCTAAAGCAACTCACTAAGAAATTTAAGGAAAACAGGAAGAACCTACACTCGGTGTTTATCAAACTAGAAAAGGCATATAATAGAATTTTAAAGAAAGTTATATAAAAAATATTAGAAAATAAGTTCTATCATTTAGAATATTTATGAGTATAACTACCAATATTAAACTATGCGATAAGAGAGGAAGGAATTCTTATTGGAATGGAACCCACCAAAGATCTACATTAAACCCACACCTAATTGTATTAATTATGGATAACTTAACATCAAGATGAAGTGTTGTAGCCTATTTTTTAAGAAAAAATAACATTAATTAATAAAACGAAACAACTCAATATTAAGTTAGAATCTTGAGATAAGTGGTCTAAATAATAGAACAAAAATTTAATAGTGTAATTTTAGTGGAATAAAAGATAGAGCAATCTAATGACTGAAAGTTACATTGGCCCATAAGGTAACTGAATTGCTTAAAATAAAGGAAGCTCACTTGTCACGAACAGGGGTTAAAAAATCGGTTTAACCAATATATCGGCCGATATGTAAACATTGGCCGATATTTTTCTCTCCTCCGATATCGGAACCGTGAAAAAACCGTGAGAACCCGTGAAACCCGTAAACCCTGAACCGTTGAAAACCGTCAAAAACCGTCAAAAACCGTATCGATGTTTTTTAAAAAAAAAAATTAAAAAAATAATTAAATACCGATATTTATGAATATCGGCCGATATTGTGGCCGATATTTCAGACCGAATATCGGCCATATCGGCCGATATTCGGTATGTACGGCCGATATTACTCGATCTAAAAAAACCGATATATACCGGCCGATATTTGAACCTTTGGTCACGAATTTATAATGTCCCTTCAACAGGTAAAATTAGTGGAGGCAGAATTGCTATCATCCCTCCATTTTTTTGCATGATCAAGACACAACTATAGAATTTTTTAACATCAAGAGTGGACAGAAAGGTTAAAAAGTTCTTCTCAACCAAAATAAAGGGAACAGCATTTACAAATTACACTCGGACTCCTAAATGGGCACCACCAAAGCCCATCTCCAGACTCTTGCTTTTATTGTCTCTTGTATACAAACATTCCACCAGAATCAGCTGCTCCAAGAACAGCAATTTGCTTACTTTATTCTCAATTCCGAACCGTGGATAGATGCAGAGAGTATATCAACTGCGAAACTGCAAGAGTAGGGAGGCTTTAAAAAAGAAAAAGCCACAGGCCTGGAGGGGATGATCAACTCCACTTCCAGGTCTTGGGTGATCAAATACATTAGGCACGACTTTCATGGCTCTATCAGCTACATGGGCATAAATTACAAACTATCTAAAACTGAACTCTTATCAGTTTAAGGGGGAAAAACCTCAGAGATTAATTTTATTTTTAAGTACATGAAAGCTCTGAGTGATCCCATCTTATCAGGACTCATCCTCGAGCTCAAGGTACTGTGAATGTGAAGCTGCAAGAAGGGTAGCTCCTACGCCCGAACCATCATTAGCAAGGTCAACCATAACTGCTTCTGAAACCTCTTCTCCGAGCATCTCTTTAAGGGTACTTTGCAAACACTGGCTGAATTTCATATAGTGCTCAAACAGCGCACCATCCATGGCTACCACTGTCCTCTTATTGTCACCATTTCTAACAGTGTCTCTTCCTATCTTCTTCAGGATACCAAAGATCCCAGCAGCAGCTAGACGGGCTCCCCGTGTGGCAACAATGTTGCAGAGCTCAACAATCACTTTCCGTTGTTTAAGGGAGGAATTAGAAATCTGACATTAGAATGTTAACAGAAAGTAAATAACGAATTTAACATCAATTTCAGGAAAGCAGTCATGTTTCCATCATTTTTTCCTCCCAGAGTGTCTATTGGTATTTCCAAGCATCTTTTTAGTCCTGAGCCTGGATCATGAAAGACTTCAAAATACTATTTGAATTCACAAAAATTTTAGTAAATAAGAATAATCAGACATTTCTATACTGAAAGCTTTAAAAAAATAATAGGAGTGTTCATTTGTCGGAACCCAGCCCAAGTCCAGCCCAAACCGACCTAAATAAAAAGGCACGGACAGAGATTGTTGTTGAAAGTTTCCAATTTTCAATGTGCTAGATCATAATTGACCCTAGAGGGGGAGTGAATAAGTCAATCACATTTTAGATGGTGTTTACAAATTTCTTGATTATTTTGAGTGCAGTGGAATATTTAATCAAGATATTTGTTTATTGTGATGAATTGTTTATTCAATTCTTTGAACATTCACAATAAGATTTTGGCCCCTTTATATAAATCTTGATTATCAATGCGAATGTATAATGCATATAATAAGATAATCAATATGCAAAGCGATGTGTTAAGAAAAGTACTTAAACATTAAATACAAACGCAGAAAGATCAAACACCATAAGACCAATTTAAAGTGGTTCGGTTAGCCAACCTACATTCACTGTTAAGACTCGCTCAACCTTGAGCTATCTCCAAAATTCACTAAGTGAAGACTTACACCCTCACAATTAGAGTAGGAATTTCACCTCACTCAATCGGCTATGAATTTCACCCACCACTATCAAATAGGAATTCTACCTATCCATTTAGCTGGGAATTGCACCCACCACTGTGCAGGAGACTCCGTTCCGGAGTACATCTCCTTAATCCACTTTCGGAACAAAGGTTTTAAAGAAAATTAAAACCAAGAAGCATTTTCCGTTGAAGCCCTTTCTCCTGATGTGTGCTTCTTCAAGATTCCACCTAATGTGTGCCGACGCTCCTCCTTGTAACCGCCACTGAGCAATCACAATCCAGGGTGTCAACGAAACTGGTTCTATCAAACGTTACCTAGTTTAAGGTTCTCTCTTTCTCACTTTCTAACTCAATCCTCAAATTGGTTGTTTATGAGTTTACGTCCTTCATCTCTCTCTCACAACTCAACCTATCTGATTGGTTGTATTTGTTTCCCCTAGTGTAAGCACAAGAGAGAGTGTGATCCTTCTGTTGTCCCTTATTAAGCTCACTGATAAAGATGATGATCCAACTGATCCTTCTGAAGGATACCAACTGGTTGCATAAGGATTGGTTTATATAGCGAAGGCAACCAGTTGTAGTAACGGTAATGTATCGACAGGCCGGTTGCACCGAGGGGTCGAGGACTAGAAATGTTACCGTTACAAACCCGACCGTTGTTCATTAATTGCACTCCCAACGGTAATATTCTTTCTCGGTTAACACGTCGTCGTCGCCGATGGGTCGACACTTATGGTACCTAGGGGTTGGTCCATACGAGAGGCTCGTTCTGGTGCAAAACATGCTTGAAGTAGTTTCAACTCTTAGAAACTTGTTACCCAGAATGACCTATCGCCCTTTATCGAGGGGTCGGTCCTAATACTCTCGATCGGTTTTTTATTGCCAATATGTCGGTTTTTTCGGGAGTCCACATGAGTTCAAGGATTCTAGAACTCAAGATCTCGATCGAGGAGTCGTTGACCACGAGGGGTCGTTTCAGCCTTTCACCGAGGGATCGGTGCATACGAGACTCTCAATCAGAGGCATACCCAGAATGACAGTTCAACGTTCCAGAACCTATGTCAATCTGGCCGACCAGTCTTTAACTACAATGGGTTGATTCTGCCTCTACCGAAGGGTCGGTGAGAACGACTGGTCGAGCTGACAGTGAAATCAAATACATATTTCCAAGTTGGGTTCCAATTCACTGTCAACCTTCCTCTCTAGGCTTTTTATGATTTAACCATTTATTCCACTAAGTCTAGGGATAATCTTCTCTAAGGTGTGGGTACCACCTAAAGTCATCTATGGCCATTTTACCTTTTTTGTGATTGCCATAACGATCAGCTTCAATCCGGTGGAGCATGATCTTTTCTCTTGAACATCTTGGGTCTTCAAACTTCCAACAAATGCTTCTTTCTGAGTCATGGAATTGACAAACATATGGACTTGGCCAAGCCGAAGCACTAACAGTTGTCCGAGGGACCAGACTTAAGCTTAAATTTGAAGCTCGTCTGGCTTAACTTAATACCATTTGTTTTCATGTATATATATATATATATATATACACACACACGAGCCACGAGTATATATGTTTAGCTCAGCTGGTTACCTCCCGCCTCAGGAAGCGAGAGGTCACGGGTTCGAGCCCCCATGGCCTAACCTTGATATGCCTTAGGGGTAAGGGTCCACTTGTGGGCTTTTACGTTGGGTATCCCACAATTTCCCACATGTAAATTAAAAAAAAAAAACCCGTTAAACATGAGTCACATGTTCCGTGAAACAAAAGAGGGAATTGGAAATTTGTGCCTTAGGGGTAAGGGTCCACTTGTGGGGTTTTATGTTGGGTATCCCACAATTTCCCACATGTAAATTAAAAAAAAAAAAAACCCGTTAAACATGAGTCACATGTTCCGTGCAACAAAAGAGGGAATTGGAAATTTGGGATGGCTGAAAGCCCAAATCTCAAACGGCACCTCCTTCCCTTCCGTATGAATTGTATGGACACCTGCCATATAAAATTGTCAATAGAAAACATTTATACAGGTCTTTTTTTTCATAATTTTTTTTTTTAATTCATTTTCAAATTAGTCTACTTTTATTTTTCTGGCCAAATGAACCAATGTTATGACTCTCAGGTTAGATCCTTCTTTTTCTCCATTTATAATTTTTAGATTCTCCCCTATTTTTCTATAATATTTTTTGTCCTCTTCCTTCCATGTAACAAGAAAAGCCAAATTTTCATTTTACATTTTTGGTTTTTTACATAAATGGTTAAAATTACTTAATTAAAAATTGACAAGCCCGAACGGGCTCGAACTTTGGCATCCAAATCCTGTCCGGCTCAGGCCTTTTTGAGAACCTGGCCCAGACCCGGCTCATGAAGAACCCTAATAAGGAGCAAGTTTGCAACCTACAGAACATCTGCACAAGATGTGAAGCATCCAAAATGCACACTGATAAGGTATCTGTCTGTACAGATTTGACAGACAACCAAATGTGTGCATATATGATCATGAAGAACCCCTCAAGGAAATGATGGTAAGTCTCTACTTTCGGCAAACCTATGATTCGAAGTAACTCTGAATATCAGATATGATGGAATAGCACACAGATGTTGAACCAGTAATTATACCCCTAAGATATCCTTCAATTTCTTCCCAGCGACGCTTAGATCAGAGGAGGTATCATGATGCATGGCAGAAATATGAGGAGTCCTGCATATTATATCCCAAAAGATGTGCTGGTAAGAAACAGGATTCATGCATATTATATCCCAAAAGATGTGCTGGTAAGAAACAGGATTCATGACAAATTAATTAATTCAATGCTCACAATGTCTCGTCGTGGATTCTTAAATCAGTGAAATGCAACTAGCAGCATTCAATTTAGCAGTACGCATAATAGTCATAAGTTCATAGCAGCAACTTAAAATAAAATGGTTCTTACATTGCTTGCAACAAGATTTTTAATGGATATGGCAACTACTTTGCAAATACATGGATACTTTGAGATGAGTCATATACCAATGTTGGCCATGCCTCCGTGCTGTATATACTTCACGGATTCTTTATGGATTCTACTGTTGCTACCTTATCATTATTTTCAAGATGATAAAGCATTATCACACCTTTTCTCCTTCTAAAATTTTAGCTAAAATAGTGGAAACGTTTATTACTTCATTGCTAATGCTTACAGTAGATTTTTGTACTAATGTTAAACCATGTCGCATGGGTGGGTACAAGTCTCAAAATCTGAAACCAATATGAGCTATCAGATTCAGCCAATCCCAAAACATAAGATTCACAGATGTCGCATGATGTTTAAATACTCTTAGATAGAATTCTATTTTTAAATGAACAAGGCATGAAAATAACACCAATAGAAAATAATTTTATTCTAAAGGATTAAGTGACAAGCATATTGATATTTTAATTAAGTTCCAATAGAAGAATGACATTATAATATTTTTGCCATAATGAATAACAGTGGTAACAAGTACTACAAGAATCCATCATTAGACAAGGGTGTCGCACATTTCAAAAAGTCCCAAAAAAGCATCGATTTAACTTTACATAGGGATGGAAACTAGCTAGGTTAGGATCCAACATGTGCTGTACAGTTCAAGTTTGATTAAAATCACATCGAAAGCTCAAGTTTGAGCCCAACTTGGGCCTGAAACATGTGATGGGCCCAAACTATGAGTTTGACTGGCTTGTTTGAAAGCCCAAGCTCGATGAGGAGCCTAAATAAGTGCAGAGGAGAATATCTAACCACCCATTTGTAGTTTGAGAAAATTCCAGCAATCCTACCGCTCAGATCCTGCATCTTTTTCTTTTTCTTTTTCTTTTTTTGAATAACATGGTATCTTTTTTTGAATATATGACATAGCGTAGCTTAAAAAGAAAAAATACAAGTTTCAGCAACAAGTATGGGTTCGGCCAAACGCTCCAATTGTAGGGAAATTGGAGAGAAGTCCCACGGCTAGAATCCCACAAATAAAATAAAAAAATTTGCCTCTAAAAAATCGAAACTAGAGAGCAAAGGAAATCGAAATTGATCACCCAAAGCTAATCTAAAATTGGCCCAATCTTATATGGGAAACTAAATTGATTATAGAACTCACAATCTCACTCAAAGAATGTAAATTCAAAGCCCAAAATCTCACTTAGGTCAAATTTCTATAAAGAAAAATTGAACAAAAGCTTTGATCAATTTGAATCTCCACAAAATAAACTGTGCATTAATTAAATTAAAATCCAAACATAAAATTAGAAAATCACACCACAATAATCGAAATTTGCATGCACTAAATTAATTAAAGACAATAAAATTTCTAAAAATTCAAACCTATCAAAAACTCACCTAAGAATTGAGAGGAACCAAGCAACCAATGCTTTCACTGGAATTGATCCAAATTGTGTGTACATGTTATGGTTGACCACACCTCAATTTATAGAAGTTTACAATGAATCAAAAAAAGAAAAAAAATCCTCGCTCAGGTAGACACACCCAAGCCTTGCTAATCCTATTTCTTGCCAACTAAAACTCACCCAATCACTACATGCCATGTGGTAATTGTTACATCATTAAATAAAAAACTAAAAGAAATTCCCAATAAGGTTGTGGCACCCAAACTTACTTAATGTGGAGATATTTGTTTCTAATTTCAGTTTCCTTAGATTCAACAAAATAGGGATTGGAATTTTCCAAGGAGTCAAGGAGGTGAAATTTAACATCCTGTAACCCTTCCTTGTGCTCAACAAATGGGCCTCTTCCTTAGATCATATCAAGCCCAAAATGTGAAACTAAAGGCCTCACCCAACATACCAACGCATGAGCCACTTATTTTAATGTTTTGGACCCAAATTGAGCCTTTAATTGGACTCCTTTTGGCACCTTCAAATTTCTCATACTCTCTCAATGCCCTTTCAACATTGTCTTCATCTAATTTAGCCTTCGTTGTTTTCTTTGTTTTGTTACTTTCTATTGCACCTCTGGTGCTTTTAATATTAATTCAGTTACCTCTTCAAAAATAAAAAAAGGCTAATTTCTTTGATGAACTCTTCTTCATCTTGATTCATGTTGGCAATTATGTCCACATCATACCCACTGGCTTGAGAAGAACTCGTCCACGAGTTTAAAAGATTCGCATCAGAGAGATGAAACAAAAACTTTGACCATTGCCACTTTTGTCACCCCTTAGGTTGATAAGGGTAGTACAGTAAGAGACTGGACACCATCTTGGAGTTGTGGATCAAGCCGTTGGGGAGATGGATGAAGAACCATGTCACCCAAAATGTTAGATAATATGTGTCACTAGTACAATTGGTTATATAATTTGCCTAAAGTGGGTTTACATGGGATTCAAAATTTTGAGGATTGGGCCGGGTTTTCACTTTTACACAAGCATGCTAGGAATTTTTTTTTTTTGGGGGGTTAAAAAATCACTATCCAGTGTCTAATTCAAATATCAACAGCTTGGGAATCCAAGTGGGCCCCACAGCAAGTTTTTCCCAAGAAAACGCCACCCCTAACCCCTTACAGACACCCGACCCTCATTTCTCTCTCTTCTCCTTCACTCTTAGTAAACCCTGCCAGCAAGGAAAAAAATAATAACAAAAGGAGGAACGGGCCATTGCCGACCCCTCTCCATCAGTTCTCTCGCACTCTCTGATTCTCTCTTTCAGTCTCTCAAACTCTAAATCTTCCTTCTCTCGGTTCACTCTCTCTCTCTCTCAATCCTCTGCCTCAGCCCTGTCTCAATCTTCTCTCTTCTTTGCCCGGATTTGCAGTGGCCAATGCCGCCGCCCTACACTCCTTGTCACGCCCCTGCACCGTCCGTCCGTCGCATGTAAGACTCTTATGTTATTGTGGAAATGATTTGTGATGAGTGTAAAAATGTGAAAGGGTGTAGGGAAGGTTCATATTTTGGTGAAGAAAATTTTCCAAAGTCCTTAAATGTGGCTTAGAGCTTGTGAAATTTCTCTTGTCGAGGAATGAACATTAAAATGGAACTTGTTATTGAGCAACAAATCTACAAACTCAATCACAAATCAAAGATTCAAGCACACACAAGAACAACACAAATTTTGCGTGGTTCAGCAAAATTGTCTACGTCCACAGGACGTGCAACAAGATTCCACTATGAAGAAGATCCCAAAATACAAGATTACCCAACCCTTTCCCTTCCCTCTTCCTCATAGTCTCTCTTTCTCCTCTTTGTTTCTCTCCCAAAGAAACCTGCATAGCCCCCCAAGCATGAATATTGGATCCAATTGATGTTCCCATCAATAGATTCTGCGTAGCCAATCAAATATTTATGAAAGGGTTTTGCCTTGCCACGAGTCGACAAACAAATCCCGTAACGACAAGTGACCAAAAATTAAGTTTGTTTATTGGAATTTAGATTAATGTCTCTTTTCAATTCAAATTTTAAGTGATAAAAATAAAAGAGATTAAATGATAAATGATTTGAAATCATTAATCTAAAAACCAACAAGACATAAATTAACTAAAAAATCCATACTACTTGTTTGGACCGAAGTCCAGATCTTGGCTTGACAAGCCTTACAAAACTCGCCACTAAAACTTGAGCAATTTGGATCTCCAAAAATTGATATTATTGAACTGGCTCATTTTCAAAAATTACATGTGTTATTATAAGGAAAAAAAAAACCCTAAAGACTAATTTATCATTTCCTTTGTCGACCACACCAAGAGGGAAATAAACTAAAAATAAAACAAAAATAAGAGGGAAAGAAATACACAAGGATTTGGGTATCAAGTCGATGCAGTGCTAAATGCCACGCATGAGAGGAAGTCCAGGAGGGAATTCCTTAGTTGCACCGATGGAAGGTGTCTCAGCAGTGACCCCTTGAGCCACCCAGGCGTACAACTCACCTTTGTCACCCATCGTCTCCTGCTTGATCTCCCGCTGGGACACAAGACTTGCCTCAATCTTCTTACCCTTCCCTAGCTCCATGTCCTCCAAGGAGCCAAAAATATACTTGGTACCATCCTTGAAAAAGGAGTTCAAGTTCTTCTGACCGTGGTGCCGTGTATTCCGATCATACTACCATGGACAACCCAACATAAATCTCATTTGCCCACCGAAAAAGGAACTAGGCACTTCTTCTCCACAGTGATCTCATTTGCCCATTTTGAACCAAGCCTTTGTGGTTTAAGCTTCAGCTTACCTACCACTGCTTAGGCCACAACATTGCAGCTACTACCACTATTTATAATCAAATTACAAACACTTTTCTCATGATAGTACATTTAGAATGAAAAATATTTGTTCGTAGGCAATTGTCTTTCAGTTGTTCCTTCGAGGTCATGAGAATGCGCTAGATGATGAAACTCACACCCGAGTCACTCTACGTGATATCCTCCTCACTGAAGACGTCTCCTCCGCTTGCTACAGCTTCCTCGCTCTCTTCTTGGGCCAGGGTCACACGCTGATTTGGGCATTCGGCTGCCATGTGACCTAATCCATTACAGTGAAAACACTTCAACTTGGGCCACTATGGTCGATCTGTAGTTGGAGCCAATGTCACAAATACTGTTCTCGGGATATTAATGGCGACTGTTAATGTCGGGATATTTTCAGATTTCGGGTTTTTAGTGGGAATTTAACATGAAAATCTCGTGGAAAATATAAATATAATAAATAAATATTTCTCATCTAATATTCTTTGAGCAAAAAAATATCATACAATTCTACATGAGTTCATTGCTAAATACCATATCAAAGTCTTCCAATATAAAAAAAAAAAACATTAAAGACACAATTATCCACTAAGAAAGCGTAATTTGAAGTAAAAAGGATCTCTTGACTCTTTTCTAATTTTAATGGCTTTAAAAAAAATTTAAATTACAATATTGCAATATTATTTATTTAAAATTATTTATAATTTATTATACTTATTTATGAACATAATTACTTAAAAAGATATATTCTTAGATAGATGATTTATAAGAAAATAGGTTAAATGAATTATGTTAAGTATGGTTTGTAAGTTCAAAAGAATTGGGCTTAATTTTATGAAAAAATCTAACTTAGAATGGATTTTCTATTCAATGTGATTGACAATAGATGCAAAGATAAAAAAAAAATAGGCTGATAACAAGCCTTTAGGGGACTTTCTTTTCAGAAAAAAATTTGATTTTATCAGCTATTTCACTGATGTGTTACTTTTTAATTTATAAATTATTAAAAAATGAATTAAAAGTTTTCAAATAAATTGAAACTTCTCATTTCACAAATCTGTGACTCTTACATCACAAATGTGAAATATTGATTGAAATATGGGTTCGCCTCATAAATTGAACCATTCAAATAAATTAGCACGACAATAAAATAAATGTTTACTACTTATTAATCTAACATTAAGATTTGAGAATTCATATTAATAATTATTTTTATAATTTAGTTATGGAAGAGCTGTTTTCTTTAAAGTCAATTCTTGTTTTGCAACTTTTTTAAAATAATTAAAATAAAAATACAAAATTTAATCAATATCCATTGCTTTATTCATGGGCTATAGTTTTAAATTATAAAATTTAATATATACATTTAAAAGTATAATAAATCGATATATATTTTACTATTTAAAATTTTAAGATAAATTAATTTAATTGACTTTTTACAAGTGAAGAAAGATGAAAAACGCATGGTGTTAACTGTTAAGCAAGCCAAATCGTGTGTTACTGCTTGGCATGTTCGTGCAATTCTGCGAACGGAGTCATCTCGTGAAGAAAAATTTTGCCGGTAAAAACGTGTTTTTAATGCGAATTTACCACTTCTCACGTTAAAAACGTGTTTTTGTCGGTAAATTCCCGTTAAAAACGGCATTGACATTAAAAATGCGTTTTTAATGCGAAAACGATATTTTGCCTATGGGAGATATTTGTTCCACGGGTTGGAGCCTGGGAGCTGTCTTTGGAGCGAGTCATGATGATGAACCCCCTCTAGAGCCTGCTCGAAACTAGGTTGGTAGGAGAACGTCGACCTTCAATCTTCTCAAATTGTAGGGCCTTCTAGCAGGTGTCTAACCTACAATGGAGATCAAGGCCAACCATCGAATCGCTGATAGAAGAGCGGAGTCCTTCAAAGTACCTGGAAACAATAAACTGCTCCGGCTCGGTTGTTTTGAGTTATCAGAAAATTAAAATCTTCAACGTACTCACTAACAGACCAACTTAATTGTCTGATTTTTTGCAGCCTGTTAAAAGGTTTGTGCATGGTTAGGAGGAAGAAAGGTTTTAAACATAAGCTTTTGCAACTTATCCCACGATTGAATGAGAACCTATCCAAAGTTCCTATGCTCGGTTTTTTAAGTTTCAACCAAGTCCCAATTTTAAAATTACAAATTTAACCCGTTGATATTCATGCACATCACCACACTCAAAAACATTGTCTGCTGTTTCTACCCAATCCAAAAAATCATCGCCAGATAGCCCACCAACAAACTCAGGAATGTCGAATTTGATTGGTAGAGGCTTGTCCCCTCTGGCGGGACGATGACGAGGCTACCGATGATGGTCATGTTGCCGTCGTCTATCATGAGAACCATCAAATCTATCTAAATAAGAACCATGGTGTGATGCATGAGATAATCTGAAGGATGGAGAGATGCATCTTTCGTGCATCAACTGTTGCATTGAAGTGTGAAGCGTTGCCATCTGCCTCACCAACACTGCATTTGTCTCATGAAGACCCCGCACCGCATGCAAGTCCTCCCGACACTCATCACCGGACGAGTGTTGTTCCAGGTGACTGAGATTGTCCGGAGCGACTTCTTCGTTCCTACTTGGGTTGTTCTGGGTGTCATACCATCTAGCCATTGAAAGGGACGATAGAACAAAGCAAGAAAGGCGTTGAACCCTAAACCCTAAATTGTGCACTACACACACTAATATGATCATATAACGTTCTGTCCAGTTTCAACCATGCGATCACAAAACCATCGGTGTTGTAAGAACCAATTAAGTGTTGAAAATCTCAATCCAAGACTACATTTTAATTGTTGTAGAAGTTATCACATTATGCCCGAAACATTGTTGTATGGTCGGTTTGCTATCAAACAAACCAATTGCTGCCTAGAACAATTCTACGCGTCGGCACGAAAAAATTCATAGTCGGGGCTACAAAATTCCTATTCAGACGTGCTATATATCGCTGGAAAGATTTTTGACAGATCCAGGAACGCTGAAGCTTGCATAATTTTCTGGGTACATTTGATTGGGCAAATATCCTCTGCGACACAACGTCAAATCCATAACTGTAGTTACCAGTTTCGCCCCAGAATGGTTCTGCGCATTGACACGAAAAAATTCATAACAGAAGCTACAGAACTCTGATTCAGACATGCCATATGCCACTGGAAAGTGCTCTGGCAGATCTAAACATGCTGAAAATTTCAAATTTCTCTGGGTTTGTTTGATTTGGCAAAAAAGCTCTGTAACTCAGTATCAGATCTGCAATTGCAGTCAATCTCACAGTCAAGTACATGTTTGCCAAAACTGCAATAACTCGAGCTAGGAGAATCAGATCTGGACGTTTAAGATACCATTGAAAAGCTTACTAATCAAGCAATCCACACCAGAAATTTCAGAATTTTCTGAGTCCGTTTAATATTTTTAAAAAGCTCTATAAGTCACTGCTCGTTTTGAAACAGATCTGGATCTGGTCTTCAAACACAAAAACCATCCATTCTAGTTCGCTCGGTTTTGTTCTTGAACAGCAAGGATGATGATCTCAAACAAAACACTTGGATCAGTTATGAATAACGAAAGTTTCAAAGGTTTTGATGATCAATCCACCAGCATGCACTATTGTTCATAGATCTGGTTCCAGCACAGATCTAAAAGGCAAACAACAATCATGGGGATGAAAAGCATATTGATTCTCCTATGTGGTTTTCCCTTCAGATCTGAACCGTAAGACCCAATGGCATGAATGGCAATGGACCCAACAGTTACAAGAAAACATGAAACCCTCAAACCTAATCGGTTTTCAAACATCGAACTGATCTGAGAGAAATTCAAGTACATCAAATCAATGCTTGTACAAATTACAGTCAAAAAAAAAAAATTACAGCAAGATGAACTGAAATGATGTACAGTGACCGAACAAAGTGTCTTAAAAAAATTGAAATAAAAAATGTCTATGAAAGCCAACACAAAATTCCCAAGAACACTCACTCTGATACCAACCGATGCAGGCTTGGGGTAGGTTTTCACTTTTATCCAAGCGTGCCAGGATAATAGGTCCAATTGACGCTCCCATCAATGGATTCCGCGCAGCCAATCAAATATTTACGAAAGGGTTTTGCCTTGCCACAAGTTGACGAACGAATCCCGTGACAACAAGCGACCAAGGAATTAAGTGTGCTTGTTGGAATTTAGATTAATCTCTCTTTCGAATTTATATTTTAAGTGATGAAAACAAAAGAGATTAAATGATAAATGATTTGAAATCCTTAATCTAAAAACCAATAAGACAAATTAATTCAAAAATCCATGGTACTTACTTGTTTGGACCGAAGGCCGGGTCTTGGCTTGAGAAGCCTTGTAAAACTTGCCACTCACACTTGAGCAATTTGTATCTCCAAAAATTGATATTATTGAACTGGCTCATTTTCGAAAATTACATGTGTTTTTATAGGAAAAACAAAGCCAAAAGATTAATCTACCCTTTCCCATAACTCTTCCTGGTGCTTAACAAACGGGTGTCTTCCTTGAACCATGTCAAGCCCAAAATATGAAATTGAGGGCCTAACCCAACATACCAACCCATGAGCCACTTATTTTAATGTTTTGGACCCAAATTGAGCCTTAAGTGGACCCTTTTTGGTACCTTCAAATTTCTCATGTTCTGTAAGTGCTCTTTCCACAATGTCTTCATCTAATTGGCTCATTTCTTCAATGAACTCTTCTTCATCTTGATTCATGTTGGCAATGATGTCCTCACAAATATATATGTATATATAAAACAAAGATCACCGTTAAATGAGTTTGCATGAAGTTCGGATGCAAATTTGGATTCCGGGACTCATAGTGGATCAAATGGATCCCTTCCCCCCACCCCACCCTCCCTCATCTCACCCACCTACCCCCTGTGAACGTGCATGCCCAATTTGACACTAATTTGACTTTTAAATCCTATTAATCTAACCCAATGAATTTTCACTTCTAGATAAATGTGAAATTTTGACGGCTTAAAAAAAGTGACTTCTCTTTAAGGCCTTTCTGATGCAGACCAACCCAATTTCGAACTAGGCCCAGCCACCACTTAATGTTGTATGGTTTTTATAACCCTACTCCAGCAGCAAAAGAAGCATACGATGGAATGAAGGAAAAAAAAAAAAGCTTGGAGCTGTAGCCCATGCGATGAATTCCCCTTGAGGGTTTGGTGTGAAGCCAACTTCTTCTCCTTCTCCTTTCCACATCTTCTTCAGGTACTCTTCTTCTACTTCTATCCTCTCTTCTTCTATCCTCTCTTCTTCTTCTCTTCCTATCTCTTTTCTTCTCTCTTCTTTTCTTCACTCTTCTCTTCCCTTTCTTTGGCCGTGAATACCCAAACCTCATCCCTAGCCTTGCCGCAGCCCTAAAGAACCCATCCTACCAGTTTCGCCCCCTCCAAATATCCACTCCTACTATTTCCGTTTCACTCCTAAGCCATCCCCTGTACTGCTGTAACATCTTGGGATTCCCTTTCTCTTCACCGACTCCAAAACAGCCCAAATCCAAGCCCCTTGCCTTCGTGACCTACTAGTTTCCCTCCCAATAATCCCCTATCCTGTGTCGCCATCTCTCCTTTGATCCAAATCCATTTTCACCACCCTTAGATCTCCACTTCATGCTTGCCGTAACCCTCTTTCTTCCTTTCTCTGTTTCCGTCGCCATCTTCTGCGACTTCCACCCCTTCGTTACCTTAAGCCAACCATTTGTTGAATTCCATTCGTATCCCTCATCCATTTTATTATACGTGCCTAAGCAATGAGTTTAATAGTCAAATCCTTTTCTCATTTACCCACTCCATCTACCCCTTTACCCCTTTCTTTATATGTTATTTCTCATGTACCATCCATCTAGCCTATCATTAGTCATTTAAATCCATTAAACACATTAGATTTTTAGTATTTGCATGTTTATTTGTAATAATCTTATATTAATCAATTGCACATGATAATTGATTATCTAATTTCAGCCCATTTTAGCTTTAGGGTGCATTATTTTCATCCATTTAATCTTTAGGGAACCACATTTAGGCATTTAGGGTTACCCTATCCCCTTTTTTCCTGCATCGCTTTCAAACCCACCCATACATGTGAGCCCAAGTGAGCCGATCAAGGAGTTTACACCAAACTTGGTGCAGACTTGCTTTAGGGGAAATGCCACCATATATATATATATATAGACAAAAGAACAAAGAGACAGAGAGGCAGGAAGATAGAAAGAGAATGATTTGTGTGTGGATGAAGGGGAGCTTTGAAAACCATGAGATCTAAGAGAGAGGGAGTTGAAAATGGGAGAGAGCTACCAATTTGTGTGAACGATGGGGTAGGTGGAGGGTAAAGATAGGTGTAATAGAAGTAGGATAGCTTAATCTCTATAGTTTATCTATATTTAAAGAAATAGTGTCAAGTGACCTTCAAATGAATATTGATTATTCATTGAATATGTGTTTGAGATAATTTATGCTGACTAAAAAAATAGAGAAAATTCGTGAAAGAAATGGAGAGTTAAAGATAGAATTAAGATTTTAGGATTAGAGGTGAGCTAGATAGAGTTGTCATACTTTTCATATCCTAGTAATTAAAAAAATATGTGAAATTCCTGTAAAAATGGCTAAAAATAGAACATCATCATTATCATCAAAGGCTAGTATTCAATGGATCTGGGATCGTCTTTATGAGTTCTTCTTCTCCAATTGATCCTATCACAAACCGCACTAACAATCACCTTACAATCTAGCATGTCCTTTATTCTTTCCCTCTAACATTTCAGTAGTCGGCCTCTCCTCCTAGTGCCTTCGATTTGTAGTCTCTCAACTCTACGCACTGCAACCATGTCTAGTCTTCTAGAAAATTTGTGAAAAAGAGCGTGTGTGAGCTCATCTTATCTAAGATAGATAATAGCCATCTTGCTTGTGACTCTAAATCATGCTAAAAGATCGTAACATTCCTAACTTCCTCATGCATTAAAAATATTTCCTTAGTGTTATAAAACCATGACATGATAACATTCTTGATGTAGAACTCACTCTCAAAAGCTAGCTATTGAGAGAAGGGTGTCTCAAGTGTTATATGGAGCCATTGATTTATCAAATTAACTGATATTGGACTTTTGTCACTCCACACCCGCCCTCACATGCACCGTCCTCCAATATTTTCTTCTTTTTTCTCCATTATTATTTTCTACACTTAGAAGTCTAATCATATACTGTTAATTAATTTTTTTAGGACCACAGTAAAATACATAAATATATCGAATTAACAATCTAATTGTAAAAACATAATTAAGGAAAAAGTAACCAATTCAAAAAATTGAAGTAGTGACATTCATACCCAAAAACAAAAGACCAAGGTCTAATAAGAGCAAGTTCAAGTTCTCAACAAGCCTTGAGTGATGCACCATGTGATTTTCATCTTCTTTTCCTTTTCAAGAGCATGCAAAAAGTTGCACATGGGACATTGAGCAAAGAAAATGCACATTTCCCATGATTAAAAAAACCATTTCTTCTATTTTGATCGTTTTCCATGATTTTTCACTACTTGTTAGGTACTTAACATGATAAGGGTAAGCCAATCCTTCCAACTCATCATACCTATTTATGAAGGTTTTTTTTTTCCTTTTCTAGGACTTTTTCCTTGCAGGAATTTTCCTTATTTTTCAAGTCAAGATCAGCCAAAACCTTCTAATTCACCACATCCAAATTTAAAATCCTTTTTTTAAATATTTTTAGTTGATAAATTTAGGTGACCAACAAATGAATCTTGGTTGTTCATTTGATCCATGGTCGAGATGATTTTATGAAGACCTAAAATTAAAGACAATTCCTCAAAAAAAAAGCTAAAAAATAGAAATAGATATTTTTGGATTAGGTTTGCTCAGCCAAATTGATTTATCACGCTTTATCATATCAAATTTCAATAATTAAATAAATATATAAAATTATATAGAAGTGGCTAAAAAGATAGAAATAAATTTAGTGAGTTAGATTGATTTTTCACACTTTTGCCATGTCTATAATTAAAAATATATATATAACAGTCATGTAAAAAATAGAAAAAAAATTACGATCAGATTTGGTGATTTGGAAGAATTTGGCCGTTCATGAATAAAGAAAATTCTAAAAATAGAAAAATGATTTTATAGATGGATATGATGAGTTGCAAGGATTAAACTCCATCTTATATCATCAAGAACACTAATAAATGGAAAAATTAATGTAGAAATAACTAAAAATGAAAGAGAATTTGAAGATTGGATTTGGTGAGCTGGAAGGATTGGATCCACTCATGTCATGTTAGCAACTTAAAGAAAACGAAACTTAATGCATAAGAGGAAGAAATGAAAATTTAAGTTATTGCATTGCCCAAGGCTTATTGAAATCGCTCATATCAAACCTTGATCTTTTGTTCTCAAGTATGTATGTCACTCTTGTTCAATTTTATGAATTGGTTATTGACGTAGGACACGGACATGGACGATCCCCACGGATCCACTTCTATTTTTATTTTTATTTTTATATTTATTTTATTTAGCAAGTTTGAGTAGAATAGAATTGTTATTTTCGTTTGGGATTTTAATCTCCTAATTTAGTTAGTTTCTGTTTGGATAGAGTCCTAGTTTAGTAAGGAGGCCAGGTCGGTGGCTTTCCCGTTTTAGTTTCTTTTGCTATTTTTCGAGTTAGTGTTTTCCTATAAATACCTATGGATGTAATAGAGATGAAACACACGATGGATTAATAAAAATCTCTTTCTTCTCCTATTTTTGCCAACTTGCAGACCATTCTTCTTCCTCCTGCCCAGTTGCAGCAATTAGTATCAGAGCCGAGTTTCTCTATATCCCTATTATACAGAGACGTTCTTATTCGGAGACAGGCCCCTGCAGTGTCAGGGACGATCGTGGTCTCAATCCCAGGTAAGATCTACCATCCCAATCTCCATCCTCCTCCCCTTTGCCAAAAAAAAGAAACAAAACAAACCAAACCGCAACCAACACATACCTGTTTGTAGACTTGCTTCTGCCTTCATCCCTCTTCGATTCCTTCTGCAACCCATCAACAAATTTTGCCTCCTTCAAGCCCCTTTCCGCCATTGCTGCGAGAGCCTCTCATCGCTGCAACCCAGGTACCGAAACTCTTCTTCTTTCATCTTCTTCCTTGCCGCGAATCCCTTTTCCTTTTTTCCTCCTTCTCCCTCTGATCCTTTCGTCTTTCCCTGCTTCCATCTCTTCTTCTCTTTCGTTTCCGCCGCCAACCCCCTCTCTTTTTTTTCTCAATTCGCTGTCCTAAAGCCCAAAATCCCATCCGTAAAGGCCTAAGTTATTACCGCAGCAACCCTTCGTGGCTTTTCCCAAGTGCGGAAATCCCAATTAGTACCTATTAGTATTCACACCTCTTCTGTGTAAACCCAATTCAACCAGCACAGTCCTTGAGCATGTGTCCCCTTTTCTGTCCACACATTACAGCTTCCCCCATGTGCCTAATCCACACCATTTAAGTCATTTGTTCCACTTGTGTGCATACTTTCTCTTTTCATGACCCATGTCCACTTCAGAAAATACCCTCCATAGTCCACAACCCCTTTACACCTTATTCGAGTCTTATCTTTTCCCAAACCTTCATTCAACCATGGCCCACCTTGACACTGTTGATCGTTTCTCAGTTTGACTCCTTTGACCGAACCTCTCCATGCATTGGATCCCACCTCATCCATCCATTAAACCATTTACCTGATCCTCCTCATACTACCCATCTAATCCCATCACATACCCATCTAACAGATATCATGAGCCCTATACCTATTGCCTAAGTCACTCAATTCTTTTCAAACCCTGAACCGATTCAACCCGCAACATCAGGTGGACTCAACGGCGACCCCTAGTGGTAACAAGTATGTTACCCGAGCTGGGATAAAAGAACTTTTGTCTGACGTGCGATATGACTTTCTAGATTTTTTACACGAATTTAAAGAAATATTGCACGGCAGATAATATGGAGACCCTACGAAGGTGAACAAAAACTCAAAATATGTGCCCACTTCCTCGATATGTGTGCCGACACCTCCAAAGTCAGACTCAAAGTTCATGCCTGCTTCTCCAGAATTCGTGACCCCACAATCATTGCCTCTGTTGGAGACAGCGCCAGTTGTGTGGCCGGTACCACAGTCGATGCAACCGACGAGTGTCAATCCACCACCACCCCCCCTACGTACACCACCACCACTGCAAATTACCCAACCATCTCCATTACCCAAACCTGATCCCATTACGGATACCAATAATTCATCTATGGTTATTCGTACACCATCCTGTCCACCTCCTATCCTCTCATTGGTGCCTCGTCCGACAGACCCTAAGGACCGTGTGATCACTCCAGTGCCATATGAAGACCCCTTAGAGATCAACTTGGTCCGTCCATGCTTGAGCCCGTTTGCGGTCCTTCGCTACTTTGTCCTATAGAAAGAATGCTCTCATCATCCGTGCTTTGAGGATTGTGCAGTTAAAAGTTTCATCATTCGCATCTTCGGACTTGGTCTTCATCGCTGTTTGGTCCCATGTGATTTTTCTGATTTCAACTCGAGGACGAGTTATTTTCAAGACCGAGGGACTGATATAGGACACGAACACGGACAATCCCCACGGATCCACTTCTATTTTATTTTCTTTATTTATATTTATTTTATTTAGCAAGTTTGGGTAGAATAGGATTGTTATTTTTGTTTGGGATTTTAATCTCCTAATTTTAGTTGGTTTCCATTTGGATAGAGTCCTAGTTTAGTAAGGAGGCCAGGTCAGTGGCTTTCCCGTTTTAGATTATTATGCTATTTTCGAGTTAGTGTTTTCCTATAAATACCTATGGATGTAATAGAGATGAAACACACGATGGACAAATAAAAACTACCTTAAGGCATAGCATTTTCCTATCCTCTTTCTTCTTCTCCTATTTCTACCAAGTTGCAGACCATTCTTCTTCCTCCTGCCCAGTTGCAGGTTGCTCCTGCATCAGTTATTTTTTCCTTAAATTTGCATTTTAAGAGTAGATTGTTTTTATGATTGGACTTTTTAAGTAGATAGTGGTTCATCAATTAGTTAATATAGTAATAAAATAAATCAATAGATGACCCTATGCTTTCTTTTCTTTTTTTCTTTTTTTTTTGAGCGGTTTCACGTCCATCAAATAGATGACCTTAGGCTGTGTGTAGAGCATGTACTATAACTAGTAACTATAAATGATACAGTAGTTTTAAATGGATAATCTACCTTTTACCATGTTCATATAATCTATACATAGGCTTTAGGCTTAAGGCTTTCGAGCTTGACCACATATAAGCCCAAACCAACTCAATTAACCATTGGGCTTGATATTTAAGCCTGAGCCCAAATTATCACTTGAGCATAAGAATAGTGCTCAAGCCCTTGGAGGCTGGACTCATCAAGCTTTTGGTCAAAATGGGTCAAATTCACAATGCCGATCATAGCATGAGCCCACAATCCCACTTTTTGGGCAATAGCAAATCAAACCTGTTTATAATATAGGTGTCAATCAATGATTACAACAAGAATTTCAAAGACAAGTAATAATTTCAAAAGAATAAAGGACCTGATAATCAAGTGGTGACCTTGTAACATATCACTGGATGAAGACATGATATCCTTCCAAGGAAATGTTTTTTTTGCAAATACCAAAGTTTCCATCCTCAAATCATTTCAATCTGAATTAGTAATGACATCTTGAAAGGAAGTTGTGGATTAGGCAAAGGTGGTTTTACTTGAGATCCAATTTTAAGGTTGCTATTTCATTCCCTGGTTGGCTGGCTTGTGTCTTAAATGATGCAGAGATATTGCACCTTTGTGGAGCTTGTCAAGTGATGTCTCTTTAATTCTTCCCCCTTAACCTTTAAGCATGGAAGGTGACTTGACTCAAGAATTAAAGTGGCCAGATCAAGGAAATGAATATTAGTGACAAAACACAAACATGACGAAGACTTGGTCACATCTTGAGGGGTCGCTATATTTTCTATGGGAACACACCTCTGGAGTACAAAAGATTTAGCAAGTGAGGAATTGAATGCATCTCAATGGTTTTTAGCAATCAATTTCCTATTCTGATGTAGAGACAACAGGTTGTTTGCATTGCATCCCCTTTCACGTTTACATTTTTTACTAGTATCTCCATCTAAGATGCCCAGATTTTTATCTAGGATACCAAAAGGAAAGCTCTAAGTGAGACAAAATTATAGATAAACACATGCACAACTAGAAATTGAAAGAAAACTGAAAGAGAGTTTTCTCTCTTTGGTGCTAGAACACAATTGACCCGAGACGGGGGAGAGGGGGGGGGGGGAGGGGGTGTTTGAATAGATCAATCCCAATTCATTGGTCCATTTAAAAATTAATTGATTGATTAATTAAGTACAGCGGATATAACAATCAAGTGTGTGTATTAGCAAATGTGATTAAGAAATCAACACAAAAAATTAGCTCTAACACCACAATCACAATGACACAAGATATATAGTGGTTCGGTTAAGCCAATCTACATCCACTGTTAGGACTACCTCAACCTTGAGCTATCCTCAAATTCACTAAGTGAGGACTTACACCCTCACAATTAGAGTATGAATTCAACCTAACTCAATCGACTGGGAATTTCACCCACTACATGTAACATAGGAATTCCACCTATTTGAATTGGCTGAAAATTCTACCCACCACGTGTGCCAGAGACGACGCTCTAGATTTTTTTTATAGTGGTTCTAAAGCCAAGCCTCCTTAATCCACTTTCACAGGACAAAGGTTTTAACAACAAAATTAAAATCAAGAAGCACTTGCCTTGTAGCTATTTCTCGAAGATGTGTGCTTCTCAAAGATCCACCCAATGTATGCCCAAGTTAATCTCGACGTTCCGCCTCGTAGCCGTCGTTTAGCAATCACAATCTCAGCGTGAATAGGAAATTGGTTCTACCAATATCTATCCTAGTTGTATATCATTTCCCCTCTCTTTTCACAACCTCAATCACCACGATTAGTTGTATTAGATTTCCCAAGTGTAAGCACAAGAGAGAGAGAGCGATCCTTTTGTTGGCCCTTGCTTAAGCTCACGATATTGATGAGGGTCCAACGGATTTGCCAAAGGATGTGAATAGATCAATCCCAACTCGTTGGTCCATTTAAAAATTACTTGATTGATTAATTAAGTGCAGTGGATATAACAATCAAGTGTGTGTGTGTTAGCAAATGTGATTAAGAAATCAACACAAAGAATTAGCTCTAACACCACAAGCACAAGGACACAAGATATATATTGGTTCGGTTAGCCAATCTACATCCATTGTTGGGACTAGTTCAACCTTGAGCTATCCCCAAATTCACTAAGTAAGGACTTACACCCTCACAATTAGAGTATGAATTCCATCTAACTCAATTAGCTGGGAATTTCACCAACCACATGTAAAATAGGAATTCCACCTATTTGAATTGGCTGGGAATTCCACTCACCACGTGTGCCAGAGACTACGCTCTAGATTTCTTTTATAGTGGTTCCGGAGCCAAGCCTCCTTAATTCACTTTCACAGGACAAAGGTTTTAACATCAAAATTAAAACCAAGAAGCACTTGCCTTGTAGCTATTTCTCGAAGAAGTGTGCTTCTCAAATATCCACCCAATGTGTGCCCGAGTTAATCCCGACTTTCCGCCTCGTAGCCGTCGTTGAACAATCACAATCTCAGGGTGACTAGGAAATTGGTTCGACCAATATCTATCCTAGATGTATATCATTTCCCCTCTCTCTTTTCACAACCTCAATCACCATGATTGAGCGTATTAGATTTCCCAAGCGTAAGCACAAGAGAGAGAGTGATCCTTTTGTTGGCCCTTGTTTAAGCTCACTGATAATAATGAGGGTCCAACGGATTTGCCAAAGGATGTGAAATGGTTGCACAAAGATTGGTATTTATAGAGAAGGCAACCTATTTCAGAAACTGTCATGTACCGACAGGTCAGGCGCACCGAGGGGTCAGTGACTAAGAATATTACCGTTCAACCACTAAACCGTTGCGTATTAAATGCACTCCCAACGGAATAATTTATACTCGGCCGACGTGTCTGTGTCGCTGATAGGTCGATAGTCATGGCACCGAGAGGTCAGACCATACGAGGGTCTTGATCTGGGGCAACACCATACAGATAGAGTTTCATGCCCCGAAACTTGTCCTACTCAGAACAACGTGATGCCTTTTACCGAAGGGTCGGTCCTGATACTCTCAATCGGTCTTGAATTACAGAGATGTCTGTTTTCTCAAGAGTCCACATGAGTTCTAGGTTTCATCGTCGACGAGTCGTTCACCACGAGGGGTCATTAAGTTCATCACCGAGGGGTCAGTGCATACGAGACTCTCGATCAGAGGCATATCCAGAATGACAGTTCAATGTTCCAAAACCTTTGTCAATCTGGCCGACCAGTCTTTGACCACGATGGGTCGATCTTATCTCCACGGAGGGGTCGATGAGAACGACTGGTCGAGCTGACAGTGAACTTAATTCATATTTCCGAGTTCGCTTCCAATTCACTGTCAAGCTTCCTCTATAGGCTTTTATGATTTTACCATTTGTTCAACTAAACCTAGGAAAGGTCCTCCTAAGGTATGGGTACCACCTAAATTCATCTGTGGCTAAGTACCTGTTTTGTGATTGCCATAACGATGAGCTTTAATCCGGTAGAGTATGATCTTCAATCTTGATCACCTTGAGTCTTCAAGGTTCTAGCAAGTACTTCTTCCCGAGTCATGGAATTGACAAACTTAGGGATTTAACAAAGCCAGGGCACTAACAGAAACAACAATGAAAAAACCATAGTAAAGTCATACACAGACCAATTTACACATTGATTACATATCAAGTTATCAACTACTGAAGATGATGAGTGAGTGCTGGAATCAGGTGATCATAAAACAAAGTTTACCCAACATAAGTCATCAGGAATACCTTAATATGAATGGAGTTGCAAGCTTTGGTGGAACAGCATCACCAAAGAAGGAAGCGTCCTTGGCCATCCGAAATAACACTCTGCGGACAATTTCCCCCAAATACATTCCTGAAATCATCTTCTCGAAAATCTGTCCACATTAAAAATGCTAATTGGAATGTGAAAAATGCATAACCCTCTAAGCAAAATATGTGGAACATGCATGAATTTATTTTGCAAGTACAATGACAACAGAACTTGCCAAAACATTGCAGCAACAAATAACAATTACCTGTTCACCTGGGTTCAAGCTGTCATTATCTAAAGCATGATCATACTCTGTTACTGGAAGATGTGATGACCAGAAGTTCCCCCACTCCATGTTGATAACCTATGGTATGTAAAGGGCAACTTCATTTAAATGATGTGGTAAGAAGAAAAAAATAAGCCTCAACTAAGATCCTTCACTAAGCCCATAATCTTTATCACCAACTAAAATAGAGAGTAATCTATGACCTGAACTAAATAAATAAATCCATAGAAGCCACTATAGGATTCTAACCATCTCTCCTGATTTAGGTAGTAGACCATGCCACTTGGGAATTGCCTGTGCACGTTCTACATATGCTGCATTTGTCCCAGTCCCCAAGATCACGGCAGCAACAACATCATTATTGTAGTATCTGCCTCCTGCCAATGTCCCAATTGCATCATTGATCTGCATTAATGGCAACGAGTAGTGTTAAGCTGAAATGCAGCTGCAGAGAAGTGATTTTATCAACAAAGGATGGAGGACTGAAGATTCAGTACAAAATAATAGAAAAGGAAGCCGGTAAAAAGGAAAAAGAGAAGAAAAAAAAAAAGTAAACAATAAAGAAGCAAGAAGTAACCAAACTAACTTACAAGTGCAGCCACACGCATATCAAGACCCTGCCTCTCCATGGCCCGAGTCAATTCAGCCACCACATCTGCTCCAACCTAATTTCAACAAAAAATTAAAAAAAGAAAAAAGTTCTACTCAGAAAAATGAAAATAGGAAGTAATTAAAACAGTCGGGAATGACCGTAACTGAAATGCCTAAGCACATTCTTCATTGGATGACATCTCATAAGTTACATAGAGGTGCCAAATGGATAGGAACTTCTTGTGTCAGGTATATGGCATAATTTCATTAATGACAAGTTTTTTTTCTTTATTAGATATAGGTCCATCAAGTACAATTAGAGTGAACCTTTATTAAATAGAGCTTACATTATTGGTTTAGAACAGCTTGACAGCTAAAAGTTTTTCTAATTACATGCCTTTCATAGGTCAAACCCTAAATCACATCACCACTTCATAATTTCTATTGCTGCTGTCGTGTTGTTACCACGTGACGAACAAAGATGGTAAGATTGAACAATCATTCAAAATAAATCATTGCAACACATCGACTATGTTGCTGATAACTTTGAAGCAGAATCCCCACACAGATTTATCTTTTTTTGGCTATTTAAATGTTAAACGATCTTTATGACAACCTTAAGTAGATAGATTGATTCAAGTTCAGGCCTCCTGAATTCTAAAATTTCAGGAAGGGTAGTTACACTAGCCCTTCATCCACCAACAAAACCAAACAACGAATTATTTTCTCATGTCCAGGACCTTTTTTTGGCCTGAACAATGAAAAGGCTAGTCACATACCTGCTTTTAATGACAAGATGCTATTCCCAATATCAATTAATTAAATAGCAACAAAAGTAGGACCTAAAATTGATTATAATGTTATTCAAAATGCCAGATTTCGGTCATAAGACATTGAGAAAAAAGTAGTCAATAAAGAGGGATGTAAATATGAGCTGGAGAATAGAAATTAACTGCATCATCAATTGAGAAGCCTTTTGTCCACTTTATCAGAGTGCCAGAAGAGATTGAGGTCTGCCTCACTGGGAAAGAAAATGTAAAACCAAGTTCCCTTTGCCGGCCATTGGAGAGGTGAAAATTTTCACCCTCTGTGGAGACAAATTTGGCTAATTCTGCAGCGATGAAATTAAAAAGTTCCTGAAAACCAAATCAAATTAAAAAAATTAGAAACAGACCATATGGATCAATAAAAGGAGTTACAGTGCTTTAACTGAAAGGTAATTGGCACTCACATCTGAAGTTCCAACCATCAAATGGGGAGGAATTGAAACCTCTTTATATTCTCGATTGATAACACGTCCATCCTTCCCTCCCAGCTGCACACGCAGTACACGGAAGTTTGTACCACCAAGGTCCAATGCATAGAATAATCCTTTCTCATCCCTAAAGAGTATATTAAAAGAGAAACAAAGATCGGTGTATGAGTCTAAAAGATATCAGGTTCTTCCAGCTGCAATAAAAGAAGAAAATGAGAAAAGATGATAACTGCAATCATGGTTTCCCACAGCATATTATCATGTTGAATGTGTTTTCCTGTCATTAATCTCATAAGTTGCATATGGTGTCTAATTGTGATGCAGCACACGCAGTGAAACCCAGCAGAAATCCCACCGTAGCTGCATGAAATAGAGATGGAAAGCGGAACAGAAGTGGAAACCCGCATTTTCCCCTTTTATTTCTTTCTTTTCTTTTCTTTCGCTTGCAGGAATCAAGATGGAAATCTCTATTCTTTACTTCTCTCTCTTATTTTTGTTTCTATTTTCTATTTTTTTTTCTTTCCATTTCCGTTTTGGTTTGATTTGTATATCATCCCTGAATCAGGACAGTAAAACACGAATTGATTATGGAATAAAATTCGAAATTGGAACTTCTCCAAATCCTTCTCCTTCTCCGGGTGGATTCCCGTTTCTCTTTCATTTCTTCACCTTTTCTCTTTCCTTTCTTTTCTCTTCAATCTTCTTCTCGTGGATTCGAGATACCCTTCCCGCTCGAAGGTGGTCGAAGGAGTTATCTTCTTCTTCCCAAGCATTCATTGGACGAGCTTTTCCCGTTCGTCCGCTCGGAATTTCTTCCCAAGCGAAGCCCGCATCTCGCTGCTATGCCTGTTGCAGCATCACTGCTTGCACCTCCTCTGCCCCAGCTTCCACCCATGACCACCGCCTGGGCAGCCTCTCTGCCCAGCATGGATCCCAGACACAGCCATTCCAGACAGGGCCTCCTCTCTCTCTCTCTCTCTCTCTCCCCCTTACCTCCGTCACCAACCTGCCCCTCTATTCACCCAGACCCCGTATCTTCTATCAACCTTCCTTCACCTTTCCCTTCCCCATCGTAACTCCCTCACCTCTGTTTCCCATAAATACAAATTTGATCTAACTTCGTCCATCAACCCTTACTATTGGTCGAGTCCAGTAATCCTAAAACCCACCTAATTGGGAACTCCCCTTGCTTAAACTGATGTAGAACACAACTCGAGTGGGCCCCACTCCTAATTTCTAATTTTTATAATTTTATTTGGTAAATTAGTTTGCATTTCCTAATTTAATTTTATTTGTTATTTTTAGTTAGTTTCCTAGTATTATTTGCTTTCCTAATGTAATTAGGAGTCTTAGTTGGATTTCCTTCCCTAAGAAGGTTTCCTTATTTGTTTAATTTTTTTTCTTTTATATAAGGCTTGTTGAAGAGAGAGAAATGGATCAATTTATTCATGTTGAAAACAATGGAATGAAATTAGAATCTATTTTTATCTCTTCTTCTCCTGCCGTGGCTGTAGGCTTTCTTTCTTCTCCCAGTCTCGGTGAAGACTTGGGATCCCCAACTTTGTTGGATTGCTCTACCGGATAGCATTGATCCCGCATCAAGTGGTATCAGAGTCGTCTCCCTACGGTGACAGGAACGATCCTCAAATTACTATTTTGAAAAAAGAGAAGAAAAAGGATTTCTGAAAACCCACCGATGGTCTCCACCAGTGGTCGACAACCACAAAGCCTGGGCATTATCCCAGGCGTACATAACATCAGTCACAACACCAATTTTTTTTTTTGAAAGGTAACTTTATTAATAAAGAAGGAAAAGAACAAGGAACAAGAAAAAACCCAACAACAGAAACAAAGGCAAAAACCCCCAATTACAAAAGAGGATTACACAAATCCAAATCCAATGATAGCCCCTGCTTGGCTAAAGCATCAGTAGCTGAGTTAGCTGATCTAGAATCCAAGCAATTTTAAAGTCGAAAGAAGCAATAGAATGCCGGATCCTTTCAACTCTATCTAGATACTGCCATGGACAAAGAGAACTCACCATCCAACCCACCACCACCTTCGAGTCGCCTTCCATCAGACTACCTCGAACCCCAAACTTTTCGAACTCCAAAATACCCCTCCATAAAACAAACAATTCTGCCTCAATAACCGTCCCATTAGGAAGCAGACCAGCAAAAGAACGCAAGGTATTCCCTAGCTCATTGGAAATCACCCCACCATACCCAACACGCCCAACTTCACACATACAGCTACCATCAAAATTTAGCTTTAGCAACCCAACTGGAAGAGGAGACCAAGGAATAGGAGTCTGAGGAATACTAAGAGACCGACAAGAGTCCACCAAAGCCCACTCCCTGCAAACATCAGACACAGAAATACCTCAAATCTGAGACAAACCCACCAACCACCAAGTTGCACGAAGCTTAATCAACTCTATAAGGTTTACAAGAGAGCCAAACTTCCTTTGAAAAATCCTGAGATTTCTTTCCAACCAAATGGACCAAACAATACTTAAGATCATCCCGCCATTCCCCACCTGTTTGCAGTGCCCTCCCAACAGCCTTCGCTTCCACCTCTGCTAGCCATCAGAAGTCAAAACAAGCCCCTTCATCCCAGTACCCAAACAACATCAACAGAAAAGCAAAACAAACCCAGATAACACCTTTCCTCAGCCATGTTGCATGTGCCCACATTCCTCGTCTACAGCCATCGCTCCACTCGACGTCGCTCCTCCTGAGAACGCAACCTTTCTCTTTTCTCTGCAAATCAGCCATCGCCGACCTCTTTTATTCCCACTTTCCTCTTTTTTCCCCACTGACCCTTTCCATCATGTGACCATCCATTTACCCTTTTGACACAAATCCCATTTCTCCTCCTATCAATACCCACAGGACCTTTCTCCCATGATGAGAGCCATGCCTAAAGCCTACTCCTTGTTCTACCCACCTGTTGACCCATTTGATTAAGCCCATGACCCCCATTAGCCAGTTGACCCACTTTTGACCATCCTTTACCTCAGTTTGACAAAAACCCAATAAAATTTCATTTTCCATTAATACCCATTATATTCAACCCTACCCTCTCCATCAACCCCATTGACCCATCTACCCAATTAAACCTCTCACTTACGCTGATCCACAATGGTTGTTCGCAAACTATTCTCCAATCCTCACGTCAAGACACCCTCTCAGAGCTCTTTTGCACTACATGCGCAGTTAAGTGCAAAATATGTTCTCTCGTTATTGACAATGGTAGCAATGAAAATTTGTTCTCCCAAAAGATATTTGATCAGTTGCAGAACACCCTAACCCGTATTCCGTTGGATGGGTCACCGATAGTTGTCAACAACAGGTTACTTCTCAATGCGAAGTTCCTTTCTCGATTGGTACATATCGTGATACGATTCTCTGTGATGTTGTCAATATGAATGCTTGTCATATCTTGCTTGGTCGCCTTTGACAGTTTGATGTTGACGCCGTCCATCGAGGCAAAGCTAGCACTTATTTTTGTGAAAGATGGCCTCAAGTTTCTTCTTGCACCCAATTCTAGTAAGCCACAATCACCTTCACGTTCACCTTAGGTCGACTTGAATCCTAAACCTCAGACACTACCACCACCACCATTGGTACCACTACCATCGCCACCGCCGATTACCCAACCCTCCCCCATTCCCAATCCCTATCTCGATACGGATCGCGAGAACCAATATATGGTTATTTGTACATTATCTTGCCCACCTCCTGTCATATCTTTGGTGCCTCATCCCACATACTATCAGGACCGTGTGAAGTGTGAACACTCTAGTGAAATTTGAAGAAGGCAAATGGCTTAATTCGCCCTAGTTTGCACCCATGTGGATTTCCAGCTATGTTCGTCTCCAAGACGGATATGTCTTGTCATCGGTGCATTGAAAGTCCTGCAGTTCGCAACATCGCCGTTCGACTCATCAGAATTGGTCTCCATCTTTGTTTGGTACCTTGCGACTGTCTCCTTCCCTTTGGTGATAATGTTGTTAAATTGTTGCTTTCAACTCGAGGACGAGTTCTTCTTCAAGACCAGGGGACTGATGTAGAACACAACTCTAGTGGACCTAATCTCAAGTGGGCCCCACTCCTACTTCCTATTTCTTAAAATTTTATTTGGTAAATTAGTTTGGATTTCCTAATTTAATTTTATTTGTTCTTTTAGTTAGTTACCTAGTATTATTTGCTTTCCTAATGTAATTAGGAGTCTTAGTTGGATTTCCTTCCCTAAGAAGGTTTCCTTATTTGTTTAATTTTTTTTCTTTTATATAAGGCTTGTTGTAGAAAGAGAAAGGGATCCATCTATTCATGTTGAAAACAATGGAATGAAATTAGAATCTATTTTTATATGTTCCTCTCTCTTCTCCTGCCATGGTTGCAGGCTTTCTTTCTTCTCCCAGCCTCGATGAAGACTCGGGATCCCTGACTTTGCTGGATCACTCTACCGAATAACATGGATCCCACATCATAAATTGTGGGGCCCTTCTAGTGTTTGACCATAGGTGACCCACTGTAAACCCGGTTCAACCCATCATTCCCACATCCTTTTAAAACCGATCCTCTGTATCAAATTGTATGTACTTTGTAATTGTCATCAGCAGCTTATCAAGCCCAAAAGTGCTCTTGCTAGTCGATTAGTAACCCCAATACAGAATAACCAAAGTAAGTTCTATTTTTTACATGTGTTCTGACGGGCCATGTCAGATAGTGGGCCCAATCTGATGATCAAAAAATTATATGGATGGATAGAATATTACTATCAAAAATAGGATCCACTAAATCATGTTAGCCCTTGATTTTTTAGTATTAAAAATGAACTATTGGATAAATATTTCGACCTATCATGTTACACTCCACCCCCTGGCAAATTGCAACCCTACTCAACTTGACAACAATTTGACTTTTAGACCTCATTGATCTAACCCGATGAATTTCAATCTATAAATCAATGTGAAACTTTGAGGCCTTTAAAAAAATAACTTCTCTTATCCAATTAAGATGAAACTTTATTTCTATCAGTTTTATTCCCAAATGTCAGTTTGTATCATGAGTGATAAAGTTCATGCATTCAAAAGTGAATGGTAAAATTATAACTTCTCACTAATTTTCTCCTGTGTGGGTAGGCACTATATACAAGCTAAAGTCTTTCAAACCACCCATCCATGTGGGCTCAACTAAGGCCGTTTGTAGAGAGAGAGGGGGGGAGAGAACCATTGGACCATGCAATGCATAGTTCCGGACAAGAATGAAAACACAAAATAACAACTTAATATGATCATAAAATTTAAACTAAAATTTTGAAATGGTAAATAACAATTTTAATACATGAAAATTCAATTATTCTTTAGCAACATAGTTATGTGTATTTTTATCAAAAATACCTTTAAGAGATCAAAAAATAAATTGACACATACAATATCTAAATGGGTAAAAAGTAAAACTTTAAAAAAATTAGCAAAAAATGACAAACCATCAAGGCTCTAATAAATAGATAAACTAAGTTAAAACTTTTTGAAGAATAAATGAATCAAATGGAAGAGATGGAAGATATAAGAAATGGAAACAACTTTTATTTAAAGAAAACACCAAAGAAATTAAGTTTATTAGCATATAAGTATCTAAACTAAGCAAAATAAGCTAATTAAAACAAAAAATTATGACTTTCAAAAATCTAATAACAATAGAATACTTGTAAAACAAATGGGTTATAACATATATAGCAAAACAATTTGAAATTTACTTAGATGAACAAAAATTAATGAAAAATAAAATAAAATTTACTGAAATTTTGAAATTGTTAGTGCCCCAGCTTACCGAGTCACCTCTTTGTCACTTAGGTGAGGGCTTGCCTTGAAGAGTGAAGCTCAAAACTCAAGATCTCAAGTGTTGGTTGATGTGTGGAGACTCAACGGATCAACGTGTATGGCAATCACTGATGGTAAGTGACAATAGATAACCTTACGTGATACCCAGACCTTATGTGGACCATGCCTAAGCTTAAAGACCACATCTGGAAAATTAATCAAGTCTAACATGTGTTTGACAATGAATTGGAACCCAACTTGAAAATATGAATTCACAATCAGGGCGACACAGCGTATCGGGCGAACATTCGCCAAAGACAGCACACGACCAATCTTGGTCTTGCGATATGTCGTGTGGAATGTTGGGGGTTCTGGTTGAACAAGACTGTCAAAATCATATCTCAGGACGATACAATCGGGAGCCCACGATCGATCCTCTGGAGCCTTGACGAATCAATCGTATGGGCGATGTGTCGCTGAGACAAGACATAGGCAGGACTTGAACAAAGCCTGGAAACTTTGTATCACACGATCAATCCGGTATGCGATCAATCGTGAGTACAAGGCAGGAACTGATCGGCATCACTATCAATCGCCCTGGGCCTGGATGAGACTTGACCCTGGAAATTACAGTAAGTCTCAAGCCGATACATTCGCCAACCCGCGAATAGTCGTGTGGCAAGATCCATCGTGAGGTTACCGTTTTAGTACCGTTACTTTGCATTAAATGCTCAATATGGTCGGGTTGGTGAAAAAGAATTTAAACACGGATGATCGATCGCATGTTCACGATTGATCGTGTGTTCCAATGATACGAAATTTTTTCATGGTGCCTATAAATATGTTCATTGTTTGGAGGTGAGGTTGGTTGAATTTATGAACATTCAAAGAGCCATCAACCCAATTTAATCCTCATCCACCAAAGGCAAACTCATAGGCTTATTCTCTCTTGGATAAACAATTGAAAAATCATTCAAGTACCCAATCGGTAAATATTGAGATTTAGAGAGAAAGATTAAGCCAAAGCTTCTAGGATAGAAATTGGAACCCAATTTTCTAGAAGGACCTCCCAAGGATTGTGGTTGCTCTACACGACGGGTCTTCATCAACGTCGGGATTGTACGAGCTCACATTGGGTGGAGTGATTCAAGAAGCGCAACTTCATTTGCAAAGGCTTCGAAAGCAAGTGCTTCTTAGTTTAGATTTTACTTTAAAATCTATATCATTGTGAAGTGGATTAAAGGGATAGTTTTTCTCTTGAACCACTATAAAAAATAGTGGGGTAAGAATTGGGTGAAAATCCCAATCAATTGGATAGGTAGAAGTTTTATTCTATTGTGTTGGTGAAATTCCAACGCTTAGTAAATTGGAGATAGCCAAGGTTGGGTGAGTCTCAACAATGGATGTAGGTTGTTTAACCGAACCACTAAAAATCGTGTGTATTTGTGCTTGGTTGTGTGATTGCTCTTAATCTTGCACACTTTGATTATCACACACACTTGATTAATTGATTATTAATTCCGCACTATCTGACATTGATCAAATACAAAGCACTCAGGGAACTTTCAGAAATACAAAAATCAATGAATAATGAAAAGCTAAATTATTTGAAAAAAGAAAAGAGATACCTAATGACAATGGATAAACAATAACAAAAATGTCCTAGCTAATAAAGAGTTTAAAATGCCAAAAAATGATCAAGGTAATTTTAAATTTAAATATTGTTGTAAGTAGTAGTTGAAATTATTAACCAATAAACTTGACTTACTCCTCACACTTGTATAAGGAAGGATGATGAATGGGCCAACATCTACAACATTTTCATGCTTCAAAACATTGAATCAGAAGATTTAAGAGAATATTTTAGAAGTGGAAGTCAACTTGAATCTTTCTTGAGAAAGTGTTTATTTCTTGTCACAATCTACTCTAATTTTGGATAGCAAAACAAATTTTAATCATCACAGCAGAAAATAGACATGTTACGTTGAAAGGAATATTATCTACCATTGAAAAGAAAAAAAAGATAAAATCTACGACAAAAGAAAATCATGTTATTGAAAATTCCATGCTACTTATAGAACATCAATAATCACAGATTTGGAAAGAACATTGATGCGAAGCAGATTAGCATTAATTTTCTTAATTTATTTCGTTATTTATTTTATTTGTCATTAGTTGAACTTTTATTTATTTCTTTATTCCATTTCATGGTTAGAGTTGTAATTTTGGGTTTATTTATGGGTATTTCGGGCTTTTTAATGTAAAGGGTATTTTGGTCATTCTCTTTGTGAGTTTATTATATATACGTTGTAAGCCCTTTAGGGCAGATTTGATGAATGAATGAAAAGAAATGAAAGCTTTTTGCTGCGGAAGATTGTCTCATGTGCACTGTGTTGGTGAGAAGCCCACGAACCTTGGTGCGAAGCTGAGGACGGCGAGAAGCCACTGGAAAGATGATGCAAATAATGTAACCTAAGTTAAAATGGGCTGAAATTAAAATCCAATTAATACTAGCAATTAATTAATATAAATTTAAACACAGATAATCATGCAAATATTAAGAATACAATGTGTTTAAATGGATTTAAATTTATTACACGCTAAATGAGTGGTTTATGAGAAATGACATATAAAGAAGGGGTAATGGGTAAATGGAGTTGGGTAGGTGAGAAAAGGGTTTTGTTATTAAAGTCATTACTTAGGCACATGGGTCTAAGTTGAATTCAATTGAAACCCAAAAACAAAAATGGGATACGAAGGGACTGTATGGGTGCGATGATGGATTTGGGAGGTAACGGAGAACAAGGGAGTGGAGTATGCGCTTGCGGTAGGGAGAGGGGACCTTAGAAGGAGGAGGCGACAAGGGAGGGAGCCTTTTGGGGGAGAGGCGACAACCAAGAGTCGAGCGGAAGGGGTATGGAAGGGTTATGGCAGTAAGGATGAAAGGTAAGGGGTCTCGGCTACAGATCTGAGCTCCAAACAGGGAGGTGGAAAGGAAGGGGCTCCAAATAGGGTCTCGGCTGTGGTATGAAAATAAAAGGAAAAAGAGAGAGGAAGACAAAGAAGATAGATAGAAGAATACTTAAAGGAGATGGAAGGATAGCCTCACACCAAGCTTCACGCCAGAAGGATTCATGCCAAAGGAATCGCTCCCAAGGTATTTACGTCGCACAATGCTTGTGGAAGAAAGCTTCAACTTTTTTTTCATCAATCGTGTATTCCCAAAAACGGGATTACATAGAGTATTTATAATAATCTCAAAGCAAGAAAATAGCAACACCTAAAATTGGAAACCTCTAAATACATTGAAACGAAAATAACTCACTCAAAGTAGGAAATCCTAATTTCTAATTACAACCAATTCGAAAATAGAAATAAATAATAATAATAAATAACTAACAATTCCACATTCGTATGTGGATTTGCTGCTCCACATCAAAAGGGTGAGAAGCCTCTTCCAAAATCCAGGTACTTATCATTCTCTCTCTAATCTCTTCTCTTTCTCTTCCCTTTTTCTTTTTTTCTTTTCTTTTGGATACCCCAGCCGAATCAAAACTATCCTACAGTTATCACTCCTCTCATCCTAGATCTCGTCACCCTCAAAATCCCTTTTTCTAGTCATCGCCCACCCCTTACCCCTCCCTACAGTCCTTTTTCGCCCCTATCTGTAGCATCCATTCCATCTTCATAAGCCTTCCTTCTTGCTTCCAGGCTCCTCCTAGGTCCAGATTTGCCGCCATTCCTCACCCTTTAACCCATATCTTCTACTGTTGACATCTCCCCCTGATGTCCTCACTTCTGCCAGTCATAACACCCTCCCTTGCCAATGCCCCTTCCCCTACAGCCCCCTCCTACCTTCACCAACCCCTTTTGACCCTTCTAGCCCTGACGCCCACGTCCATTCCTCTTCCTTTTTGCTGTCCAGCCCTTCAACCAACGTCCCTAGGCCTTATCCAGTCCCCCAACAGCCCATACAGGCATGCAACTCCTTCATTAACCCATTCCCTTCTTCGTAGCCAGTCATACACCTTCCTAATTCCATCACCTACACGCCTAGGCCACGCCGCCTTTGTTGTTCTCTGTTACAGACCTTAAATCCTTCTCAGAAATCCATTCCCTACCCATTTAACTTTACCACAACCCCTCTCAGCCCACAACTTATCAACACCATCTTATAGAACCACATATTCAGTGCCTAATAACTAGATCCGGTCCTATCTGAAGTTAGGCCTGCACTTTCGTGGGTCCCAACAAGCCCGTGACTTTGAGGGATCTCCATTTTAAGCATCAATTGGTCTTGGTAAGTTGCATAATTGTTTATATTAGATCTCCAAGAATTTATTTTGATGGTAAGTTGCATAATTGTTTATATTAGATCTCCAAGAATTTATTTTGATTATTTGTGGCTTATTTATATGATTTATTTGTGATTAATAATTTAATTCTTAAATTTCAGCCCCATATTAGTCTTAAAGTTCATTATTTTCATTTTAGGGAATCACGAGGCATTTATGATTATTTGTGGCTTATTTCTATGATTTATTTGTGATTATTAATTTAATTCTTATATTTCAGCTCCATATTAGTCTTAAGGTTCATTATTTTCATTTTAATGAACCACATTAGGCATTTAGGGTTACCCTATCCCCTTGTCCTGCATCAAATTAGTATCAGAACCAGGTTGGGTTTTTTTTTTAAATTACCCACGGTCTTAGGTTACATCATATTTTCAAAAAAAAAAAAAAATTGCATTGTTTATTTTAAAATAAAAATCATTATATCACTATATTTATTGCATTTAGAGTAAAGTCACATCATTTAGTGTGTTTCTGTGCATGACCACTAGAAGCAGGTTAGTTACCAAGGGGACTCTAAGCCACCTAGAGATATGTCAGGAGAATACCCCCCAGCTTGGCTCGACCCGTTGACTGCCCAATTGAACAAAATGAAGAGGACCCTAGAGGATACTAGAATTGATGTTGACAGCCTTACAACCAGAGTTGCGGTTTGAGAAACCCTAGGAACGATGAGGGTGAATCAGATAATGAGCGTAATAGAAATCTAAGGAATAGAGACCGTAGAGGCCGCGGAATTGGTCGACGGGAACCTATTGAGGACAATGAACGTGCCTTGAAGAATGTCCATGTAGAAGCCCCTAGATATGACGGACGTCTAGATCCTAAGATTTTTATAGGTTGGTTGTCGGACATGGACCACTATTTTGGGTGGCATGGCATATCTGAAATCCGTAAGATCCGTTTCGCCAAGATGAAGTTGGTAGGACTAGCTAAGCTCTTCTGGACCAATGCGGAACAGAAGATGAGGACAGGAGATGACCCCCTAAACTTGTCGTGGGGGGAGATAAAAGAAATGTTGAAGGAAAAATATGTCCCCCACAGGTATTGGGACAGACTCCTTGATCAATGAAACTCTTTGCACCAAAAAAGTCAGACTATTAGCGAGTATATCACTAAGTTTGACGAGTACTTCATGCGGTGCGAAATCGAGGAGGATCCCAGTCAGACCTCTCCAGGTTCAGATTAGGTCTTCGTCCCGAGTTCCAACGTGAACTCATTTTGCGTCATGTTATTACCTTGGAAGAAGCATATCAAGTTGTAGATGAATATGAGGACTACCTGAAACTGCATCCTCCAAGACAGTTAGACGTCCGTGGTGTCAACTTCGAGCCCACTCCGGCAAGAGCTTAATAAAATGCAGTGAGTCAACTAGGGAAAACCATCAGTGCTCCACCTAAGGCTAAGAGTGCAGTTGTTAAGGGAGCTTCTGGTGCGAGCTCTTCCACAAGTGGCCTACAGTGTTATCACTGTCAAGGCTTTGGGCATTTCGCTCGTGAACGTCCAACCAAAACTAGAAATCAAGAAAGAGCTCTTTTGTTAGGCGAACAGCCCAAGGATGAACTTGACCAGGAGAATGAAAATGATGATGTCTATAAAGGTGTGGACCTTTCCAGTGAGGAAGAACCTGAGGAGTTTGAGGCAGAACCCATTGAAGTGGTTAGGTGTGCTTTCATTCAGCCCCAACCTATAGATCCCACCCCAGTGCTAGTGTCATCTAAGCCATTTGAGTCTGTTCATGCATCTGCATTACACATTCATGAGTTGCATGCTAAAATTAAATATCAAATTAATATGAGCGATGAAAAATATAAGTCTACTACAGATTCCCATGGCGAATTCAAAGAGTTTAATGTGGGTAGTTATGTGATGATCCACATGAGGCCTGCATAGTTCCCACAGGGGGCTGTAAAAGAATTGCACGCTCATAGTGTGGGGCCTTTCAAAGTTGTGAGGCAAGTTGAACCCCATATATATGTGCTAGACCTACCATCAGATATGGGTATCAGCCCTACTTTTCATGTGGAGGATTTAGCACCTTTTCATGGCCTGACACCTACACCATCTAGCCCACCATCACAGTATAGAGCTCCCTTTCATCCAGATCATCACCTTGACCCACATACTGGTCTCCCTGACCCATTACCTTTTCATGGTCTGATAGCTTTAACATCCAGCCCAACCTTTCGTCAGCAAACCCATGGCCTACCCGATCCATTCCATAACCCATGGCCTGGACCTATACAGCCTTCCCCGACCCTACCCTATTTACTTTCCTTGTCACCCCAGAGAGATAAGATAGAGTTAATCCTGGACGAGGAAGTGGTTTCAACTCATTCTGGAGGCTACCAGAGAGGTATCTAGTGAAGTGGAAGCACAAGCCTAAGACAGACGCCACGTGGTTGGCAGCAGATGAGCTACAGCGGTTTGACCTGGATCTTTTGGAGAGATATAAGAGCTTGGTCTCGCTAGAAGTGCAGTCTTCTCATCCGAGACGAGTTGACGTTGCTGACAGAGCAAATATTAGACGACGGCAGAGGAGAGCCACTCCATCAGCATCAATGTGGCTCGATGGTGACATGGGTAGATGACGACTAAAGACCTCACGTGCACGTGATTGCACTATGAAGACCTCACATTGGGAAAACGCGTGTGGAAAGATTGGTGTCTTCTCGTCTGTTTGAACTCGAAGTCGAGTTCTTCTCAGATGGAGAGATTGATGCGAAGCAGATTAGCATTAATTTTCTTATTTTATTTCGTTATTTATTTTATTTAACATTAGTTGAACTTTTATTTATTTCTTTATTCCATTCCATGGTTAGAGTTGTCATTTTGGGTTTATTAATAGGTATTTCGGGTATTTTAATGTAAAGGGGCATTTTGGTTATTCTCTTTGTGAGCTTATTAAATATAGGTTGTAAGCCCTTTAGGGACAGATTTGATGAATGAATGAAAAGAAACGAAAGTTTTTTGCTGCGGAATTGTCTCCTACACATTGTGTTGGTGAGAAGCCCAAGAACCTTGGTGCGAAGCTGAGGACGGCAAGAAGCCACTGGAAAGGGTAAGAAACCTCTTCCAAAATCCAGGTACTTATCCTTCTCTCTCTAATCTCTTCTCTTTCTCTCCCCTTTTTCTTTTTCTTTTCTTTTGGATACCCCAACCGAATCAAAACCATCCCACAATTATCTCTCCTCTCTTCCTAGATCTCGTCACCCTCAAAATCCCTTTTTCAAGTCATCGCCCACCCCTTGTGACCCTACAGTCCTTTTTCGCCCCTATCTGTTGCATCCATTCCATGTTCATAAGCCTTCCTTCACGCTGCCAGGCTCCTCCTAGGTCCAGATTTGCCGTCGTTCCTCACCCTTTAACCCATATCTGCAATTGTTGACATCTCCCCCTGCTGTCCTCACTTCAGCCCAGTTATAACTCCCTCCATAGCCAACACACTTCCCCTACAGCCCCCTCCTACCTTCGCCATCCCCTTTTAACCCTTCTAGCCTTGTCACCCACATCCATTCCTCTTCCTTTCTGCTGTCCAGCCCTTCAACCAACGTCCCTAGGCCTTATCCAGTCCTCCAACAGCCCATAAAGGCATTGACACTCCTTCATTAACCCATTCCCTTCTTCGTAGCCAGCCCCTTTTAACCCTTCCCCTACAGCCCCCTCCTACCTTCGCCAGCCCCTTTTAACCCTTCTAGCCTTGTCGCCCACATCCATTCCTCTTCCTTTCTGCTGTCCAGCCCTTCAACCAACGTCCCTAGGCCTTATCCAGTCCTCCAACAGCCCATACAGGCATTGACACTCCTTCATGAACCCATTCCCTTCTGCATAGCCAGTCATACACCTTCCTAATTCCATCACTTACATGCCTAGGCCACACCTCCTTTGTCGTTCTCTGTTACAGACCTTAAATCCTTCTCAGAAATACATTCCCTACCCATTTAACTTTACCACAACCTTTCTCAACCCACAACTTATCATCACCCTCAAATAGAACCACCTATTCACTGCCTAAATCTGAAGTTAGGCCTGCACTTTCGTGGGTTCCGACAAGCCCGTGACATTGAGGGATCTCCATTTTAAGCATCAACTGGTCTGGGTAAGTTTCATAATTGTTTATATTAGATCTCCAAGAATTTGTTTTGATTATTTGTGGCTATTTATATGATTTATTTGTGATTATTAATTTAATTCTTAAATTTCAACTCCATATTAGTCTTAAGGTTCATTATTTTCATTTTAGGAAACCACATTAGGCATTTAGGGTTACCTTATCCCCTTGTCCTGCATCAAAAATTATATATACATACCTTGTCCTGTTGGCAAGTGAGGCACGTCCGAACATACTCCTCAACATCATCCCTCATTCGAGGCCAATAAGTTGCACGTTCCAGCAAGGCCAACGTGCGGTGAACACCAGGGTGCCCTGCCCATAAGGTGTCATGGCACTCCTTCAAAAGGTGCCTTCTCAAGTCCCCCCATCTGGGAACATAAAGGCGATTCCTCTTAGTGATCAGGAATCCGCCATCAACCCAAAATCGCCGAGTCTTCCCTTCTGCAACCTGCTGCATTAGGGCTTTCGCAAGTGGGTCCTTCTCCAATCCCGCTAGGATCCGCTCCCGCAAATCTGTCTCAAGGCGACTCACTGCGGACTCCTCTTCTAACTTCAACGCCGCCAGAGTGGCCTTTTGACTTAGAGCGTCGGCCACTTGACTGGTTCGACCTGGTTTGTACTATAACACCATATCGAACTCTGCCAACGAGCTTGCTTTGGCGTTAGCTTATTCTGAGAGAGGAAGTAGCTAGTCGCCACATTATCCGTCTTCACCACGAACTTGGACCCTAACAAGTAGTGCCTCCAAGTTCTAAGGCAATGAACCACGTCATTTCCTTCTCCTGCACTGTGTAACGCTTCTCTACATCATTTAGCTTCCGACTCTCAAAGGCAACCGGGTGTCCCTCCTGGACCAACACCCCACCGATAGCATAGTCAGACGCATCAGTGTGCACTTCGAAGAGCAACGACAAGTTTGGACGCTGCAGCACACAGACAACACTTGTGGCCTTCAAATCTTCAAATGAACCGCCTATAGTAGCTCACAAGCCCAAGGAAGGACCGCAGCTCGGTCACATTCTTAGGCACCTCCCACTCCTCAATTGCAAGGACCTTCTATAGATCCATGCAACTCTCTCCCCTACCGATTTGTTGCCCTAGAAAAAAGATCTCCTCTTGGTTGTTCACTTCATTCATTTGACTTCACTTTACTTAATCCTTCAACACATATAGATTGTTCTTCTTTAACACCTCAAGCACTATTCACAAGTGCTCCACATGTTCCTCCAAGGTACGGCTGTACACTACTATGTCATCTAGATAGACCATCACGAACTTGTCCAAGTACTCGCGGAACAACTCGTTCATCAAAGTGCAAAAGGTGGCCGGTGCATTGGTCAACTCGAAAGGCATCACCTAAAACTCAAAGGCACTGTATTTAGTGACACAAGTAGTCTTAGGTTCGTCTCCCTCCGCGATCCGAACTTGGTAATAGCCAGACCACTATTTCTTGGAGAAGTACCTCGCCTCATCCAATTGATCAAACAAGTCAGCAATCAATGGGATAGGGTACTTGTTCTTCACCGTGACCTTCTAGATGGAAAGGTAATCAACACACAGCCTTACGCTTCCATCATGCTTCTTTCGGAACATGCAAATTTCATTAATTATGATTGGAATACCTGCTAGCTATTTGGACACCATGTCTTCTATGATAAAAAGGACGCCGGCCTTGCAATTTTCACTATTATAGTGAAAGCAGCAAAAAGATGAAGTGGTGGTGACACTTATATTTAAAAAGAAGAAGAAGAAAAAAAGATAGAACTTGTCTCCTGACACATAAAACCCTGGACATCTAAACAACTTAAAGGGAAAAAAGAAAAGAAAAGAAAAGAAAGCCCCATCACAAGAAGAAAATATTGAGCAGTTGAAATCAGACAATAGAAAAAAGAGGGAAACGTAGGATCTTAGAATACCCGGTAGGGAGGTTGTCAACGTAGCTGATGAGCATCTTGAGCTTACTGCCACCTTCCGACGCCAATCCAGCGTCCATTTCAACTGCCATCGCATCAGCCACATGCCGCAGCTTGCCAATCGGCGCTGCACACCTCTCTTCAAATTCCCTTAGAATCGCCTCCACATGGACCCACCTATCGGAGTTCTGAATCCGCCGCCTCACAACCAGTGCCACGACAGCGCATGCTGCTGCTGCACCCACCACTGCCGCTGCCACCGCCACCGCCACCGCCACCTTCCCCATCGCATATAATATATTAATTAATGTAATTGAATTGAAACGCAAATGAAGGAAAGTTTCTTCCTCTTCACGCTTGATTTTCTGGATTCTTGGTTTTTTGGGAATCTTGGTTTTTGTTTGATGATGTGTGTGCTCGGGTGGAACCAAGGAATTTATAGGAGAATCGGATGAAAAGATTAAAAAGCCCAGAAACCTTAGAAGTTCAAAGGGTAAATGAGAACGCCAAGCTAGAAACAAGAAAGAGAAACAAATGGCTTTTCCCTTTCCTCCTTCTCCTTTTATAAGTTTCATATTCAGTCCAAAAAAGTCCAAAACTATGTACTGTCCATGGTCTATTCGATCTAAAGCGGAAAGTTTCTATAGCCTAACTCTTTTATTAAATGTATGGTTAGTGACGTCCATTTTATCACAAAGATTATTTGAAAATATAATATTATTTTCCTTTTTATCGGACCAACCACATCTTTTTTAACTCAAAAGACTTCTTTCATGCACTCTTAATTTAAAATAATTTTCAATTTTTCAAATAGTTATCAAAATAGAGAATTAACTAGATTTGGCTTTTTATAAAATTCAATTAATAAAAGTAAAAATTATTATACTTTAAATTAAATGTATACAAAAAATTGTGATAAACTAGGGTGACCTCTTGTGTTATAAGATTCTTGTGACTCAAACTTGATATTGATATAGGAATTTATAAGCAATCTTATGAAACATGTGTTTCCATCATATTTAAACTAAAAAAATAAGAAGTTGAAATGGAGCTCTTTGTTAATTATCAAACTTATTTGCTTAAACACAAATTGATAAAAAGTTCTTACAATTTATAATTTATTTTAATAGGTTAGGCTTTCTGATGAATTAATGTATTACTAGTCACGAGGTTCTCGTGGATTAGAGTCTTTACAAAAAATTCTCCTTTTTATCTAATATAACTAAGTTAGGAGAACTTCATGACTCAATTTAATTTTATAATATTTTAACTTATCATTAAAAATAACTTTATTAAAATACATTAAATGTTGTCAATATTACAATTATAAATGTAATTTTTATTTAATTTTTTATTATCTTAATTTAAGTAAATAAAATCGGTAGCTAGTAATGAGCTCCCTTTAACTGTTTATTTTACTTTGTTCATATGTTTAGTGAGACTAACTTCTTATAAATTCTTAAATAAATAATAATATTTTATTTTCATACGACCCATTGGACTTCATCTATCTATTTTCCAAAAATTAGTTACAAAATATTATATCAGTATAATGTGTTCCTTTCATCTGATAGGTATTGGATTCATGAGCATATTTAAAATAACAATGGTGTCACCTCTTGTCTCTGGCTTTCAATTACATTACTTTAATTAGAGTGAAAATATTTGCAGAAAATTTTGAATAGAGATCTATAATATTCAATCACTTAAAATACATTCACTTTCCTATTATACATATTTAAATTTTAAACATATAAATTAATTCATCTAAACCCTAAAAGGTCATTAAATTTCGAACTGATAAAAGCTATCGCCGGATGCAACTTGTAAAACCCTGCTCCAGATTAGGCGTGTTTTAGCTTAATAATTTTGTTTAACCGGTTAATCTCGAAGATTTCGGTTAGGGCTTTAAGGAAAGCCCAGGTTTAGCCCAATCCGAGCTCGCAAGCTCAGTGATCCAGCTCGTCCAACTAGAGGGGCATTTTGGTAATTTGCCGCTTATTATTATTATTTTTAGAAATTATTTTGTTATGTGAATATTATTGGTGGATAATATTCTCCTTAATAAAGGATTTGCATTTCTGATTTTAAAATAATTTTATTTTCAGAAAATAGTATTTTAAATCCGCCCGTCAAAACCCCGAAAAGGAGAAATAATTATTTTAAAGGATTTTGGAAATGATCTAGTTATTCTTTGGAACTCCAAAATGAGATTTCTAAATTGTTTATTTTAACATTTGTTTAATTAAGAAAATAATGTTAAAATGTGATTTTTATTTAAATAAATGGTTTTTAATGAGAGTTAAATTCTAAAATTTTTATGGTGATTAATATTTTCAAAACCCAACTTATCTGTAAGGTTGGATTAAATTTGTGAGCCCTTGAAATGTTTTAAGTTAAAAATCCCGTTTTATAAAGAAGAGGGACTAAATTGCAAAAAAACTAGAAATTCAAGAGGGTTGATCTGCAACAAACTTGTTACTGTAGCGATCGTAAGCAACCACTGCATGCAGCCGCATGTAGTGGTCATCCGGCCCCAAATTCCGGTTGAAAACTCTATAAATTGGGCCTCTCCCCAGCAGCTCAAACTCCCTCCCTCAGATTTTTCTATCTCTCTCCCTCAGTGCTCTCTGGTTTTCTTCAGCCAACCCTTAGCCACTGTTCTTCCCTGATTTTTCACCGTAAGCTTTTAGGGAAAATTTTCAAAGATAGGATTTTCAGCCCAGGAACTCAATTAAAGGTAACCATTGCATTTCTTTTCAAATTTCATTCAGTCTAGAATCAAGAAAATCTGAATTTGACCCTGTTTTGAGCAAGAAAATCCAGTTTGAAATCTAAGGAAAATCATGGGTTTCTTTATATCAGTGAGCTTTCGGTGCTAAGATCGGATGGCTTACTGAGTTTCAAAGCTCCAAACCTCTCATTATGGAAAGAGGACTCCCAGAAGAATCCATCGGACCGATCAGAAATGAAAACCGAATCCGGAAAACCCCCTGTTTCCGGATTCGTTTTTCATGTTTCTCGGCCATTCACTATCTGTTGCAGACAGTGGAGGGAGGAAGAAGAATAAAAAAAAAAGGAAAAAAAATATATATTTATTTGATATTATTAATGATTGTGATTTATGATGTTAGTTCCCTTTAAAAAAAATATATTATTATTTTATTAAAAAAATATTTTGTTAGATTATTTGATGTGATGTTAGAACCCCTTTTTGTTAATTAAAATTGTACTAACCCCTTTTCTCTTATTACTTATAGTGTAAATACTATTGTATTCGCTTCCAGGCAGACCCTATTGGTCGGGCACTGAGTGATTCACTTCCAGGCCAACGCTATATAGTCGGGCACTGAGTGACCTCGATGCCTAACTCAAAATGTCAGATCTGGTCCTATCCAGAAGACAACCGAGAAGTGACCCGAGGATCTAGACCTAACTTAATAAGTTAATCTGGTCAATGCCCAGAAGACAATATGAGTTTTGGACTGAGCCCCTTTTTATTTATTATTATATTGTGGATGATTATAATTTAAAAAGGATAGAAACCGAGTAGGAGACTCAATTCCATGTACCTTGGATGTTTTGGGAAAACCAGTATGATTTCGAAATACTGCTTGTATGTGTACATGCTATGTATGAATACTGTGTATATTGATTGTGCACTTGTCTGTTGTTTGAACAGGGACCGCACAACCGCACATTCAAGGTGAGGGAACTTAACTCTGCAGAATATGTAAACAGGTTTTATTATGAGATGAGTCTTAAATAATGAGTGGTTTCAGTTTTGAGGAACCCACTCATGTGCCTAGACATGACGCACTATGGTAAGCGTGCTTATGACGTTGGCCTAGATTTGACGCACTATGGTAAGAGTGCTTATGATGTTGGCCTAGACTTGACGCACTATGGTAAGAGTGCTTATGATGTTGGCCTAGACTTGACGCACTATGGTAAGAGTGCTTATGATGCTGGCCTAGACTTGACGCGCTATGGTAAGAGTGCTTATGATGTTGGTAAATGCTTTGATCAGATGAAATGTGTATTACTGCTTCCACGTGCCTAGACTATTGAATCAATATCAACCATATGGGAGATGGTTTATGTCTACTGGACCATGGGTGGACTGTGGGCGTTAGTTGCTGACCCGAAGGGTATCAGTACCGGTTATGAGAGAGCTGGAGATATACTTGCAAGAATGGTTTATGTCTACTGGACCATGGGTGGACTGTGGGCTTCAGTTGCTGACCCGAAGGGTGTCAGTACCAGCTATGGGAGAGCCAAAGATATATACTTATAAGGATGTATTTTGACCGTGTCGGGACTTAATACTATGATTGTCAATATGAGATCTAGAGGCTACATTGGATGACAGTAGTAATGGAAAAACGATGAAATGATGAAAATGATGATGAGACTTTACTTGATATTTTGATTCTATTATCAAGTATAAGATGTTATATTACAACTGTTGATTATGTACTAACCTGTTATTTACTTTAAAACCGCATTGTTATATTTCCTTCACTAGGCTAGTTAGCTCACCCCACTCACCTTTCAGGAGATGAACCCGAAGAGGAGAACCCTCCAGTGGATAATCGCGGCATTGCTTTGGGATTCCCACTGAGAGGAACACCCTTGTTTTTGTGCCTTCTGGTTCTTGGAACCATTTTCTTTGTAAAGTACCGAGTGTGGTACTTAGTGTGTATTAACGTGATGTACTAGGACTGCTGCGTTTCTGTAGCTACTCTGATGTGATTTCTTAATGATGAATCAATGGTTGGATTCTATATGATAATGTTTTGAATAATAATTCAATGTTTGGAATTTTGTATTGATGTTTGTATTTTCTATGTCTATTGTTGGGTAGACTTATGGTATATGTTTGGGTCCACATGTCGGGATCATGTGTGACTTTTGGACCCAACTGTTGATCCGGCCCACTTAGAATGCTTGTGAGTTGGTTTAAGTTTATCTTTCAAAAAAAAAAAAATCAGTCGCGTTCCGGGCCCACCCTTCGGGTCGGGGCATGACACAACTCGGGTCAGGCGGGTCAGGTTCCTTAAAACTCAATACGACCTGATTTGATATATATAAAACCCGACCTGACCCAACCCGAATTCTCAACTCAAACTTCACAACCCAACCCAATCTGAATTTTGACTCGACCCGCATTTTGAACCCATTTTAGCCTAATTCTAGCCGGGTCGGGTCGAGTTGGGTCGGGCCAGGCCGGATTAACTTGTAGAATCCTCAACCCGACCCGACCCGACTCGACCCGACTTTCATGTGGGTTTTTATCTTCTCAACCCGACTTGACCAGCTGACTCAAAGTTCTTGACCCGACTCACATGATTTCTCCGATCAGGTCATGCGAGTCGAGCCAAAACCTGACCCGAGTTGCAACCCTAGCCATATGAGAGGATGAGATAAACGGACCCTATAATTGAAAAAAAAAAAGGAGTAAAATGACTTTTAAGATCATTACTCATAATTGACAGTTGAAACAATCTAAATAATTTTTATTGGCATGTGAAAATATACTTGTTGAAGTTGAAGTTGAAGTCGAAGCACAATGCATTATAGAGTTCCCTGATGCTATTTTAAAATAGGGTATTTGGTGCTTATATAATATTAACACCATAAGAAAGGAAGATTCTCTAAATTCATTATTAGTTAAATACTAAATGTAAAACTTTTTTATGACCAAGGTCTTGAGGCTCCTTAGAGTACCTTACTAATATCAGGATATGTACAAGCTTTCCTACTATATAAAGCGGGTAACGCTATAGCCCTTTAGAGTGGAGTGGGAATCAAACCCAGGACTCTTTCTTCTTGAGGTGGATTTCTACCCATTACCCTAAAACAAAGTTTTATACCATCAAATATATATAATATGAAATAGATCCAATTTTTTAATAAAACAAATGTTTTTTTCCCTTGGATGAGAAGATTTTAAAATACATTATTGAAGAAAGCCTAGGGTTGAATTAATGAAAATTCGCCAGTAGACTAGCAATTTCAGAGTATGATCTCTCAAAAACTCACGCAGCTGATTATGGTTCATAAAAGGATTATGCCTTGGTAAAGATGTGCTCATACAATATTCGAACCGATTGAATAAGTTTCCCAGAAATTCAATTCAGTTTATGGAAATCCTAGATTAAGTTCTTTCTTAATCGATTATGGTTCGTAAAAGGATTCTTCCTTGGTAAATAATTGCTTAAACAATATCCAAACCGATTTGTAACGCCCTGGGCCCGAAATGCTACTATTTTTTTTTTTTTTTTGTTATCTTTAAAACTTCTACTGGGCTAGATCGATAGTTAGGCCTAGAAATAAATGTCATATACGCTCTTTATATGTGGATTCAAGCATATGCTATATGTCTACCTTTTATAAGTACGTATCATACAAACAAATATTTCCATCATAAAAAGATACTTTCATTCACATCAAACGAGAGTTGCTAACGATAACATGGTGATTTTGTAACGACCCGTCCAGCTACGGGCATGTTAAAACTGATACGGACTCCTAAAACCGCTCCGATACAATTTCGGGTATCTTTTTTTCTTATAAATGAAAGTACCGCACCCGCAACCCGCACTAATCATAGCAATCCACCAATAAACCAAAAACCATAAGCATCAATTATAATTTCAAATTATAGCATCAACCCATTATTACATTCATCCGGCTCAGTAAAAAGTACATATATCTCAAATACATTAACAGGTCCTCAAATACAAAATGAAACCAAGACAGGTATAAAGCTGCAACTCTTCACCCAATGCTCGATTGAGGGTCCCGCCGGCCCTTCCTCTATGAAGTACCTGTGAGGCAAGGGGTGAGCTCTACATGCCCAGTGAGGGTAACACACGCACCATATGTGACCAAGCATACACGGTATATAATCATATGAACACAACAATGTCTAAGATGTCTACATGCATGACCATACAAACGTATGCCCTACTCCTAGCACAGGGCCCATGTCAGACGGGTCTCTAGAACATCCTCTAACCAATGCAATGCAACTCCCTTATGTACCCAACCACAACAGTCCACCCATCCACGGGTATGCAGACTAATTCTTAGTCAGATCGGGGTCTCTAGTCCTCAACTAGACCTATGACCCTCTCCTGACAACCCGCACGCATACCACGACCAACCTAAGAGTCGGACTCACTAGACTTCCAAACTGATTACCACACGGGAGTAACCACCTCACTAGTCCTCAACGAACTGCCAACCAGACTCATCTATGGTTTCATTAACCAAGCACCAGAGTCTCGATAGTCAAACCTATAATCTCGGACCCCATATGCTGGTCTCCACACGACTGGTGTATCCACCTCTCACAGAATTCTATAGGTCTTCTACCGAGTGAGCCGGCCGAACTCACTCGTTAGACGCCCATAAATTCCTGGTGAGTCAACACCCACAACACAAGTCTCAACAATGGACCCCAAAGTCATAACCACGGGTAAACACACTACCACATCACACCATAGGCTGTCCCCACCATACAGGTGTCCTAGCCTAGAATACCATACCTCAGACTGTACCCACCCTGCAGGTGTCGTAGCCTGGAACATCTCATCACGTCATATCGCAGGCTGTCCCCACCCTACAGGTGTCCTAGCCTAGAATATCTCATCACACCACATCACAGGTTGTCCCCACCCTACAGGTGTCCTAGCCTGGAATATCTCATCGCATCACATCATCCCTCGACCAATGAGCGAGCGAGCACATCCTCAGCCTACTCGGTCATTTGGGGAATCACAAACTATACCAGCGGGAGCTGTCCCTCACCGCATCGTCCCTTGACCTAGGCGAGCACCTCATCAGCCTACTCGGTCATCTAGGGATCACAAATTATGCCAGGGGGAGCTGTCCCTCACCGCATCGTCCCTCGACATAGGCAAGCACCTCCTCAGCCTACTCGGTCATTTAGGGATCACAAACTATGCCAGCAGGAGCTGTCCCTCACCGCATCGTCCCTCGACCTAGGCGAGCACCTCCTCAGCCTGCTCGGTCATCTAGGGATCACAAACTATGCCAGCGGGAGCTGTCCCTCACCGCATCGTCCCTCGACCTAGGCGAGCACCTCCTCAGCCTACTCGGTCATCCGGGGAATCACAAGGCATACTGGCGGGAGCTGTCCCTCACCGCATCATCCCTCGACCAATGACCAGGCGAGCACCTCCTCAGCCTACTCGGTCATCCAGGGATCACAAACTATGCCAGCTGGAGCTGTCCCTCACCGCATCGTCCCTCGACCTAGGCGAGCACCTCCTCAGCCTACTCGGTCATCCGGGGAATCACAAGGCATACTGGCGGGAGCTGTCCCTCACCGCATCATCCCTCAACCAATGACCAGGCGAGCACCTCCTCAGCCTACTCGGTCATCCAGGGATCACAAACTATGCCAGCTGGAGCTGTCCCTCACCGCATCGTCCCTCGACCTAGGCGAGCACCTCCTCAGCCTACTCGGTCATCCGGGGAATCACAAGGCATACTGGCGGGAGCTGTCCCTCACCGCATCATCCCTCGACTAATGACCAGGCGAACACCTCCTCAGCCTACTCGGTTATTCGAGGATCACAAGTCAACATCCCACCCTCTGGTCTCCACTCGGGTGAACCACTCAACCCATTAGACCACTGGGGACGTCTCATCCTCCACGTACTCGGGTAGCGTAACAACCAGGTCCTCCAAGCCTGCCTAGGGTCAACCAACACGCAACCCAATGGCTTCCCTGAAGATTCCATGACTGCCTCACCACTGGTCCCGACCGAGACTCCCGGGCACCTCGTTCTCTAACCCAGACCACGCCTCACCCGCAAGCGTGTCTGAAGACCACTAACGGTAGGCCTAACAGCTCAACCCTTACTAGGGGGAACACCTTTGTCATCTATTGATCCACAACCAAACTACGTTTCCTAGTATGGTTCCTCATAACCTCTCAACCCTAACTGCCCGCAAGCTAGGGGGAGTCTCTAAATCCCGATGTTGCCTAGTACACATGCCCCCATCGACATTCCATTTACACTAGCTACATGCATACAAAATTATCTCTACGCATGCCGTCAATATGACATATCGCAACATAATTAAGTATATACATCATCATCTATCGCATGCTACACATTAACATTTAGATATGGTATCAATCATGACATATTCCATACGAGCTTAGAAAGTGGTATCATCTACTATCTACTGCACGCAATTCTAAAGCATGTTGATTAAACTATTAATCACATACACGACAAGTTATCACACATCAACCAATCATGTTATCATACTATCAATAAGTCATGACATCCGAAAAACTATTCATAGGTGCTCCATGAGCAATGGGTACAAATGCACCCAGATGAGACCCCCGCCACATAATGGTATCAACAGTTCCCTTACCGAGTGGCTGATAATACCGAGGGACCCCATTCACCACATTTTGTACCCACACATCTGATAGAGTAGTAATATGCATAGATGCATGCTAAAAGCAGTGATAAGTTCCCTCACCTGTGTGTGTGCTTGAAATCCAATGCGAGAAAACGAGTTCGGGGGTTGAAGGGGGTCAATCTGTTGAAATAAGAACACAATGATAAGTAACAGGACAAAATGGGTCAAACTAAGTCTGGACTACAAACGGACCCGAAAGCGAGTTGGGTCCAAATCGAACTGAAGTGGGCTCGAAACTGAAAACTAGATCTAAAATGGGCCGGATCTGAAAATTGGACTTAAGATGAGCTGGGCCCAAAGCTGGGCCAAACAGGGCAGGGCCTAAAACGGGCCGGGCCGGTTGGAACTGCGCCAGATTGGCTGAATCGGGTCGGGGCCTAGCTGGGTTGGACCAGATCTGGCGAAATGGGCCAGATCTGCGAGCTGGGCTGGGCTAGGCCGAAGTGGGCCAGACCAAGGACTGCTGGGCCCAGAACTGAACCCAGTTGAGTCAACTTGGTGACTCGGCTGAGTTGGCTCAGTAACCCCGCCAAACAGGGAAAAAGAAAGAAAATGAAGGAAAAGAAAGGAAAGGGGAGGAAAAGAGGGAAAATCAGAGAAGAGAGAAGGGAAGAAAAAAGAAGTACCTGCGATTGGACCGAAGATCTGACCGCCGCGAGAATGCTGGGTCCCGGCAACGGAACTGGGGCTGCTCGGACGAGATGGAGGTGAGGGAGAAGGAAGGCAAAGCATCGGCAGAAATGGGAGAGGGGAGAGGCTGAGAGAGAGAGAGAGAGAGGTGGCGGCGGCGGCTTGAGGGAGGGGAAAGAGGGGAGAGAGATTAGGGTTAGGGTTAGGAAGAGAGGAAGGTAAGAGGGAGAGAAAGAGAGACGGGATATAGAGGAGCAGCGGCAGCACTGTAGCCGTGTGCTATAGTGCTGCGCGGAAGAGAGGATTTAAAGGGTTAGGGCTTTTAGGGTTTTTTTTTTTTCCAAATTAAAAATCTCAAATTTCAAAAATATTTTAAAAGCCCGAAGAAATCAAATGACAAACGTTGGGGAAAAATGTGTGATTTTCAAACTTTTAATTATGATAGAATATTCAATAATTCAAAATTACCAAATTGCCCTCTGAGTCTCCGAACTCAAAATCGGGCAAACCAGGACCCACCACAAGGCCCACACTCACCCTACTGCTACCAAGACCCTAAAACTCCGAAAAATCGGGTCGGGTCATTACAGATTTCAATACATGATTACAAAACATCATAAGTACTACATGAGGTATTTTAAACAAAACATGGTTCAACGGAACCAGTAGTCAGAATAAAATGAAATCTCCATCTGTGGGAATCCCAAGTAATTGCAACAGCTTGTCCATCCTAAGCTTGAAATGGAGGTTCCTCCTCCTTGGGTACATCTCCAGAAATGTGAGTGGTGTGCGCTAACCAGCCCGGTAAAAATAACATAACAATGCAATGTAATGAATATCAGGTTAGCCAAAATCAACATTATCATCATAATAGGTTTATCATGCCAATATATCAAATTATCTTCATAATTGCTGACATCCAACAACACCTAGACACTACATTGACTATAAGCATTAAGTCCCAACAAGGTCAAAATGCAGAATCTTGCAAGTACATCCCCGACCCACTTGGACCGGTATTGACACACCTGGGCTAGCAACTGACACACTTGGGCCAGTAGACGCAAACCGACACACCTGGGCCGGTAATCAACACACTTGAGCTATAATAGTTCAGTAGTTAAGGGCACGTGGAAGAAGTATCAATATCGTCATAGCTCATAAGCATTTCATCATCATAATCACAATATACGATAAACATCGTTAGTATCAATAAACGTTTTTCACAATAGTGCATCATGTCTAGGCATATAAGTGGGTTCATTAAGTCTGATCCTTGAAACCACTCATTACACTAGATTATCTTGACCTGATTTACTCCTACTGCAATGTTAAGTCTCCTCACCGAAAGTGTGAGGTATCAAAGTATTTGTCAAACACGCAAACAAAGATAAAAATGAATTATACTATCAATATACACAGATACAATACAACACATATTCATAGTATTTCAAGTCCTTCTATCCTATTTTCCAGAAAAATTCCAAGAAAAATGGATCTGAGTCTCTTAAATGGGTACTATCCATTTTTAAATTAAAATAATCAGCAATATAATAAGGTGCTCAGGCCACTACAAGTATTGTCTCCTTGAAATAGCCATGGAGACATATTGGGTTAAGCCTAGAGATATAAGATGCTTAGGCCACTAGTCATATATAGAGTTAGGCCTAGAAATATAGGATGCTCAGGCCACTACCCGTATAGTGAGTTAGGCGTAGAGATCATTCAGTGCTCGAACCCTTCTTTTCTACCGAGCAGCGAAGTTAATCGCACAGCTATTGGTAGCTACCGGGCTGTATTTCCGCTGCGCCACAGATAGAGAGTATCGGTCTGGAAGTGAATACATAATATATGTTTACGTAATAATACCAATGAAAGGGGTTAGTATCATTTTTAATTATTAAATTGGCATAAACATCACATTAAAACCTAGGATCTAAATTTAACATGGAATCCTAACTTAGACTAAATTTCAAAAGCTGTTCCGGGTTCCTCGGAACATGCCTCAACACTTGGTACTGTGGCTTCGGAACTTCCGAGCCACTGCAAAGAATCTGGATCTTTACAGAACATTCAGAACTTGGGTTCTGTCCTTTGGAACTTCCGAAGTTTAGGTCTTGGAACTTCCAAGCCTGCTTCCGAATAGAAAATAGAAAATTCTAAAAATCACGAGTCTTGGTCCGCCTTGAAACCTACCGAGGTCTGCTCGAAATTTCGAGTGGTTCGGAATGTCCGAAAGGGTCTCGGAACGTCCTGTCTGACCAGTTAAAGCAGGGAGTTCAACAATTAGCCTCTGTTCCTTCGGAATGCCGAATTGAAGTTCGGAACTTCCGAAGTGTTACCTTCGGATCTTCCGAAGGCTGATTCTCGAAACTTCCGAGAGTCGTCTTTTTCCTCTGTCACGTGCAACAGAGCAGTGACGGGAGGGACTGTGTAAAATACGAATTTAGAAATAGTGGGCTTTCTGAATTCGTTTTTCACATCCTTCTGGTCATGTGGACTCTTTAGTGAGTCCTCTTCACTTTATGAATGATTTGAACAGTTAACACTGATTGAAAACATTAGATTCAAAGAGAAAAACCAGCAAAACACATGAAAAATCAAGTTTTCCATTAAACGTTAAATCTGATTTTAGGACTCAAATCTTAACCAAATTGACTTCATTTTGATTCTAAACTGACTTTCAAAAACAAAAACAATGGTTACCTTCATTTTCGCTCCTGAGTTGATATTTAGCAACTGGAAAATTTTTCCACTTAAGCTAATGGTGAAAAACAGACAGAACAAAGCAATGGTTTTCTCGTTGAAATTCAGTGAAGGAATCCTTTAGGAATGGCCTGAATTTATAGGAAATGGGAGGTAGGGTGGTAGGCCTCCATGCACGGTCATGGAGTGACCACATCACATTGCAAGCTACGATCGTAGCTTGCATGAGTGGATGCTCGTGCACCTGCTTCATCGCATCACCTGCTATGCAGGTGCTGCAGAACTTTTTTTATTTTTATATTTTAGTCCTCAAATTTTTATTTGCATTTTAACCCTTATTCATTTAATTTTCAATATTTAACTATTAAAGTATTTAATTATTTTAATCCATCTTAACCAAAACGTTGGATTTTAAAAACTCTAATTACCATAAAATTTTGGAGAATTAGATTTCATTAAAATTAATTGATTTAAACAAAAATCACATTAATTTACTATTCCCTTAATTCCAATTTATATTTATTTTAAGAGTTTAAATTCTCTATTTTCAAAACCTGAAAGTATAAAACAATGAGTTAAAACAAAATCTAACAATACATAGTTTTCTTAAAATTTTCTAACTTCTAAAATTATTTAAAATAATCATTTTCTAGCTTTCGAGACCTTTTCGGGTAGTTTTTTAATAACATTTTCTGAAATTAAAAATATGAAAAACAAACGTATAAATTAAGAATTTAAATCCCTAATAAGAAAATCAATATAACTAAAATAATAATCAAATAATTATTTAAACAATAAAATGCACTGTTAATGGTAAATTACCATTTTGCCCCTTTAAATTTAAATGAGTTGGATCAACGAGCTATCGAGCTCCGATTGGGCCAATCTTGGACTTTTCTCAATTCCCTCACTGTAATCTACGTGATTGGTCAAAACATGATTTATTAAAATAAATCATATTAATTAAGCCTAATTCGGGTCAGGGTATTACATCTTACCCTCCTTAAAGAAATTTCGTCCCAAAATTTAAAATAAACTTTGTGCCTTTTTATTCTGTGAATAAACTAGGGTACGACATCAGCATTGCCAACTCCGGTTCCCCCGACACGTGTTGTATGTCATGATGTTGCCACAGCACTTCCACTAGTGGTATGGACTTCTTTCTGAGTACTTGAGTCCGAGATCCTTGTATCTCAACTGGTACTTCTTCGAATGTCAGATCTTCCAAGACTTCAATGTCCTTGTAACTCAACACATGGAATGGATCATGCTCGTACTTTTTCAACATAGATACATGGAATGTACTATGTACTCTTGCCATAGTTTGAGGGAGATCTAGTTGATAGGCTACTTCCCCTATTCTCTTCAAATTTTCAAAAGGTCCAACATATCGAGGTGATAGTTTTCCCTTACGACCAAACCGCTGTACTCCATGATGTGGTTCCACACGTAGGAATACTCGGTCACCGACTGCAAACTCCAAAGGTCTCCACCTTTTGTCAGCATAACTCTTCTGTCTGCTTTGAGCTGTCTTGAGACACTATTTTATCACTTCGACTTGTTCAGATGTCTCACGTACCAAGTCTGGACCCAAGAGTGTTTTATCCCCTACTTTTGTCCAACATAGAGGTGACATGTAGGGTCTACCATACAGGGCTTCATAGGGCGCCATTTGTATACTAGAGTGATAACTGTTGTTGTATACATACTCAATCAATGCTAAATGGTCTTCCTAACTCCCCTGCATATCCATGACACACATCCTTAGCATATCTTCCAAAGTTTGGATGGTTTGTTCGGATTGACCATCAGTCTGGGATGGAAAGTAGTGCTAAAACATAGCTTAGTTCCCATTTATTCCTATAATCATTGCCAAAATCTAGACACAAATTTAGGGTCTCTATCAGATACAATAGAAACAGGTTCCCCATGTAATCTAATTATATCCTTTAGATACTTTCTACTCAGGGTAGTCAAAGAATCGTTCTTTTTAATGGGTAGGAAATGAGCTGATTTTGTTAGTCGATCAACTATTACCCAAATAACATCGTTTTTCTTAGAGGACTTTGGGAAACCAGTCATAAAGTCCATAGTAATATACCCCCATTTCCATTTAGTCACCTGTAGAGGTTGCATATTTCCGCCAGGTCGTTAATGTTCTGCCTTGACCTGTTGACAGGTTAAACATTTAGATATAAAATCTGCCAATTCCCGTTTCATACCTTTCTGCCAGAATAGTTGTTGCAGATCGTGATACGTTTTTGTACCACCAGGGTGTACTGCAAATTGTGAACGGTGAAAGTGATCAAGTACTTTTCTCTGCATTCATCTGATTTTGGTACAAATAGTCTCTCTTTGAAAGTCAGACCTCTATCAGTGCTGATCTTCCATTCTTCCAAAGTAGCTCCTCCTGAAAGCTGAGTCACCAAATCCTTTGCTTCTAGATCATTCTTTTGTCCTTCCATCACTAATCCGACTATTTTGGGCTGTAAAACCAAGTTTTGAATTCTTGCTGACCCGTTTCCTTTGATCAGCTCCAGATCATAGTCAGATTAGATTTCCAACATCTTCCACTGCAAGGATGCCATACATGCAATATTGCCATATGGCTTCCTGCTCAAGGCGTTTGCTACCACATTAGCCTTTCATGGATGGTAGAAGAGAGAGAAATCGTAATCTCGTAGATATTCCATCCATCTTCGTTGTCTCATGTTCAGATCCTTTTGAGTAAACAAATATTTGAGACTATGGTGATAAAAAAATACATTAAATTTTTCACCATACAAGTAATGCCTCCAAATTTTTAAGAAGAAGATAACAACTGTCAGTTCTTGATCATGAGTTGGATAATTGTTAGTCCTCGAGCAAAACAAAAATTAAAAACTCTAAAAACAAAAATAAAAATCCTAAACTACACCACTTTCGCTGGCACTCTCGATTGCATTTAGCATATGTGACAAGCCTTAAACCCCTAACTCAATACTAGTGGACGAGTTATAGTCTCGTGAGGGCTTCCAGTGATGATACCCACAAACATTAATTTTTTTTTAAATATCAGCAAAAATATCTAAATAAAAATTTAAACATCATACAACTCCAAAATTATTTTACAAAACTTAGTACCCGGAGTGTAGTGTGTGATAGTCACTATTAAAATAACCTAATTTTTCAAAATACGCACAAGTTTGACAACCACAGGCTGAAAATGCGCTTCAACTCCAAATCTCACCAGATATATCTCTTAGAAAGACTTTCGCTCAGAGATTGGGTTAAATTCCTCTCAAAAGTATATGTGAGCGGAATAATTTTTCAAACACAAATATTTCACATATTCATCATCAAAGAACGATTAATAACAAAGAGAAATATAGATCTCATGAATGGATGTCATTTTCCTGAGAACGTTGAACTAAACACCATAATTCTTCCTCATCTATTCTCCACTTTAAATACTATATTTATACTTAAGATCAATAGGACTTATCTATAGGACGAAACGTGGCTTAGGACTGGGTCATATCAAAGAAGGATAAAAAGATTCTAAAATTAATACTTTGAATAGAAAAGGTAGAGGTCTTCAAAATTTTCACTGTGATTCTTTTTCCTCTATTTTTTTCCTCAATACTTTCGAAGTATTTTTTTTTCACATCCTTGTTATAATGTCTAGATATTCCTTTTCCTTTTTTTTTTTTCTTTTTTTTTTTTTCATCATCATTTTTTTTTTGATGTTTTTTTTTTAAATGCTATATTTTTCACAGAGTACCATCCCAATAACAATCATCTCTAACCTTTTCTAGATCATAGACTAGGTCACAGATTTTTCAATGTAGGCTCAAACTCCACAACTGGAGATGGGTATGGATAGCATGGCTAACAACAAAACATGCTATATTTTTATTCAAGGCGCAAAACGGGAACTAATAAGATAACATATGACCAAAAATAGGTAGGCTTCAAAGCATCAAATGATAAAAAAATAATGGCCTATATCACTTCCTAAGCTTCATATGAATATTTCATTGTTTCAAATAAATTCAGAAAAATATCAGGTGTCATAATCCAAAACTAATGCCGTTCTCAGTATTTGACCAAAATGAAAGAATAATGAGATCTTATGAAACATTATAATTATGTGCACATCAAAGAAAATAAGAATTACTTATAACCCGCAGAAAATCGAATGGCTCAAAAGCTCACTTTGTAACGCCCCGCCCTTTTTCACTCGCTTCTTCCCGTAAAATCAGAGTCTTTTTTTTTTTTTTTTTATAAACAAAGAGTGACAGAGAACGGGACGTCACGACGCGAGCTAAGTCCGAACTTCTAAAGTCCGACCCTTAACTGGCCAACCCTATATGTGTATGGACTCAGTCCATGAAAATGGTTCACACATAACAATATAAACACGTGGAATAAAAAATCATAACATGCGGAAAATAATAGAATACAGTTCTATTCCATTCAGATAGCAAAGTACGTCAAGTCGTTAATAATCATTATCATAACGCAATTATCCAATAAAACATCCAACCATAACAAATCCTTCTAAGTTATTACAATCCGAATTCTAGATACTCAAATACAAGCCCATGAGTATCTTAAACAAAATATAAACTAAAAGTGTTCTGAGCTCCTATGCTTGTCCCTTTCCACGTTTAGTGTTTTCCTTGTTTCCTGCATCATCCACTAAAGGGTAGAAGTAGGGTGTTAGTATAACGCGTCCAGTAAGTATTCCAATTAGGGTTAACACATGGGTTAGTACCAACAATCCAGATATAATATATATCAAAACCAGTTATAATAAATCATTCCATACTTTCAAAATATTGTATCCAAAACATTGTATGATAATAGCGATCCAATCATACTGATAAAACCAGAAACCTTGCATGATAATAAAGGTCATAATCATGCCGATTCAATGCCATGCCATGCTATCATATGCAATGAGTCCCACCCATCACAAAATATAGGGTATACTCTTGATGGAATTCTCCTCATCAAAGTATCTTCCTGGTGGAATGCTCGTCACCAAGGTCTTCTCTCTTGATGGAATTCTCCTTATCAAGGTATTCCCCATAGTTGCCTTACGGACATTCCGACGGAGTGTGGGCTCCGGTTACTTAGTATCCTCTTGATGGAATTCTCATCAACAAGGTATCCCCTGATGGAATGCTCATCACCAGGGTCTTCATGCATAATATCCTCTTGATGGGATTCTCATCATCAAGGTATCCCCCACTAGTGCTTTACGGACGCCCCGATGGAGTGTGGGTCCCCGGTTACCTGTCATCCCTCCCATGCCATGCATGAGATGCAAATACCACATGCTATGCAATTATACAAAATCATAGCATTTAAAAGCTCATATTTAAAACACATGCTATTTTATCAAATAAACATAGCATATAAAAATTACCATTTGAAACATATCCTTTGCAATATAAATTCATTAAATTAAGATAAAAACAATGTACATAAACCCATGGTTTCAAAGAGGTGGAATCCTACCAAAGATCGTACGCGTCCTTGCGTCTTTCGTCTGTTAACCGTTCACGATCGTAGACACCTTGTGTGGTCCCGTTACCTTATAATATAACAATCAATCAAAACCAAGTCCCATTTGATTTACAATTATTTTAAGTCCACAAACCAATCCCATGGTTTATCATTTTTAGCCGTTATTACCAAATTGCCATTGGTCTAATCTTAATTAAAATTCCATTTATTTTAATTAAGTCTATCCCCATGTCATCCTTGATTCATGGAACCAAACACTCATAGATTATCATTTTCAGCCAATATTACAGAATTGCCATTCATGGCTAACATAACCCATTAATTCACTTAATTACAATTATACCATTATAACTATCTTTCCATTATTTTCATCCTTCATCCCTTGGTTTGGTAAACCTTTTCTTTAAATCATACATAGACCCAAACATGGCCCATTTACAAGTTCATAACCGTAACATAAAAATCCCAAGTCCATAAACCAAATTTGTGGGGTTCGGCCATACATCATGGCCGAACCTCACCCCTCTTTGTTTTAGTTTCCTTTTTGCTCATTTATTCTATTAATTACCAAATTGCCATTGTTTCCATCAAACATTTCATTCACCTTAATCTTTCACACAAAGGCCCTAAGTTCACCAAATATTTCCCATTTCTGGGATTCGGCGATACACCATGGCCGAACCTCACCATATTGATTTTAGTCCCTTTTTTTTCAAGTCCTTAAGCCATCATCCATCCATGGCTAATTACTTGGTTTACTTAATACCAAGTCCCAAAATGACCAACCATGACATGGGGTTTTCATCATTCAAATCCATTAATTCAAACCAATGTTCTTCATTAGATAATCCATCAAAACCCTTTTAAAAATCATAAACCATTAACATCAAATTCCCATTCATCAATCAATGTTCTGCCATGCATGGCCGAACCCTATGGTTTATGATTCCATTATTTAAGTCCATAAAAATTCAATAATAAAACCAACACAACTCCATGGGGTTCGGCCATACTCCATGGCCGAACCCTATGGTTCATAATCTTCCTCCAAAAATTATTAATATCCTTTCCATTAAAAAATAACCATAGTCCTTAAAAAATTATCGGAATCACTTACCGGTTCCGCGACTCCTTTGGTTATCCCTCGCTTGATCTTTCTCTTCAATCCTTTTCTTTCCCTTTCCTGGCTGCCTTCCCTTGGTGTTTGCCTTGAATGAGAGCTTAGGAGAGAGGGATCGGCCTTGTAAGTGTATGTTGTGTGCACTACCTTATGTTGCCTCTTTATAAAACTTTCCAAATAACCTTAAATGGAAAGTGACATGCGCCCCTCTCCCTTGCCTAAAATGGTAATGCCGTGCGCCCCCTTGCTCCTCTCTTTTTATCAACTTCTAATTAATTGTAACTTAGAAGGTGTTTATATAACAATTGCCATTTCTAATCAAAGAAAGTATCCCTCCTTAAGACATTCCAATTCATGCGCATATTTCAAGGATTTCTCATCAAAATTCGGCCATGCACAATCTAACTTAATTTTTATTATCTTCTTATGATATTCTTGCATATTATCATGGATATGAAAATCCCACAAATATCTCATGTGCATATTCCTAGATTTTTACATCTAAAATTCGGCCATGTAATCTTTTATTTAATTTTGGACATAATGCATCACTAAATTAATTCAACCCCATTTAATTCTTAATGAAACCATTTATCAAAATCGTTGGGTCTTAATTGGGCAAAGACCCAACATTTTACCCATCTTAGATCCATATCTAAAATTCATAATTTTAATGGATAATTTTTGTAAATATTTATAACTTGAAAATCCAAGGTGTTACACATTGGGTCGTAAGTCTCCACTGGTATTCTTCCAGTGAGTACTCAACTCATGAATATTCTTCTTTTTCAGCTAATATTGACATGGCAGTGTAAAAGTTTACCAAGCATAAATTATATAAAATTAAATTGGAAAAGTATGATATAAAATTTTTTATCCACATATTAATTCTCAAATCAATTTTTTTGACTAAAAGACAAAACGCCCAAAGGTGTAGCCCCCCAATACCCCCAAACTTAAATTGAAGATTGTCCTCAATGTTCCTTAATATACAGTGATCAGGTGCAAATTAGAAGAAAATATTAGAACATAACAACTTTAGTTGAGAAATACTTGAGATAACTTTATTATTTCAAACCTGAAAAAACAAATAGACACAAAAACACAAACACACAACGATGACTCTAGATTGACAAAAAAAACACAAAAACTGACTTAACAAAAATAAAAAAGCTAACTAGACACTCACAAACATTGACACACAGACAGTCTCAGACATAGAATGACCGGTCGACGTGGATGATGATGGATGGATAAATAACAACAAATAACAACAAAACAAAGACCACAAAAATATATGATCTAAACACTAAAAATGTTGAACATCACACCCCAAAAGACAATGGTTCTAAATTGATTTTAACTTACAATGCATGAACCACTTTCACTCATATTTTGGATTTTTAAGTTTTTTATTTTTTATTTTTTATACATTCCTAATCTAATAATGTAAGATTCAAAGCAAATATGCAAATAATAATCAAACAACTAATCTAATGCATGAAAGTAACACCCTAATATGCATGATAAAATTAAATATGCAGTTTTTTTTTTGCAAAATAAATGCAAGACAACTTAAGAAAATTTATATGAATGCATGAAAAATTAAAAATTCACAGACCATGAGTTTAGGCACTTACCTTGGCCTGCAATGCCTATTTCAAGAAATTTTAGAGCGTGCTATTAACATCCCTGTAAAATAAAACACCACAAATTTTGGTGAAGATTCTGAATCTCATAAAAAAAAAATACATTATTTCTAAACTAATACAATTTGTCTAATGTTATAACTAGTGGAGGAAATTAGCTAATTGGAACCCAATTAAGAACTCTAAATTAAATTAAGACTATAAAAATTTCTAGATTAAAATCTAACAAATTAATGAACATTAGAATTTCAAGTACAAGAATAATCCATTAAAGTCCAAAGTTACTCCATGATTTTTTTTAAAAAAAATTAAACACCGTAATTTGAACCTTCCAAATTTAGATGAGGGTCTTAAATTAGAAATTTTCTAAGTTTAGAGGTGGTACAAAATTAAATTTAATCCAAAACTAGAGACCTTCTAAAAATAGGAATTTCTAAAAGTAGACAATTTTGGGACTTTCTATAGACAAAAGTTCCAAAAAAAATAAAACTAAATTTAGATCCATTTTCTCAATACAGAATTTAATTAACAAAAACTTGTTGTGCAAATTTTAAATTTATAACTCGCAAACGCACGAACCATTTAGATAGTATAGCGATTAAGTGTGAGGTCGAACCCATCGAAAATTAGGAAAATATATCTATGAAAATACCCCATTGAAGTACATATTTTAAGAACTTGAGGAAATATGGAGATAAATCATAAATATGGAGTTATTTACATAATCTATGAATTTTAGTTTTAATTTAAAAACATTCTAGATTTCAGCATAGAATCTAACAATTTAATTAATTTTAATTAAGATGGTGGATTTAATCTAAAAATATAAACTAGCTCAATTTAACATAGAAAACATAAATTAAGATGTAATTAATTAATTAACCAACCTACTTTTTCAATTTTTCAAGAGTTTGCATTTTAAAAACAAAAATTAAAAATTGAAAATAACATATATACATATTTACAGTGGAATTGGATCAGAAAGTTAAGGAGGCATTGTTATCCATATTTTAACAATAAAATAATGGCCTTGAACATGTAGCTCAAGAAAATTATTTAAAATGCATTCAGATCTCTCATTCATTAAAATTCTAAATATGAGATCTATGAAATCTATTTAACTAAGAAAATTCAATTCCGGCCTTAAGCTTAGGTAAAATTTCTACTTGTAATTCCAAATAAAAAATAATCTCACTCTTAAAAGGAACCTTAGATTGAAAAAATTAAGTTCTACCAATCCTAAAATAATCTTACTTTCCTTGAATTTCTTAAAAAAATAAACAACATAAAATCATGAAAAGAATGTAAATAAAATTGAAATTTTCATTACGCATGAAAAAACAATTGGAAAACCATAATTCTAATTCTCACCTTCTCTTATTGATTAAAGCATTGGAATAAAAATTACAATACAATTGGAATTTGGGAATTTAAAAAGACAAGAAAATACAATGAGAAATTAAAATCACCAACCTTAAGAACCTAATATGAAAGTCAAAATTGGCAAAGTCTTTTCTTCTCGTTTTCAATCCCTCTGCAAAGCCAAACCAACTTTGAAATTCTTTGCCCAAGTTCAATTTTCTCAATGGGAGAGGGCTACTACTTATAGATAAAAGGAGGTGTAATGAATGGCTTGAATTTAAAGATTTAAATAAAGTAAGGGACACATGGAGGGCTGATATGGTTTGTACTAAACATGGAATGACTTAAAGGAGGCAAGGAGGTGGAAAAAATAGTAAAATTTGTGTAAAAGTGAGTGCAAAATCCCATTTTTTATACATGTACCACCTTGTAGCTCTGTTTTGACCTAGTTACCGTCCGAATTAGGAAAAGCCGTAAACTAAAAAGTTATAGCCCTCGAAGTCTTATTTCCAACGGAACAAGAATCAAAGCAATCAGAGATTAGAATAAAAGTTTATGGTCAAAATACTGAAAATGTGTCAAACCTTCCTTCTTTTTCTCCCTTTCTTATTTTGTTTATTTTTCATTAATCCACTTGCCATGTAATACCTCGGGTTTTCAGCTTATTATTTATCCATTTTTAATTCTAAATTTTAGAATTGGATCTTATATGGATAAGGAATTGGACCATGACCCAATTAGGACCCAACCAATGGTGGAATTGGTCTTCTTAAAATTTAAATGGGTTGAAGTAAATTAGTGATGAATTATATCCAATTTTGAATAAAAGATTTTATGGCCTAATTTTGAATGTAAAATCCATAGATTATGCGCATGAGAGATATGTGGGATTTTAATCCACAAATGATATGCTAGAATATTTGAAGAGGGACTTTCTTAATTAAATTGGATTTGCATATCTTAAGAAAATGTTCAAAAATCAAATGAGATTATGCATGGCCGAAATTTATATATTAAATATATATATTATGCGCATAAGATAGTAACCAAGGAAACTATCTAATCTAAATAAATAAATGGAATAAAGGGAAGGTTTTAAATTAAGAAGGAGAAGTCGGCCATGGCTAAGTAAAGCAAGGGAGGCCGGCATTCAATCTATGGCAAGGGGGTACACGGCCAAAGGAGGAGGTTGCCTATCTTAAACACTTTCTAAGTATGGGACTAAGGAAAGCTTAATAAAAGGAGAGACCCAAGGGGGTGCACGGTTTTTACAACCCCATCTCTCTCTCAATCTCTCAAGGCTCATACAAGGCAATACACAAGGAAAAGGGCAGCAACAAAAAGGAGTTCTTGTTTGGAGAAAAGCAAAGGGAAAGGAAAAGAAAATTGGAAGAGCAAGAAACCAAAGGGGAAAAGGTTAGTATCTTGATTAATAATTTTATGTTTTGAAACAAAAAGAACCATATGGTTCAGCCATAGTGCATGGCCGAACCCCATGGAGGAAAATTGGAGATGATTAATAGTTTACATGGAGAGAGAATCATAGGGTTCGGCCATAGTGCATGGCCGAACCCCATGCAAAGACTTGATTTAATCCTTGGGTTTTAAGATTGAAAACCATGGAGAGATTTGATTTATTCATTGGGTATATGTTCTTAGATTTTAAATCATAGAAACTGTTGATGGTTGTCGGTTTTGGATTCAAGAAATCAATGGAAGAATATGGAATATGGGTCGGCCATGGCATGGCCGAACTATGATTGTTGTATGGGCTAAATTGTTGGATCCAAAATAATAAAAAGAAGGAGTGAGGTTCGGCCATGGTGTATGGCCGAACCCCACCAAACATTTTTATGGATTAGTGATCGGTTTTGATTGGATCTAAACCAATGGCCAAGATCATGAACCATAGGGTTCGGCCATGATGTATGGCCGAACCCCATGGGGTAATTTTGGAGGGTAGATGGAAATGGTTGCTAAATTTAAAAAGCAATCTAAATATGGAAGGAAGATTGTTATTTTTGGAAACCTTCTATTTTTGGAAGGTGTTTCCAATTATGGAAAGGGTTGGTTAATTAAGGAAACAATCTATTTTTGGAAGGTGTTTCCAATTATGGAAAGGGTTGGTTAATTAAGGAAACAATCTATTTTTGGAATGTGTTTCCAATTATGGAAATGGTTGCTTAATTAAGGAAACAATCTATTTATGGAAGGAGGTTGTTTAAGTTAGTAAGTTTAATTATGGAACTTGGATTAAATAAATGGATTGGATGCCATGAGTGAGGTTCGGCCATGGTGTATGGCCGAACCCCACTAGGGTTTAATTTTGGAAAATCTTTTTAATTATGGAATTGGTTTAGTATTTTTTTAGTGTAAATAAATATATGATTATTAATTTGGAAAGGTGGAGTTAATTTGGAAACTATACACCATAGGGTTTGGCCAAGGTGTATGGCCGAACCCCATGGTCCAAATTAAGGGATTAATGTCATCTTTAATTCATGGTTAAGGGCTGATTTATGAATCAGATTATGAACTTATGTTATGAGTTATGTTTTGTGTATTTTTAAAATAAAAGAAAAGGATGCAATGTAGGTTATGGATTGATGGTGAAAGGAATGGCAAAAACATAATTTCACATCAAAATAGAGAACCATGGGTTCGGCCATGGTGTATGGCCAAACCCCATGAGGTATATTTATGGACTTAATTTGGTTAAAAATTCTTTAAGGGTCTAATTATTGTAGATTTAAAGGAATGAGGAAACCAATGACATTTTTGTAAATATGAGAGAATATTGGACATTGGGTTCGGCCATGGTGTATGGCCGAACCCCATAAATTATTTTATGGGAATATGTGCTTTGGAAGTATGAATGATTACTTGAGATATAGCAAGAAATAAGTCTATGGTTAGGCTCAATGGCATTGTTGTAATTATGGACAAAAATGATAGACCATGGGTTTCAGCCATGGTGTATGGCCGAACCCCATGGGGTTTTGTTTATAAACATAGAACCTTGTAATTAGGTGAGACTTGGTGTTGATTTATCATTATATTATAAGGTAAGGGGATTTCGCAAGCAGTGCGTGATCGGTGATCGAATCTTGGACGAGAACGCAAGGACTTGTGAACGTCTTTGGTAGGATTCCACCTCTTTGAAACCATGGATAATGTACTTTGTTCTTATTTTATATTTTGATGAAAATATGTTTCAAAAGATATGCTTTATTATGGATTTTAAATGCTATGTTCATGTTATAAATAACATGTATTGATATATTTCAAATGTTGATTTTATATGCTTTGTTTATATGAGGAAAGAGCATGGGTTTTTAAGTATGATTTTTAAATGCTATGTTTATGTTATAGAATAACATGTGTTTCATTGGCATCTCATGCATGGCATGGGGTGGAGGATTTATAACCGGAGGGGTCACACTCCGTCGGGGCGTCCGAAAAACCTATGTGCAATACCTTGATGTGATTTCCATCAAGAAGATTCCGGAGGGTCCACACTCCACCAGGGTTTCCGGAAGACCTATGTGGTGGGTACTTTATGTACATGTGATGGGTGGGACTTATTGCATATTTGTCATAATTGCATGGCATGGCTTTTACCTATTTTTATATATTATGTTATAATATATGTTTTGTACTAACTATGTGTTAGCCGTAACTGGAATACCTACTGGGCGCATTGTTCTAACGCCCTACTTCTACCCTAGTTGATGATACAGGTATTCAGGGGAACGATGAATGTAAGACGGACCAGGCATAGGAACTTGGAAGATTTATTTTACATGTTTTGAATAAAGTTACTATGAACTTGTATTTGAGTATTTGGATTTCGGAATGTAATGACTTAGATGGTTGGATGATTTATTTGATAGTTATGACGTTTTAATATTGGTTAAGGACTTGACGTACTTTGCTATCTGATTTGAATAGAACTTGGTTCTATTATGTTTCAGCATTTTGATGTTATGATTCCGCAGATTATGATTTTGATTTCGCATCTTGATGTTGCTATGTGTGAACCATTTTATTGGACTGAGTCCATACACACATAGGGTTGGCCAGTTAAGGGTCGGACTTTGAAAGTTCGGACTTAGCTCGCGTCGTGACATCCCGCACTCTATCACTCTACTCTGTTATAAAAAAAAAATATACTCTGAATTTACGGGAAAAAGCGAGTGAAAAAGGGCGGGGCGTTACATGCCAAATTCGAAAATCCTTTTATATTGACTTGTAAATTTTGAATTTCATTATATGTATCTTGAGATGATGAAAATAGACTTCACACATGTGGATTTCTTCATGGTTTTTCTTAATGGGCTTAATAATTGAGATTTTCAAAGTATGGAAAGTCTAATAAATAATTTTACCACTTACAATCAATTCAAAAAATGATTAAAGTAATTTAAATTCTTATAAATGGATTTGAATTAATTAGTTTACAATAAAACCCCTAAAATTGTGGTAAAATAATTATTAAAAATTTCAACTTTCCAAAAATATCAACTTATGCCTATATATTGCAAAATTCACCTTTTGAATTCTTATATCTAATATTTTCTTGTAAATTCTACAAAACTTCCAAAATTTCATTAAATATATCAAAAAACACGCAAAACAGGGGCTAACTAGTCCAAATATAAGGGTAAAATAATCATTTTCCTGTATTTATCAATAATTTTGCTGATATCCCTTCAGTTGTCTAGAACCGTAAACTACTACCTTTCCTTTCTGCATGAAAACACATCTTAATCCAAATTTAGAAGTATCACAAAATACATCATAACCTCGTCCTTGTTTAGGCACTATCAGTACTGGAGAGGTGGTCAATTTCTCTTTCAAATCTTGAAATGCCCTTTCACAAGCTTCACTCCATTCGAACTTGACGTTTTTCCTCGTCAATCAGGTCATTGGTACCGCAATCTTGGAAAAGTGTGGGATAAATTTCCTGTAATATCCGGCTAATCCCAAAAAGCTTTGTATTTCAAATACGTTCTTGGGGTTTTCTAAATTCTTCACTGTTTCTACTTTGCTGGATCTACCGAGATTCCTTCTGTAGATACTATGTGTCCAAGAAATTGTACTTGAGTTATCCAAATTCACACTTGCTCAGCTTAGCGTATAACTGGTGATCCCTAAGGGTCTGAAGTACAATGCATAGATGAAGCTCATGCTTTTCTTCAGATGATGAATATATCAAAATATCATCTATAAAAACTATCACAAATTCCCTCAAGTATGGTCGGAAGACACGATTCATCAGATCCATAAACATACCTGGTGCATTGGTTAATCCAAATGGCATTATCAAAAACTCATATAGACCATACTGCGTTTTGAAAGCAGCCTTAGAAATGTCTTCTTCCCGAATCCGCAACTGATGATATCCCGACCTCAAATCTATTTAGAGAAGCATTTTGATTCTCTCAATAGATCAAAGAGATCATCAATCCTAGGCAATGGATACTTGTTCTTTATAGTTACCTGATTGAGTTGTCGCTAATTTTTGCCTCTCTCTTGATTTTCTTTTCTTTGTTCTCTCCAATGCACAACCTTAGAATCCTCAAGCCCAAGTTTAATTTTCTCTCTACCCCAAGCCTCAATTTATAGAGTTTGAGGAGGCACAACCATGAGTAGGATCGAATTTAGCAAAGAAAAGCAATGGGAATAAAAGGCTAGAATTGGATGGCTAATGAGGAAAGAGGTATGTGGAGGGCTGATTGTAATACCTTGACCCGAATTAAGCCTAATTAATGTGATTTATTTTAATAAATCATATTTTAACTAATTAATCATGAAGATAACGGTTTGGGTTTTAGAAAAGTCCAAGGTCGGCCCAATTAGAGCTCGATAGCTCGTTGATCCAACTCACTTAAGTTGGAAGGGCAAAAAGGTAATTTACCATGAATAGTGTTATTTTAATGCTTTTGAATAATTGTTTGAATATTGGTTGAATTAAATTAATTACTTTAATAGAAATTTAAACTCTAAAATTTTAGAATCTTTTAAATGTATTTTGATTTTCAGAAATATAATTAATCTAACCCGAAAGGATCTCGAAATCTAAGAATTAATTATTTTAAATAATTTTAGAAGTTAGAAAATTCTAAGAAAATATGTGTTGTTTAATATATGTTTAAACCTATCATTTTGTATTTTTGGATGTTGAAAATTAAGGGTTTAAACCCTTTAAATAAATGTAATTTGATTTAAGGAAATTGTTTAAAATATTATTTTGATTTAAATCAATTAACATTTTAAGAGTGTTAAGCTCTAAATTTTAAAGTACTCATACATTTTAATCCTCTATAATTTAGATCAGTTGGATCAAATTAAATTAAATATTTTTATAATTAAAAGAGAAAATAAATAGAAACTGGACTTAAATATAAATAAGTTCCTTGGGCTAAAATGCAAATAACCCAACATTTCAAAACCAACTCCATAGCAGGTGACGAGTAGCTGCGTGAACGTCTACTCATGCAAGCTATCGTAGCTTGCAGAGACACGTGAGAGATTTCCCAGTTAGTGGCAAGGCTACTGGTTTACCTTCCTCAAATCTATTTAAACATTGGTATTTAGCAGGTTTTTACAGCTCTTATTTATGGCTTCTTCTATCTTCTATAGGTTCTTTGCAATTGGTTTGAAGTGGAAATTTTTTCAAAATCATCAAATCTCCATCAATTTTGAAAGCGAAGGTAACCATTGAAATGTTTAGAATCAAATAGAGATGAATTTGGTTAAGATTTGAGCTTCAAAATCAGTTTTGCAATTTAGTGGAAACTTTGATTTCTTAGGTGTTTTACTAGTTTCTCTCTTAAAATCAGAGGTTTTTCATTGATGTTTATTGTCAAATTTATTTTGAATTTGAAGACGACTTATTGTATAACACATCTAACCAGAAGGATGTGAAAAACGAGCTCAGAAAACCCAATGTTTTTGAATTCGTATTTCACTCTGTCTGTCCTGTCATTGCACTTGTTGTAGGTGACAGAGGAAGAAGATGATCTTCGGAAGATCCTAGACTTGTCTCGGAAGTTCTGAGGACCACAATTCGGAAGTTCCAAACTTCTGTTCGGGGTTTTGAATCAAGCAGAGGCCAACTATTCCTCATTGCCTCTGCTAGACAGACATGACGCTCTGAGACCCTCTTTGGACGTACTGAACCTCTCAGAAGATCCGAGCAGACCTTGGCAGGTTCTGAGGCAGACCAAGACCAATTGTTTTCTGATTTCGCTGTTTTTCTGTTCGGAACAGGCTCGGAAGTTCCGAAGATTCTGTAAAACACAGTTTTTAAGCAGTGGCTTGGAAGTTCTGAAGCCATAATACCTAGTTTTGAGGCACCAGAACTGCTCTTAAAGTTTTGTTTGGATTGCTTAATTTAGGATTTCATGTTAGATTTTGATTCTAGGATTTGATGCTATTATTTAAACCCAAAATCTTAAGATTAAAAATGATACTAACCCTTGTAGGTTTCATTGTCTTATGTTTTCACTTTTAGTCGAAACCCTCTAACTGTGGCGCAGCGGAAACGCCGCCCGATAGCTATATGTAGTGTAGCGATTAATTTCACCGCTGGGTAGAAAAGAAGGGATCGGGCACTGAGTGACTTTCTTTCTTTCTCTAGGCGTAACTCAATAAATCTCCATGGTCCAATCCAGAAGATAATACAAGAAGTGGCCTGAGCATCTTTTATCTCTAAGCCTAACTCAATACGTCTCCATGGTCAATTCCAGAAGATAATATGTGTAGTGGCATGAGCACCTTTATTTGTATCCTTTGGACAAAGTTTCAATACTCTACTCTGGCCAGGAAGAAATATGAGGTTGGCCACTGAGTATTTTATTGATTGATGGATTATTGTAACTAAAAAGGAGTAATAACCCACTATGAGGACTGACAACCATTTCCTTTGGAGTTTTTCGGGAAAGCAGTTGGAAACATTTGAAAATGCTATAGATGTATTCTATATTGTAAATGACTGTGTATTATGTTTGATTATGAATGTATAATCATTGTATTTCTATTTTGTATGTAACAGATACCGCGTTACCTTACCTAACTCGGTGATGAGACTTAATAATACCGCATGGGTAAATCAGGTTTTGTAGATATAGTGCAATGAGTGGTTTCATGGATTAGACATGATATGGAAAAGACCGAATAAGCAATAATGCGAGACTTGACACTACTTCCATGTGAGGGATGAAAATTTGTTCTACTGTTGAAAGAACGGAAGCAATATACAGTGTCAAGGAATCGAGGTCTACTAGTCTATGAATGAATAATGGACCCACTTATATGCCTAGACTTGATATATTGCTAAGAGATGTTTCATATAGATATTGATGATGTTTATCATATATAGTATTGTGATACTGAGGATAGAATGCTCTGATTTGAGAACTTGAGCACCTATGATATTGGTACTGCCTCCACGTACACTTAGATGATGTGCTATAGTAGACCAGAGAAGGTCATATATTATTTGCAATAAGCGGACCATATAGGTCATATATTGGCAGGCCTGGACTATACCTGGACTTAGACCGGATGATTGGTCAAGTCATATTGTTCTGCTAGATAGTGGGAAAGAACCAAAATATTCAAAATGTACACAACTGTCATTTACCCAGCTCGACATATTGACCAGGTTGATATGTATGAGAAATTGGACTTGGTTCTGTTTTTGTTTCCTGTCTAAAACTAAGACTGATTGTATATATCGAGTTTTGTCGATATATAGTGTTGAGCTCCTAGCCAATACATTTCTTTTGTCGATATGTATGTTGATGGAATTTTTCATTCCACGTTGTATTGACCCTTCTCGATACATGTTCTGGGTTTGAGAATGTTCTGTCTGGAAAATCTCTCTATTTTTTAGAAACTTACAATCAAGCTATATCGAGTTCTGTCGATATATCGAACTGTGAACAGTGACTCAAAAAATGTTCAAAGGCTTGACCCGTGCACAAAAATCTTAAGTCAATATGCATCAACTAGAAATTGTACATCGAGATTTGTCAATCTCGACATATCGACTTTCAACATGTATTGTTTGTGCTGGATAGTTTGAAATAAGTTCCGTGAAAACACAATCATTTGTGCAACGGGCAAATTACAACGGACTTATTAAAAAACTCGACATATCGACATATGTCGATACATCGCACCATTCAATGGTCAAAATTCTAAATTGCCTATATATTGATCTGATTTGTTTGAGACCAGTGAGAGAGAACCCTGAGCCAAATTGGAAAATCATTCAGAGGCATTTTAGAACTCTCAAACATCTCTCCATGTACTACACTTGGTGAATCATATATCTAATCTTCTTGATCGTGATTAAGAGAGAGATACAGAAAGAAACATAGATCTAGGAATCAATTGGTACATCTAAATCCTAGAGACCTCCCTTAGATTGTGATTGAGCATACACAAGACACATCTTCGACATCGTCTACATCACATTGGGAGAACATACAAAAGAAACATACATCTACAAGTGAACTCATACAAAGGCAAGTGCTTCTTAGTGATCTTATTTTATAAATCATCTTGTGAAGTGGACTAAGGCAAGGAAGCTAGAACCACTATAAAAAATAGAGGGATAAGGAAGTAAACCTTGGGTTGGTCGAACCTTTCAAAATCTAAGACAAGTGAATTAAGGAGGATTGACTCCAGAACCACTATAAAAAACTCTAGAGCGTTGTCTCTAACATAGTGGTGGGTGGAAATCCCAGCCGATTGAGTGAGGTGTAATTCCTACTCTAATTGTGAGGGTGTAAGTCTCCATATAGTGAATTCAGGATAACCCAAGGTTGGGTGTGTAACACCTCGGGTTTTCAATTTATTATTTTTATGAAATTTATCCATTTTCAATTGTGAATTTTAGATTTGATCTTAAATGGATAAAGAATTGGGCCATGACCCAATTAGGACCCAACCAATGGTGGCATTGGTTTTATCAAAAATTAAATGGGATAATGCTTGGCTGAATTTTGAATGTGAAATCCATAGATTATGTGCATGAGAGATATGAGGGATTCTAAATCCACAATGATATGCTAGAATATTAAAAAGGGATTAGATATCTATGAAATAATTAAAAGATTATCATGGCCGAATTTTGGATATTAAATATCTATATTATGCGCATGGATTGGTAGCCAAGGAAATTATCTAATTTAAATAGAGAGAGGTTAAGGGAAGGTTTTTAAATTAAACAAGGGAGGTCGGCAATTGCCATCTAAGACAAGGGAGGTTGGCATTGCCATCTATGGCAAGGGGCTCACGGCTAAGGGGTTGCTTATCTTAAGAACTTTCTAATGTTGGATTAAGGGAAAATTATAAAAGGAGAGAGGGACAATGGCACAAGGTTTACACCTTAATAGCCGAACCCTCTCTATCTCTCTCTCAATCTCTCAAGTCCTCTCTCACGCCAAGAGCAAGAGAAGAAAGGGTAGCAACAAGAAGGAGTTTTGTTTGGAGAAAAATTGAGAAGAAGGGAGAAAGATTAGAAGAGCAAGAATTGAAAAGGGGTTAGTAGCTTAATGCAATAATTTTATTTTGAAACAAAAAGAACCATAGGGTTCGGCCATGGTTTTTGGTCGAAACCCATGGAAGAGATTTGGATGATGTTTGGATTATATTTAAATGGAGAAAAAGAACCATAGGGTTCGGCCATAGTGCATGGCCGAACCCCATGGAAAGAAGTATTTAATTCATGGGTTTTGGAAGATTGAAAACCATGGAGAGATTTGATTTGTTTTGTTGGTTTATGAATATTGAAAACCATGGAACAAGATCAAAGATGATCATGATAATTTGGAAAGGTTGATAGGATTGATCATTAGAATAGAAAAGAATAAGTGAGGTTCGGCCATGGTATATGGCTGAACCCCACCAAATATTTATATGGATTTGAGGTTCTTGGACATTAAATCATGAGGACCGATTTATTAAATTTAAAGGACATGGGTTATATTTTGATGGAAGATTAATGGTGAATTTTAAATAAGAGTTATGGGAAATTCGAATGATAAAAACCATGGAAAATTATATGGTTTTTAAAAGAGTTTAAAATGGAAATTGGGAGGATCATGGGTTCGGCCATGATGTATGGCCGAACCCCATGAGGTTCTTTAAGGATATAATTTATTAAGGAATTTTTTATTAGATGTTGGTTGATTGATTAAATAAAAAGACATGGGTTCTTGTTTAAGTGAATGATAATGAATTGTTTCTATGGGTGAGGTTCGGCCATGGTGCATGGCCAAACCCCACTAAAGTTTAATTAAGGAAACTATTTCAATTATGGAAAGATGAGATTAATTATAGAAAACTTTCAATCATGGAAAGAGTTGCTAAAATTAGAAAGCATTCAAGTATGGAAAATGGTTGCTTAATTTGGAAAGCAATCTAAATATGGAAGGAAGGTTACTAATTTTAGGAAGTTTCCATTTATGGAAGGTTGGAACTTAATTATGGAAACTTTCCAATTATGGAAGGGTGGAGATTATTTTGGGAAACATCTAATTATGGGAAGTAATATTAATGGAAAAATTGGACATCATGGGTTCGGCCATGTGCATGGCCGAACCCCATGAATTAAATCTATGGTTAATGATTTTGATAGAGGGTTCATAATTTGGAAAGGGTGGTTATGTTTGATCATCAGATTGAAAGGATGGAAAAGAAGGGTGAGGTTTGGCCATGGTGTATGGCCGAACCCCACCAATTGCATTATGAATTTAATTGATTAAAATGAATAAGGAAACCAATGGCATTTTAGTAAATATGTAAGAATATTGGACATTGGGTTCGGCCATGGTGTATGGCCGAACCCCATGAATTATTTTTATGGACTATGTGTTTAGGATTAAAAGAAATATGTATAGATGATTTAGAACCTAAGCAAAGGAAAAGGGCTATGGTTATGGCCAATGGCATTTTCGTAAATAAGTATGAAAAATGGTAAGCCATGGGTTCGGCCATGGTGTATGGCCGAATCCCATGGGGTTTTGTTTATAGACTTAGAACCTTGTAATCAAGTGAGACTTGGTGTTGATTTATCATTATATTATAAGGTAACGGGATCTCGCAAGAGGTGCGCGATCGGTGATCGAATCTTGGATGGAAACGCAAGGACTCGTGAACGGTCTTTGGTAGGATTCCACCTCTTTGAAAACCATGGATTTATGTACACTTGTTTTATCTTATGTTTGATGAAATTTATATTTCAAGGATATGCTTTATATGAATTTTAATTGCTATGTTTATTTGTCTAAATAGCATGTGTTTGGATATGTTTAAAAAGGTGATTTTAAATGCTATGTTTATGTTATTAAAATAGCATGTGTTTCATTGGCATCTCATGCATGGCATGGGGTGGAGGATTTATAACCGGAGGGGTCACACTCTGTTGGGGCGTCCGAAAAACCTATGTGAGGTACCTTAATGTGATTTCCATCAAGAAGATTCCGGAGGGTCCACACTCCGCCGGGGCGTCCGGAAGACCTATGTGGTGGGTACATTTATGTACATGTGATGGGTGGGACTCATTGCATTTGTCATCATTGCATGGTATGGATTTTACTTGGTTTTATATATTATGTTATAATATATGTTTTGTACTAACCATGTGTTAGCCGTAACTAGAATACCTACTGGGCGCGTTGTTCTAACGCCCTACTTCTACCCTAGTTGATGATACAGGTATTCAGGGGAACGAGGAACTCAAGACGGGCCAGGCTTAGGAGCTTGGATGATTTATTTTATATGTTTTGAATAAAGTTACTTATGGACTTGCAATTGAGTAACTAGTTTCGGAATGTAATAACTTAGATGGTCGGATGTTTAGTTTTGATGATTATGACGTTTTAATGATGATTAAGGACTTGATGTACTTTGCTATCTGAATGGAATAGAACTTGGTTCTATTATGATTCCGCAGGTTTTGATTTTTATTCCGCAAGTTGATATTGCTATGCGTGAACCATTTTTCACGACTTGATCTTTGCATACATAGGGTTGGCCAATTAAGGGTCGGACTTGGAAGTTCAGACTTAACTCGCGTCGCGACGTCCCGCGCTCTATCACTCTACTCTGTTATAAAAAAAAATATACTCTGAATTTACGGGAAGAAGCGAGTGAAAAAGGGCGAGGCGTTAAGGGGTGAGTCCTTAGAGTGGATGTAGATTGTTTAACCGAACAACTATAGATTGGTCTCGTGGGTGTTGATCTTTACTTGTGTGATTGTTCTCATAATTGTGCACACTAAGTTAGAACAACTTGAAGCTCAACTAGCCTCAATCGCCCATGCCTTGTCACCACTCTATCCATCCAACACACAGTCCACACGATTTTAGCACCTAAATTCTCTCCATGCACTTAGACAAAAATCCATCTAGATACACTCCTAGGATCCCTACACACCTCATCATCCCAATTCACCATAGCCATACACGATTTTTGCTTATCTCCTTCCTATCCCATTCGAATTCCATAGTCAACCCTCCACCTCACCATATTACATATCATCCATTCATTCATCCACCCATTTAATCTTAGCCGTTCATATCATTGCACAACCCAAAACCCTAGAACAGAAATACAAATTCGAAAATCACAGAGCCAAATCCTAATCCCAATTTTGTCCCCGTGCTTACTTGTACTCCACTCCAAGCCAACCAATGCACACCAAATTCATGTACACCTATAGAGAAGCCATAGTTTTCTACTTTTTAATCCTAATCACCCATGTTAAGTTGGATCTAATCCCAACCTTTCATCCATCAACTTAAACCTATATTTAATCTTAGTCATCCATTCAATCCCAAGTCCTATAAATAGCCCAGTAACCCACACACCAAACTCAAATTTGACCTGCAATTCAAGAGGACTAATGGCCGGAGCAAAAGACAAGAAGACAGGAGCACCATTCGAATTTACACGTGAGAGTTGTAGATTTTTATTTTTATGTTGTCTTTCTTGTATTCAATTTATAGAAGCCTTGTATTTTAATTCTTCCTTTTAATAAAGTAAAGCATTCATTTAGAACCCTAGAACATCCGATTTCTAAAATTCTTTGATGATTATTTTACTTTTAATTTCAAGAACACAACCTTTGTTTATTTGATTGAACATGAGCGTATGCAATAGCTAGGATCATGATTGTAAGAATTGAATCATGATTACTAAGGTTTGGTTAATTAAATTAAAAAGTTGTGGATCTTGTCTTATTAGTAAATATGAATTGTATTTTAGATCTTTACGTGAATTTCAGATCTAGGCATTTACTTTGTTTATACATCTTGGGTATGAACGGTTTATTCCAAACAACCACCTTTTACGTTACCACATTTTTATTTCTGTTATTTATTTTCCTTACCGATTTACTTTTCATGTTTATTTTATTTCACTTGAATGTTGTATTTTAGTTTTTCATTTTAAATCTTTAATTATTTTAAAATGTATTTATTTCATGTATTTAAAACCTCCCTAACAACTTGATTAAATAGTTAGGATTAAATTTAATTAGATCTAGATTTTGTAAATTAGAATGTGTGGTGAGATTGTTTATAAACTCTTTATTAAAATATTATTTTAATCACTTTTAATCAATGCTCTAAAACTGTAAATCTATTTATTTGAATAAAGACTTGCTTAACTTGGTGATATACTTTTAAGATTAAAAGTGATTTCTATTCCTAGATTTAATTTTGAATCTTAGTTTTCTAAGATTTTTATTTTTGGAATCTTTTAATTTAGGCAAACTCTCTAAAATTGGAAATTTCTATTTTTAGAAACTCTAATTTTGGAAGGTTTCCTAAAATTAAAATTTTCTTTAAAAATATAAGACATTTAGAATTTTATCTAAGTTGTGATTTTTTTTTTTTTAAATCTAGATATTCTATTGAAATTTTGAAAGTTTCTATGTTTGCAGAAAATTTCCATTTTTGGAACAAGTTTTTATTTTTGTGGAAAATTTTCTATTTTTGAAAAACTGATAAAATCGTTTAATATGTTCCTTTAGCCTCTCTTTAATCTTATAAATATAATCCATTTTAATAAAATCTTTATTTTGTAAATAAATCTATTTTTGAAAAGTTTTAAAATTTTTGTCTATGGAAAATTTTAAGATTATCTTTTTTTGGAAACAATCTATTTTTAGAAATTGCCCGATTTTGGAGACGTCTAATTTTGGAAAGTTTTATTTTTGGAAAGTTGTTAAATTTGGATCTTTGATTAATTTTTTTAAAATGATGGCTTTAATCTAGAAATTTTTTTACAATCTCACATTATTCTAGGACACTTCATTAGGACTAATTATTTTAATCTTAATCTAGTTGTAGTTTAGGAATTTTCATTTAGTTAGTTTATGCATTTTTGAGTTAGAATCTTCACCTAGGTTCGTGTGTTTTATTTTTCAGGAGTTTTGGAAATCGTGAATCAAAGCTGCTGGAATTGGAATGCATTGGCTAAGGTAAGTGCCTAACTATATTCTTGTAATTTTTATTTTCTCATGCATTATATAGCTTTTATTAGGGTGTCTGGCATATATTACTTGCATAAAAAAAAAGATTGCATATTTATTTTGCTCATGCGTTTAGGTTGTTAGATTCATACATTTAGTATAGTTTGTTTGCTTATTATTTTGCATATTTGTTTGTTGCTTGCATTGTTAGATTAGGTTGCATTCACATAAAAAAAAGATTAGTAATAAATGGTTCATGCACATTAAATAAAATCAATTTTGGAATCATAGGTTAGTATTTAAGGTTTGTCATGCTCAATAGAATAGTCTTTTATTCAAATAATTTTAAATAACCACTACTAGTTTTTCTTCAATCATGGTGTCTAGAATTAGTTCTGTCACCAAGGCATTGCGGTCGAGCTTGACCTAAGGATAAGCGGTGAAGAGATGACATGTGCTCGCCCACTTACCTGGCCATGATTGTGGTTAAACTTTTAATTGGAGATTTATAATTCTTGGAGAAAAGATTAGGAGCCAGTCTAGAGACACTAGGTTAGTTTAGGTATTTATTTTTAGTTTTAGGTCATTTATTTTGTGTGAATTTGTTTAGTCTTGTGTGGTCATGTTTGAGTAACAATGAATATTTAGAGGCGTGACTCAACTAAGCGATTGGTTAGAGTTAGGTCTCCAATTGTTGAACCCCAAGTTAATCATCAATCTACTTTGGAAAACAATAGGGCCTTTTAAGTCATGTCAGTTCGAACATTAGCATCTTCGTCAAATCCCGAGAGTTTCAATCGATGTGAGGATAATCTAACTAGGGAAGGTGATAATTCGAGCATCAAAGTAAAAAAAGAGTCTCAAATAAAGGACGAGCCTGTCAGTGATAGTAAGATACAGCCCGCACTGGACTATATCCATATTGCCCACACCGGACTGTATCCCTTTTGATTTAAATGACCCATGGGCTTTCGTCATACCAGTGGGAGGTAATAAGTGGGAAAAGAAATACTTGGCCCATGATATTATGTACTCATTGGAGCACATTTACCATCACCATTTACCTAGCTTAATGGAACTCACTCAAGAAGGCCAAGGTTGTTTTATATGTGAAAAAATAATTGAGTTTGCGTCTTTTATAGGTTTCTTTTAGAGTTAGTCTAGAAAGTCAGTTTAGGTCGAGTTAGTTTTTAGGATGTTCCACTTAGATATGTCAAAATCCTAAATTTAACAATATCCTGACATTTTGCATCTAACCGTTGAACATTGAGGACAATATCAAATTTAAGTTTGGGGATATCTAGGAGTTACATTAGTAGAATCCAATAAAAAAAGATTTCAATCAAGGGAAAAGTAAGTGAAGACTGAGACTAATCCTTGAGAAGGAAAAAAAAATTAGTCTAAGGGATTTTTCAGCATTAAGAGGTAAATAAAAATTTTAATATCACACTTTTTCAATAATGTTTTTATAGAATTTATATTCAGAATAACTTTACACAGCCATATTAAATTGAGTTAGAAAAACAATTTTTTCACGAGTCTAGTAGTCAACAAAGAAATACTAGTGGAGACTTAACCCAGTGAGCTTTAGTGCTAGTCTATTTTTCTGAGGGATTTAAGTCAATCCATTTTTATTTCTTTAGCGCTTCAAGTCGTTGTGGATCTCATCATTCTTCAAATTTTGGTCATTATTACTGAGAACGCCATTAAAATTGAGTTAGTACATTTGAAATTTTTTATAATTTTTTTAAAATAAGGAAATCACTGTATAAAACTTAGGATATGATTTAGGCCATTTTTTGATCGTTTGAGCCTTCATGCCTACCTATCTTTGGTCAAATTTATTCTGATAGTTCCCAGTTGAGCCTTTAAGTTAGCTTGTTTTCTTGATCAGCCATGTTTACCATATCCAACTCCGATTTTGGAGTCTGAGCCTCGTTAAAAATATATCTGTGACCTATTCATAGAAAAGGTTAGAGATGACAAATATTGGGATGGTACTAAAAAATAAGGGCACAAGAAAAGAAAAAGAAGAAATAGCACAAAAAAAAAGGGAACATCCTGACATCAAAAGAAGGATGTGAAAAAAAAAATATGAATATTTTGAAAAGTGCTAAGAAGAAGAAAAATAGAGGAAGAAATATCTTGTCATATATCTTAAAGACCTCTAACCTTTTTGATCAAAATATTAATTCTTAGCGTCTTATTATCCTTCTTTGATTTGACCCAATCCCAAGCCACTTTTCTTTCTGTTAGGAAGTCCTAGTGATCTTTAGTTCAAATATGGCATTTCATGTGGAGAATAAAGGAAGAAAAATGATAATGTATAACTCAACGTTCTTAGGAAAGTGGCGTCCATTCATGAGATCCAACAATTATTTTCTTTGTTATGTGCCATCTTTCTAATACATTTGTGAGAAATTTTGAATTTGAATACACAAACTCTGCTCACATATACCTTTGAGAGAAAATAACCCAACCTCTAAGCGTTAATCTTTCTGAGAGATATCTAGTGAGGTTTGAAGTTAAAACACATCTTCCGATGTTGGTTACGAAACTTGTGTCTATTTGGAAAAGAAAACTATTTTTAATATTGGCTAAGCACACACTATACTCCTAATATAAGGCTTATAAAATAAATTTTGGAATCATTTGATGTCTAGATTTTTATGAACTTATTATTGCCGAATTTGAAACTAAGACTATATAAAATTGGATGTTTGTGGGTATCTTCATTGCAAGCCCTCACGAGACTAAAACTTGTCCACTCGGGGTGGGGTTTAAAGGCTTGTTGCATATGCTAAATGCAATCGAGAGTGCTAGCGAAAGTGGTATAGTTTTTAGATTTAAAGTTAGTTTTTAGGTCTAGGTTAGGTCATGTAAAAATAAAACTTTAAGTTAATATTACGTTTAGATTAGGATTTTTTTATTTTTTTTTAGATTTTAGACTTAGGTTTTTATTTTAAATTTTTGCTCGAGGACTAGTAAAATCTAAGTTTACATTTTTACCCTTTAATTATGATTAAGTTAGCCTTGATTTTGTATATAAAAGATACGTTTAATGGTTTTTTCTTGTTTTGTAGATAAAAAGATGGAAAAATAGGATTCATGCATAAAACAGTGGATAAATGCTGGAAGAGAGCTTAAAATGAAAATTTTAAAACTTCATAATTAATTCATGTCACTTTAGGGTTTTTAATGTAAATTGGATAATCTATATTCATTTGTGAGAGTCTAGATTTATTCAATATTTAGAATTTTAGTGGTATTGATTAATTACTTAATTTTAAAATCCAAGTCTGCAATTAAAAGGCTAAAAGTTGAAATCAAGATCCATGGGCCATAGAACCACTACAATTGGGCCAGGCCAAGCAGTACATGAACATTTTCCAATGTGAGCAAGCTTAAGTCCAAGTGTCCAATTCAAGTCCAAGTCCAATTTAAAAATCCAATGCTCCATGTTCAAATCCAAGTTTACCAACCCTAAGCCCAAATCCATTTTTAGGTCCAAACCCAAAAGCCCATGTCTAGGACCCATCTTACCCATACAATCTTAACCATCCAATTTTCAATCTCCCCATTCCTTAACCCAATCAACCAATCCAAACCATTCACTTCATGCATCTCATTTATCCCATGCATTTCTTATCATCAAACCCTAGATCCACTTAGTCAATCCAACCCGTTCATGCATCATGATTAGATTTAGGACATCCAAACCATCTATCATATAGATTAACCTTAGGAATAGGATCATCCATGCACCATCTATCCATCCATCCACTTAGATCACCCACCACTCATCATATCCATTAGATTTAACCAAACCAATCTTAGCCATCCATTAACCAAACCCTAAGTTAGAACAGCTTGAAGCTTAAGCTAGCCTCCATCGCCCATGTCTTGTCACCAATCTATCCATCCAACACACAGTCCACACGATTTTAGCACCTAAAATCTCCCCATGCACTTAGACAAAAATTTATCTAGATACACTCCTAGGATCCTTACCCACCTCATCTTCCCAATCCACCATGGCCATACACGATTTTTGCTTATCTCCTTCCTACTCCATTCGAATTCCATAGTCAACCCTCCACCTCACCATATTACATCTCATCCATTTATTCATCCATCCATTTAATCTTAGCTGTTCATATCATTGCACAACCCAAAACCCACACCAAATTCGTGTACACCTATAGAGAAGCCCTAGTTTTCTACTTTTTAATCCTAATCACCCATGTTAAGTTGGATCTAATCCCAACCTTTCATCCATCAACTTAAACCTAGATTTAATCTTAATCATCCATTCAATCCAAAGTCCTATAAATAGCCCAGTAACCCACACACCAAACTCAAATTTGACTTGCAATTCAAGAGGACTAATGGCCGGAGCAAAAGACAAGAAGACAGGAGCACCATTCGAATTTACACGTGAGAGTTGTAGATTTTTATTTTTATGTTGTCTTTTTTGTATTCAATTTATAAAAGCCTTGTATTTTAATTGTTCCTTTTAATAAAGTAAAGCATTCATTTAGAACCCTGGAACATCCAATTTCTAAAATTCTTTGATAATTATTTTACTTTTAATTTCATGAACACAACCTTTGTTTAATTGATTGAACATGAGCGTATGCAATAGTTAGGATCACGATTGTAAGACTTGAATCATGATTACTAAGGTTTGATTAATTAAATTAAAAAAGTTGTGGATCTTGTCTTATGAGTAAATATGAATTGTATTTTAGATCGTTACGTGACTTTCAGATCTAGGCCTTTACTTTGTTTACACATCTTGGTGATGAATGGTCTATTCCAATCAACCACCTTTTACGTTACCGCATTTTTATTTCTGTCATTTATTTTCCTTACCAATTTACTTTTCATGTTTATTTTATTTCACTTGAATGTTGTGTTTTAGTTTTTCATTTTAAATCTTTAATTCTTTTAAAATGTATTTATTTCATGTATTTAAAACCTCCCTAACAACTTGATTAACTAGTTAAGATTAAATTTAATTAGATCTAGATTTTGTGAATTAGAATGTGTGGTAAGATTGTTTATAAACTCTTTATTAAAACATTATTTTAATCACTTTTAATCAATGCTCTAAAACTATAGTGCTATTTATTTGAATAAAGACTTGTTTAACTTGGTGATATACTTTTAAGATTAAAATTGATTTGTATCCTAGATTTAATTTTGAATATTGATTTTCTAAGAAACATGAAAATTGAGGCATGTGTATTTTGAATTTCATATATTTTGAATGTTTCTTTTGGGTTCGACCTCGCACTCAATCGTTGTACAATGAATGGTTCGTTTGCTTGCGAGATTTACAAATTTAAAACATCAACAGTGGTAGTTGTATTATCCTCGACGTTGTTGAGAAGGACACTTTGGGGGTAGCTGTGTGATCTTCGGCTGGGATGACCACGATGGTGGCAGTTTAGTTATCCATGACTAATCACGAAGGCTATCTCTTTGTGGTAGGTTAGTGATCCTTGATTCGTCGGGAAGACCATTTTGATGGTAGGTTGTATGATCCTTGGTACGTTGGGAAGGCCACCAAGGGATAGTAGGTTGGTATTAGTTGTTGGTAATGCATGTTGGAATTTGTGCATTGTCATTGGGCATAAAACATGATTAAATTATTAATGTGGATTTATTATGCCTGACTATTCTGAAATATGAATGCGATTAATGTATTATGTATGTGCTATTGTTTTCTTCACTGAGTATGGAGATCATCCCTTACATTGCAGGCAACCCGTTGGATTTGGGCCTTGCTGATGATCAAAATCAAGCTTAGAAGGCAAGGAGTTGTTGGAGAATACTTAGAATCGCATAGCTTGTTGAAAGATTTAGTACTTAGGTTATAGATCGAATGTTTATTTTGATTTGAAATACTTTGAAGAATTTGTTTATCTATTTATTTGGTTTGTTGAGACTTGGATAATAAGTTCAAGTATTGAGTAAATTTGACGATGTTAATTATTTTGGTTGGTTTGGGAATGTGAGTAATCTGGTGAGTTTAGATTATTCATGTGATGGACTATTTTATCCTCTTAAATGTTGTGGATTGATGTTTATAAAGTTTATATAACTTCTAAGGACGTGGGCTCCAAGAATTTGATGGCTTGTAAATTTTTATGTTTTTGTTTCAAAAAAAAAAATAGCCACAGATTATGATGTAAGACCTGTTTAGATGAACATGTTATTTTAGATTGTGCAATCAGATCACACCCGTTTAGTTGTTGGAAGGCGGGGCGTGACGGTGATTGAACGAGTTTCTTTGGTGGAGGCTGTAGACACCACCAATTGGAGCAATGAAGGCTTTCAGAAGCCACCTTCCAACAAAAAGGCCAAGTTTAACCATAAGAGGCCTTTATTCAGAAGAAGTCAACCCTCAGCAGCGCAGACAAGCAATGCAGGCGTGAGCAACCAGTATGTTACTCCTGTAACTAGCCTGTTCATACCGTAAGAAACTGCCCAACACCCAAGACAAATGAGAAGGTGTGGTTTCACTGCAAATAGATGGGACACTTTATCATGGATTGTTCCTATATTGGCAGTGGGAATCCTATGGCGGTACCTTCGTAAAGTGTAAGATTGACGCAGTCTTTCACATAGTCATCTTATGGCAAAGGTTCTCCGCAAACCTCCAGAGGCTCGATGGCACCTAGGAATGTGCCACAAAGGAATGGACAAGGAAGGGGACAAGGACGTCCTCAGACTACTTAGGGGAGAGTCTACTCGATTGAGACTCAGATGGAAGAGCCAATGGAAAACACAGTGATGGAAAGTACAATATCTCTTTATAGTTTTATGGCTCGAGTATTATTTGATACCGGTGCATCTCATTCTTTTATCTCTAAATCTTGATGTGATAAGTTGGACTTACAACCGATAGCTATGACTAGACCTTTGATGATAGTCTCACCATTGGGTAAGAAGGCGTTAGTGAATCAGAAATGCGAGTCATGCATTTTAAGAATCTGTGATTTAGATCTGTCATATGATTTTCCAATCATAGAAATGACAGACTTTGATATCATCTTAGGAATGGATGGGTTAATTGTATACCAAATTTTGATAGACTGTTCCAGGGGGAAAATCTATGGGGTTTCTCTGACCAAGGTACGGTTTATAGAGAAAGTGATACCCTATGATAGATTGAGAAGTAAAGTTTCTGGCCTGAATGCATATCCGGGTAGTGTGGTGGCTAGCATGGGAAGGGAGGATATATGAGGCGTAGAGTCTGATATACCTTGGGTGGTGTGTAAGTTTATGGACGTGTTTCCACACCAACTTGTCGGGTTACCTCCACACCGAGAGATAGAGTTTGTTATTGATCTACAGCCAGGGATATCTCTTATTTCCATGGCACCCTACATGATGGCGCCTGTTGTTGATGTGAAAATTGTGCAAAGTTTTAAATTTATAATCTTTCAAGCGTACAAACCATTCAATAGTATAGCATATGAGTGCGAGGTCGAACCCACAAAAAAATCATAAAATATATGTTATAAATTACATTAGTACCTTTAAATTGATGTAATCTTGAGAGAAATGAATTAAATCTAGATTTGAAATAAAACATATTTATTAAGAAAAATCAAGTAAACACCATCTTTTATTTAACTTGTGAATCTCATCAAATTTGTCCTTTTTATTTCTTTATTGGTGAATCATGAATATGTGTCTCATCTTTAATTAAAGTTGCAAAGTTCAAGATTAGAATATCATATTTACAATCCTAGTTAAATAATCTTTTGGTGAGGGATTGATTTGTTAAATGAATTAAAGAATTAAAGAATGAACATACAAGAAATAAAATAAAGACATAAATTGAACATCTTGTATACAACATACATACAAAGTGACTATTGTAATTAAAAATGGGAAATAAATTGACAATTAAATTAAATGATAGAATAAATAAATGCATTATTTCAAGGTGGTATGTAATTATTCTCTCATCGCCCAAATTGAATAAATATATAAGAATCCTAGATCTGAAATTCAACGCATAGAATTCAAGAATTGATTTACACCATTTAATTAAAATTCATAGATGTTTATTTAATTAATTTTTGGTTCTTAGGTCCAATATTCACAACCTAAGACTTTAACTAAACAAAGAATGCAAATTATAAATTAAAGAAAGAATAAAAAACATCTTGAATAATCAGACTTTTCAGGGTTCTAAAATGTACATTTTTTATTTATTAAATGAAAGAATTCAAGTACAAGAGTTGGAATAAAATACATGAAAGACAATAAAATAAATTCCTCACTTGCAAAATTCGTGTATGCTCCTTCTTTTCAGTGTATTTTCCAATCTCTATGTCCTTTTGAGCTCCAGGTCAAATTTGAATTTTGGCATTGTGGTAACAGTGTATTTATAGGCTCAAGGAAAGGATGGATGGTTAGGATTAAATCTAGGTTTGAGTGATTTATGAATGGCTTGGATTAAATCTTATTGGAATTGGCCGGTTGGGATTTTAAGTAGCAAGCGGTTAGGGTTGCTAAGAGGTGTACACAAATTTGGTGACTAAGAGGTGTACACAAATTTGGTGTGTAGGTGGCTTGGAGTGGAGTGCGAGCAAGGAGAGAGAGATAATATGAATTGGATTTGGGAAGGTAAATTTCGAATTTGGCTAGGTAGGATTAGGGTTTGTTTCATGCAATGCAAAATGGATGGATGAGATAAAGAGATGAGATGAATAAATGGATGGATGATAATGAGATGATGTGGAGGGTTAACTAGGTGAAATTCGAATGGGGAGGATTTGGATTGTGAAAGTCGTGTGTGACATGGAAGATTGGGGTGAGGAGGTATCTAGATGGTTTTTCGTCTAAGTCCATGGAGAGGTTTCAGGCTCTAAAATCGTGTGGAGTGAGTTGGATGGACAGGGTGGTGACAAGGCGTGGGCGAATGGAAGCTATCTTGAGCTTCAAGTTGTTCTAACTTAGGGTTTGGTGAATGGATGGTTAAGATTGGTTTGGGTTAAATCTAATGGTTCTAGATTTAATTGGTAAAAATAAATTATAAAAATGGTAAGGTATATAATGGAGATTTTGGATTCAAAGGTGGATATGGATAGATGATATGATGAATGGCCTAAATCTAGAGCAAATTATGTATGTGATGGATGAATGTAAAGGTGGAACTAAGGTTTGACCTAATTTTAAAGCATGAGATGGAGGGTTAAGATTTAAGATGGAGATTGGATGGTGTGGATATGAAATTGGTATGGAGGAGAGAGGGAATTAGGGTTACAGATTTCAGCCATGGTTAATTGGGTATGGACTTGTGTTAAATTCGAACATGATCCATGGAGCATTTGGACATTGGACTTGGACCTCAACTCATGGACTTCATCTTAGACTCACTTGACTTGGGCTTGAACTCGGCTTGAGAAATTGGCCTTTGTTGGACTTTAGAGTGCACATTGGCCTGGCCCAATACTGGCTTGTGGAGCTGAGCTTGGCCCAGTTTGAGTGGATCTTGGCCCATTTATCTTGAATTTGATGCTTTGGCACTTGTATCGTATGATTTCTCTTCCTGAATTAAATAATTAACTTCACCACTTTGAAATCTAAAATATTGATTGAATCTAAATACTCATAGATGGATCTAGACTAACCAATTAACATGAAAATTCTAAAAGCTGAGTGAAATTAATTATAAAAATTCCAGCTCTTCACTTTTAAGCTCTAATCTTGCAATTATCCATTGAATTGAGATAATTTCCTGAATTCTCCATTTTTAATCTACAAAACTAGAAAATTATATTAAATGCACCAATATACATAATTATGAGAGCTAAATAGTTCAATAATTAAGGGTAAAAATGTAATATTTCAGAACTCAACAAATACCCAAACTCAAATTTGCTAGTCCTTGAGCAAAACAACCTAAAAACACTAAAAACAAAGGATAACATACAAATCCTAGACTAACCTAATCTAATCCTAAACCTAATCTAAACTATACCACTGTCGCTGGTGCTCTCAATTGCATTTTGCGTATGGAACAAGCCTTTAAACCTCTAGGTTATCTCTAGTGGACGAGTTATAGTTTCGTGAGGGCTTTCAGTGATGATACCCACAAAAATCAACATATTTAACATGAATGCATAGACAAGGGGTTTAAACATCATACAACTCTAGAATTCATTTTACAAGGATTATACTTGGAGTGTAGTGTGTGGTTAGCCAATATTAAGATAGACTTCTTTTTCCAAACAATCACTCATTTTGTACCCACCATTAGAAAATGCGCTTCAACTGCCAACCTTACTAGATATGTCTTTTGGAAAAAAATTATCACTCAGAGGTTTGGTTTCATTTTTTCTCAAGGTATATGTGAGAAGAGTTTATCTACTCAAGATCAAAGTATCTCATATATGTATTATCAAAGACGACACATATTAAAGAAAATGAGTGATCTCATGAATGGATGCCAATTTCCAGAGAACGTTGAGTCAAATACCATCATTTTCCTTCGTCTATTCTCCACATGAAACAACCTATGGTTCGTTTTAGATCAATAGGACTTCTTAATAGGACGAAGCATGGCTTGGGATCGGGTCAAATCAAAGAAGGATATAAGGCTCTAATAAATATTTTGAACAAAGATGGTTGAGGTCTTCATTATTTTGAAATGGGATATTCTTCCTCTATTTTTCTTTTCAGTATTTTTCAAAGTATTTCTTTTTCTTTATATTTTTTTCACATCCTTCTATGGTGTACGGATGTTCCTTTCTTTAGATGCTATTTTTTTTTCCTTTTTTTGTGCCCTTGTTTTAAGAGTACCATCCCATTTTTTTTTTTAATTTCTAACCTTTTCTAAGAATAGGTCATCTATATTTTCAATTGGTTCATACTCCTGGACTAGAGTTGGGTATGATAAACATGGCTAGTCAAGAAAACACGCTACTTTAAAGGCTTAACTGAGAAACTATCAAGATAAATGACCAAATGTAGGCTTGAAAGGCTCAAACATTTAAAAAATGTCCCATATCATATCCTAAGCTTCAACAAGTGGTTTCCTTGTTTCAAATAAATTCTAAAAATTTCAGGCATAATAGCTCAATTTTGATGGCATTCTCAGTAATATGACCAAAATGAAGAATTATGAGATCAACAACGACTTATTTGGGCTACCAAAGAAAATGGATTTTACTTATAACCCTCAAAAGAAAAGAATGGCTCTAAAGCTAACTAGGCTAAGTCTCCACTAGTATTCCCCTGGTGATTACTCGACTTGTGAAATTTTTTCTTTTTCAGACTAACCTTAATAAGGCTGTGTACAAGGGCTTCCAAGTATAAATCCTATGAAAATCTTTCTGAAAAAGTATGATATGAAGATCTCTATCTAAGTATCAATGCTAAAAATGTGACTCTTTTTTGTCAGATTGTCAAGATGCAATGAATCTTTTTCAAACTAGAATTGGCAGTGTTTAAGCTCCAAAAGTCTCAGTCTTCACTTACTCTTCTCTAAAAGGATTCTACATATTTTTGTCTAAGCAAGATTATGACTCGTTTAACGTCAGATTGTCAAGACGTTTGTAAGCACTCAGTCGGAAATCAACAGTTCTTTGGAGTTCAAGGCGTCTTAGTTTTTCAGGACTTACTCTGCCCTTCCATAGGTCTACATGGATATGTCTATTTCCTATGAGTCTACTTACAACTGTTTCACAATGGACTCCATATTCTGATCTTATTCCATTACAATTGCAACGTCCGCATTTGTGACACCTAGCTAGCCTCTTAGCTTTCCTTTTTGTGGCCAGAGAGCTTCGACCATAGAGAGGTCTAGATTGTTCCTCTTGGATTTCCACCTTCCTCACCCTCATAGCTAAGGAAATGATTTTATTACCAAGTCTGGGGGAACTTGTGTTTTAGACAGACACATTACGAAAATAAAAACTAGACCATCTACATGCATGACTTCTATCCAGTTCTTTAAAGTCTGCTGGTCACAAAGACAAAGATGGATGGATGCTATTTTTTTTTAAGGGGTCTCAGTTTTTCACTTACTCTCCCTTATGTTTTTTGTATGAAAATGACACATGATGACCTTAGTACCCCCAAACTCCAATTGAACATTGTCCTCAATGTTCCCTAATCTACATTAACCAGGTGTAAACAAAAAAATATCTTAGAAAATGAACAATTAGAATTGAGATGTACCTTGGGATGAAATGATGAATGACTAACTCCTAGGCTAAACTGACTCAATGAAAAACTAAAACTAGACTCAAAATACGTAAAACTAGACACTGACAACTCAAACTAACTTAGACATAGACAAATTAGACAGATGGGTAGGTGGGTTTGGGTGGATGGGTAAATGGGTAAATGAGTTGATATGGGTGAGTGGATGTGGATGGATGGGTAAATAGGTAAATGTGAGAATTGTGCAAATCAGTCTTAGTAGATTGGATAAATCAGCAAAACTTCCTCTTTTCCTTATGGATTTTGAAACTCTAGGAATGGTTTTAATAAATGACCATTAACTTTGAAAACATGGCTATTCATAGGATGTTTGATTTCAATGGCTCCATGTGGAAAAACGAAATGAACAATGTATGGACCGGTCCATTTTGATTTCAATTTCCCAAGAAAAAGATGTAAACGTGAATTGTACAACAAGAACTTTTGACCAACAATAAATACTGTAACGCCCCGCCCTTTTTCACTCGCTTCTTCCCGTAAATTTAGAGTCTATGTTTTTTTTTATAACAGAGTAGAGTGATAGAGCGCAGGGCATCACGACACGAGTTAAGTCCGAACTTCCAAAGTCCGACCCTTAACTGGCCAACCCTTTGTGTGCATAGACCAAGTCCATGAAAAATGGTTCACACATAGCAATATCAACTTGCGGAATAAAATCATAACCTGCAGAATCATAACATCATTTTGCGGAATCATAATAGAACCAAGTTCTATTCCATTCAGATAACAAAGTACGCCAAGTCCTTAATCATCATTAAACCGTCATAATCATCAAACTAAACATCCTACCATCTAAGTTATTACATTCCGAAACTAGTTACTCAATTATAAGTCCATAAGTAACTTTATTCAAAACATATGAAATAAATCATCCAAGCTCCTAAGCCTGGCCTGTTTTGCGTTTCTCGTTCCCCTGATTACCTGTATCATCAACTAGGGTAGAAGTAGGGCATTAGAACAACACGCCCAGTAGGTATTCCAGTTACGGCTAACACATGGTTAGTACAAATCATATATAATAATATAGTGATGTCAAAACCATATAAAATACATGCCATGCAATGATGACAAATGCAATGAGTCCCACCCATCACATGTACATAAATGTACCCACCACATAGGTCTTTCGGATGCCCCGGTGGAGTGTGGATCCTCCGGAATCTTCTTGATGGAAATCACATCAAGGTATCGCACATAGGTTTTTCGGACGCCCCGACGGAGTGTGACCCCTCCGGTTACAAATACTCCACCCCATGCCATGCATGAGATGCCAATGAAACACATGCTATTTTATAACATAAACATAACATTGAAATCCCTTTTGAAACATATCCAACCACATGCTATTTAAATAAATAAACACAGCATTCAAAATTCATATAAAGCATATCCTTTGAAACATAAATTTCATCAAACATAAGATAAAACAAGTGTACGTAAATCCATGGTTTCAAAGAGGTGGAATCCTACCATAGACCGTTACGTGTCCTTGCGTCTTTCGTTCGGTAACTGCTCACGATCGTAGACACCTTGTGAGGTCCCGTTACCTTATAATATAATAATCAATCAAAACCAAGTCCCACTTGATTTACAATATTTTAAGTCCATAAACCATTCCTCATTTTTCACCCTTGATTTACCAAATTGCCATTGGTCTAATTATTTCAAGCCTTTCACTCATTAAAACATACACCTAATAGATCCATAACTTGTTCCATAAAACATATCCATATGACCCATTAAATTGGTTCACCATCTTAGGTCCATTAATGACCCATAAACATCCGTATAAAACCTCATGGGGTTCAGCCATACCTCATGGCCGAACCCATGATCCTCCATTTTATCCCCTTTAAAATCATAGACTTTTCCCCTCATTTTCCATGTTTTAAGCATATGAACATAAATACATAATATTTATGGGGTTTGGCCATACCCTTGGCCGAACCATGGTCTAAGTTTCTTTCCCCTTTTTAAATTCAAAGGTCCACAATTAGGAAGTTTCTAAATTTAAAATCACATTCCATGGGGTTCGGCCATACACCATGGCCGAACCCTATGGTCCATAATCCCCTCTTTACAAATCACTAAACCCATATAAATTTTCTTCATGGGGTTCGGCCATACACCATGGCTAAACCCTATGATGTCAAACTTTCTAAATGTAGCATCTTTCATAGTGAATCCATAATTAGAAAGTTTCTAATTTAATCACCTCCTTCCATTTTAATCTAAGGTTCACAATTAGATAGTTACCAATTTAATCTCCACCTTAGATCCTTTCTAGATTAATAACCATCCTTGTATTTTAATAAATTTATTTACATTAAAATACAAATCCAACTCCATGGAGTTCGGCCATACCCATGGCCGAACGCCATGGTTCCCAAAATCCTTATTTAGAAAGTCCATATTTATCCAATAACCTTCCATAATTAAAACTTACCAATTTAAACTCCACCTTCCATATTTGGAAACTTTCTAAATTAATCTCCCTTTTCATTCTTCATTTATTTAATCAACAAGATAAATTAAATAAATAAAATACCTCATGAGGTTCAGCCATACATGATGGCCGAACCATGATTCTCCAAACTTCATTAATAAATCATTGCTCTTCACCTTTAATCCATTCCAAAATAGAATCATATTCCATTACATCAACTCTTATTTAATTTTTAAGAATCCTCCTCCATGGGGTCGGCCATGCACTATGGCCAAACCCTATGGTTCTAAAATCTCCTCTTTTAAATTCACATACACTTAACTGTCCAAGGTTTCTATGATCTAAAATTCATGAACATAAAACCCATAATTATTTCCATCATTCAAACTTCCATAAATCAATTAATGTTCCTCCATTAAAATTCCATAACCTAACCCATGTCTTTCCATGGGGTTCGGCCATGCACCATGGCCGAACCCTATGGACGCATGGCCGAACCCTATGGTCCATTTTTCCATTAAAAATAACCATAGCTCTTAAACAAAAATCGGAATCACTTACCGGTTCCGCGACTCCTTTGGTGATCCCTCGCTCCGATCTTTCTCTTTCAATATTTTTCTTTTCCCTTTGTTGGCCGAACAACCTCTTGCTGATTGCCTTCTTCTTGATCTTGGTGTAGCCGAAAATAAACAATTGGGAGAGAGAGAGAGAGAGAGAGAGAGAGAGAGAAAGAGAAATCGGCCTAAGGGGTTATCTCCTTATATGCGCTCCAATTAATCCAAATGGGGAAGGTGCCATGCGTTCCTCCCTTGCCTTAGATGGCAATGCCGTGTGGCCTCCTTGCTTCCTTAATAAAAAATCTTCCTCAATTGCACTTTCCCTCTTTCCTTTATTTAATCAAGGAAAAGTCCCTTTTTAAATTATTACATGCACATAATATAGATATTAAATATCTCTATACACGGCCATGCACAATCTTATTTACACTTAAACATTTTCTTAAGATATGCAAGTCCAATTTAATTAGAAAAATCCTTCTCTAAATATTCTAGCATATCACTTAGATATGCATATCGTTCATGCGCATATTCCTAGATTTTTACATCTAAAATTCGGCCATGCAATATTTTATTTAAATTTAGATATAATGCATCACTAAATTAATTCATCCCCACTTAATTTTAATAAACCAATTTCACAATTAATTGGTTCCTAATTGGGTCATGGCCCAATTCTTTGTCCATATAAGATCCAATCTAAAATTCACAATTAAAATGGATAATTTTCACTTAAAATAATAAATTGAAAAATCCAGGGTGTTACAATACAACCATCTTTTTAAAATTTTCGCCCCGAAAATCGAGTGAAGTAGGGTTTCAAACATTTAGCTAAATAGTTCGGGATCAACTTTCTTCATTTCCGACTCGAGTTCCCATGTGGCTTCCTCAATGCCATGTCGATCTCATATTATCTTGACAAACTGGATCGCTCGGTTTCGTAACACCCTTTGTTCTGTGTCCACCACTCGGATAGGCTTCTCGACGTATGTCACGTTGCTCTAAACATCTATGTCTTGTATGTTCAATACGTGAGAAGGATCATGATTATACTTTCTCAACATCGATATATGGAACACATCGTGTAAAGATGCCAACTGTGATGGGAGTGCTAATTTGTAAGCCACGTCCCCCATCCTTCTTATAATTGAAAATGGTCCCACATATCTTGGCGATAATTTCCCTTTCTTTCCAAAAGACTTTCAAGAACACCATGTCTCCCACTTCAAATTCAAGGAACCTCCTCCTCTTGTCAGCATAGCTCTTCTGACGACTTTGTGTAGTCAATAGATGTTGCCGTATCAGCTGTATCTGCGCTGTAGTCTCCGTAACCAACTCAGGTCCTATCAATGCAGGCTCACCGGCTCTGTCCAGCATACTGGTGACCTACATGGGCTACCATATAATGCCTCAAATGGTTCCATCTGGAGGCTTGCCTGGTAACTGTTGTTGTATGAGAATTCTACCAACGGCAAGTGATCCTCCCATTCACCCTTGAAATCTAGCATACATGCTCTCAGCATATCCTCCAGTGTCTGTATTGTCCTCTCAGACTGTCCATCAGTCTGTGGATGAAATGCCGTACTAATTAATAAGTTTGTTCCCATGGCCGACTGCATGCTCTTCCATACTCTGCCGGTGAATCGACCATTTCTGTCAGACACAATTGTTTGAGGTATACCATGGAATCTGATGATATCCTTGATATACCGCCAACCCAAAGTCTCAGATGAGTCTGTCATCTTAATAGGAATGAAATGTGCTGACTTGGTCAGTCGGTCTACCACGCCCATATCGCATCGTTGCCCTTTGATGACCTTGGCAACCCTGTCACAAAATCCATGGAAATGTGTTCCCATTTCTATTCTGGCACTGGTAAGGGTTTCAGTAACCCTGGTGGCTTCTGATGTTCCGTCTTAATCTGTTGACAAGTTAAGCAATGTGCCACAAATTCTGCCACATCTCTTTTGAGTCCGTGCCACCAGTAATGTCTCTTCAGGTCGTGATACATCTTGGTGTTGCCCGGATGAATAGAGAGTTTGGTCTGATGTGCCTCAACCAATAACTCTTTTCTATAGCTCTTAGGTACATAAATCCTTCCTCGGAATAGAAGACCCTGTCCTGGTCGTAATTCCCATTCCGGTATGATTTCACCAGTAGACATCTTGGCCCAAATCTCCTCCATCTCCGGGTCTGTTCGTTGTTCCTGTTCGATCTTGGTAACCATGTTGGACCGTATGATCAAATTGTACATAGTCCCATGGTTATTGAGGTAAAGTTTAAACTCTCAAATGGTATTCAGCATCTCCCATTCTATCCTGATCAAATATGCCACTGATGCATGTGATAAACGGCTGAGGGCATCTGCCACCTTGTTTGTCTTGCCAAGGTGATAACGAGGTGTGAACTCATAATCTGCCAGATATTCCATCCATCTGCACTGCCTCAAGTTGAGCTCTTTTTGATCAAACAAGTACTTCAAGCTCTTATGATCTGAAAACACTTCAAATTTCTCGCCATAAAGATAATGTCTCCGGCTTTTGAGAGTGAAGAGCACTGCGGCTAGTTCCAGATCGTGTGTAGGATAGTGACGTTCATGTATTTTCAACTGTCTTGATCCGTATGCCACCACACGATTACTTTGACTGAGCGTACACCCCAGTCCCTCTCCTGAAGCATCACATTGTACCTCATAACACTTGCCTCTTTCCGGCAAAATTAAGATAGGAACAGTGGTAAGTCTCTTCTTCAGCTCTTCAAACCTCTGATTGCACAAATCTGACCATTCATATTTGACTCCTTTCTGAGTGAGTCGAGTAAATGGAGACGCAATTTTTGAGAAGTCCATGACAAATTTCCTGTAATAACCAGCCAATCCCAAAAAGCTACGGATCTCGGTTACATTCTTTGGCTCTTTCCAATCTCTTACTGCCGCTATCTTAGCCCAGTCCACGGCTATACCTTCTTCTGATATAATATGTCCCAAAAAGTTGACTTTAGATAGCCAAAATTCACATTTACTGGCTTTAGCATATAGTTTGTTATTCCTCAAAGTGTCCAAAACTATCCTCAGGTGCTCAACATGTTCTTTCTGAGTCTTGGAATAAATAAAAATATCATCAATAAATACAATAACAAATTGGTCCAAGCAGGGACGGAAGATCCTGTTCATTAAATCCATGAACACAGCCAGTGCATTGGTAAGTCCAAACGGCATGACTACAAACTCATATAGCCCATACCACGTTCTGAAGGCTGTCTTCTCTATATTCTCCTCCCTAACCCGGATTTGGTGATATCCCGACATCAGGTCAATCTTAGAAAAATGACTGGAACCTTTAAGTTGATCAAATAAATCGTCGATCCTGGGTAGAAGGTATTTATTTCTGACTGTCAACTGGTTTAATTTTCGGTAATCGACACACATACGTAGTGAACCATCCTTCTTCTTCACAAATAAAATCGGAGCTCCCCAAGCCGATGTACTGTTCTGAATGCACCCCAGTCTAAACAGTTCATCAATCTGCTTCTTTAACTCGGACATCTCTGCTGGTGCCATCCGGTAATGTGGTAATGACACTGGTGCAGTGCCGGGATACAACTTGATTTCAAAATTGATCTCCCTCATGGGAGGCAAACCAGGGAGTTCTTTTGGAAAAACATCCGCATAGTCCCTTACTATTTCTGGAAGTTCAACCACCGGTGCCTTGTTGATTCTGATTATGTTCAATACCAGATGATTCAACCCTTCATGCAGTCTGCTCTGTTTATCAGAACGCACCACATGTTGTTTTCCGTCGGGCGACCAAAATGTCACCCTGCGACGATAACAATCAATGTTGGCCTTAAAGCTAGCCAACCAATCCATGCCTAAAATAATATCATATTTTGACATATCGAGAACCAAATAATTGAACTCAAATCTGAGTCCAGCTAGTTCAGTATTCACTGCTGTGCATATAAGTCCCAATGATGTGTCTCCGACGGGGGATACAATAGTGAATGACGTGGACAGTTTTTGTACCAATGTACTAGTAGCAGTTACAAATGCAGCAGATATGGAAGAGTGTGATGCTCCCGAATCAAATAATGCAAAGGCGTAGGAACTACTGACTACTGCCATACCTTGAATCACTGAATGATCCTCTGCTGCTGGAGGTGCTAAGGTGAATACTTGTCCAGATCCTGTAGGCGGCCGTCCTGCCTAGTTAACTGTTCTGCCTCCATGTGAATTAGTTGGCCTAACTGGTGGACGAGATGAACCCCTGGTATTAGAGGGTTTGTTGAGTTGTGGACTTTCCCTCTTAAAATGGCCAGGCTGATCACAATGAAAGCAATTGCTCCCACCTCTAGGAGCCTGAGTGACTGATGCAGATGGGGAGGGATGATTGGGTCGAAAGCCCCCTGTTGACCCAGTAGATGGTGAGGGTCTGCTAGAGTTCGTTCGGAACCTCTTGTTGGGCTTGAATGTACCCCTCCCACTTTGAGCTCGGCGATTGTTAAACCGTGTCAACTCAGCCATCTCCTGTTCTACTATAGTGGCCCTGCTGACCACCTCTGCCAATGTGGCTGCCTTGAATATAGTTACCTTGGCCCTTATGCTTGGCCGAAGGCCCCCCTCACCGTCATGGTACCCTGTACCAAAGATAGAAAAGCCTGTGTCTGGCGCTCCTTCTCCTCCTCAGGAAAATAATGTTCCAGGAAGGTAGTTGAGAACTGCTCCCAAGTCATGGCAGTCCTTTCTCCTTCTGGAAGAAGTGCTCGCTGCTTCTCTATCACCTTCTACCATTTACCAGCATCATCAATTAGATGTGATGTGGCCAGTAAAATCTTGTGAGCATGACTCGTGATATTCAGCAAAGTTAGAATTTGTGAAATATTTTTCAGCCAGTTTTCTGCTCCGACAGCCCCTTCTCTCCCCTTGAAGTAAGGAGGAAACTGTTGTTGAAAGTCCCTGACCATGCTCTTGTCATTGTTTCCATTGGCGGTTCCATTCTCATTCAGGTGCTGTTGAAGCACCGAAGTAACCACCACTTGAACCAGATTCTGCAATTCAGGAGGTACCACTGGTATGTTCACACTGCTTTCTTCCTCCTCGTGCTGAGATTGTTCTTCTTCACGTGAGAGTGTCGTTCCTCCTCATGGTGAGATTGTTCTTCCTCACGGTGAGAGTGTCATTCCTCCTCATCACCCCCATTTGGGTTTTGTCGGGTATTTCTCCTTATCCTTCCCCTTGGAGCCATTTTTCCCTAAGCCATTGAAAACATCAAGACTTAGTTTCCATAAACAAAAATTTGTAATTCCTACCTGTTGGGGAAAATTTCCAAATAAGCACTTTTGATTTTGTTTTGTTTCTGGGGAAATACATCCTATGTTGCTATGTTTGATAATCCGATTATTTTGATTGTACTTCCTTTGCTATCATCCGTATGAATCTAACGAAGTAAATTAATGCACGGAGATCGGATTAATTTACCCCGAAAGATTCAGTGTTTCGGGTTTGCTCTGATACCAACTGTAACGCCCCGCCCTTTTTCACTCACTTATTCCCGTAAATTCAGAGTCTAATTTTTTTTTTTTTTTTAATAACAGAGTAGAGTGATAGAGCGTGGGACGTCACGACGCGAACTAAGTCCGAACTTCTAAAGTCCGACCCTTAACTGGCCAACCCTATGTGTGCATGGAACAAGTCCATGAAAATGGTTCACACATAGCAATATCAACTTGCGGAATAAAAATCATAACCTGCGGAATCATAACATCAATTTGCGGAATCATAATAGAACCAAGTTTTATTCCATTCAGATAGCAAAGTACGTCAAGTCTTTATCCATAATTAAAACATCATAATTACCCAATAAATCATCCAACCATCTAAGTTATTACATTCCGAAATCTGAATACTCAAATACAAGTTAATGCGTAACTTTATTCAAAACAGTTAAAATAAATCTTCCAAGCTCCTATGCCTGGCCCGTCTTACGTTCGTCATTCCCCTGATTTCCTGTATCATCAACTAGGGTAGAAGTAGGGCGTTAGAACAACATGCCCAGTAGGTATTCCAGTTACGGCTAACACATGGTTAGTACAAAACATATAATAATATCGTAATGTCAAAAACCATATAAATCCATGCCATGAAATGATGACAAATGCAATGAATCCCACCCATCACATGTACATAAAAGTACCCACCACATAGGTCTTCCGGACTCCCCGGCGGAGTGTGGGCCCTCCAGAATCTTCTTGATGGAAATCACATCAAGGTACCGCATATAGGTTTTTCGGACGTCCCGACAGAGTGTGACCCCTCCGGTTACAAATCCTCCACCCCATGCCATGCATGAGATGGCAATGAAACACATGCTATTTTATAACACAAACATAGCATTTAAAAATCATATTTAAATCACATGATCTTTCCTCATATAGACATAGCATTTAAAATTAACCCTTGAAATACATTCAACACATGCTATTTATAACATAACATAGCATTTAAAATTTACTTTAAAACATATCATTTGAAACATAATTTCATCAAACAAAAGATAAAACAAATGTACATAAACCCATGGTTTCAAAGAGGTGGAATCCTACCAAAGACCGCTAATGTGTGCTTGCGTCTTTCGTCCGGTAACCGTTCACGATCGTAAACACCTTGTGAGGTCCCGTTACCTTATAATATAACAATTAATCATAACCAAGCCCCACTTGATAAAATAGCATGTGTTTCATTGGCATCTCATCCATTAATTCAATTAATTACCATAATGCCATTGTACATAGCCATAGTCACTTTCCTTGCTTAGGTTCCAAAATAATACACACTTCTTGAATCCAATAATTAAATCATGGGGTTCGGCCATACACCATGGCCGAATCCTATGTCCAATAGTTCCATATATTTACAAGATTGCCATTGGTTCCCTTATTCATTTAAATCTACCATAACTAAACCCTGTATTAATTTATTAACCAATCATGTCCATAGAATAAACCTCATGGGGTTCGGCCATACACCATGGCCGAACCCATGATCCTCCATTTTGGCATGAAATTACAACTTTGCCATCCATGGCTTACCTTCCATAAATAGAAGGTTTCCAAATTTAGAATCACCTTCCATTTAATCTAAGTTCCATGATTAGTAAGTTACTAATTTAATCTCCACCGTAGATCCTTTCTAAATTAATAACCATCCTTGTATTTTAATAATTTTACTTACATTAAAATACCAATCCAACTCCATGGCATGGCCGAACCCTATGGTTTCCAAAATCCTTATTTAGAAAGTCCATATTTATCCAATAACCTTTCATAATTAAAACTTACCAATTTAAAATTCCATAATTAGAAAGTTCCTAATTAAAACTTTCTAATTTAGTCTTCACCTTCCAATAATAGAACTTTCCCATTTTAGCAAACTCCTTCCATAATTGGAAGCTTTCTAATTTTAGCAACTCCTTCCATAATTGGAAGCTTTCTAATTAAACTCCACATTTCCATAATTGGAAGGTTTCCATAATTAAACTCCACCTTTCATTATTAGAAGGTTTCCATAAATAAACTCCCCTTTCCATAATTGGAAGGTTTCCATAATTAGCAACCAAAAATCCATCTACCATTCCAAATCAACCCCATGGGATTCGGCCATACACCTATGGTTCATGATCTTGACAATTTATTTAACTCCATTAAATTTTATCAATATCCCTTCCATGATTTTCAATATTCATAACCCAACAAAATAAATCATAACTTTCCATTCATATCATTAAACTCATATCGAATCTTCTTCCATGGTTTCTAATCCATATAAATTACCCAAAGTTCATCCATTAAAATAACTAACCTCCTTCATGGCTTTTAATCCTTAAACCCATGAATTAAAACATGTCTAAGAAACCTCAAATCTGTAAAAATATTTGGTGCGGTTCGGCCATACACCATGGCCGAACCTCACCCCTTATTTTTTATTAATATTAAATACAATGGCCATCCAATTTCCTTCCATGGGGTTCAGCCATACACCATGGCCGAACCCTATGGTTCTTTATTTCAAAACAAATTATCAAAATAAGATACTAATCGGTTCTTGCTCTTCCAATCTTTCCTCTTTCCTTAGCCCCTTTCTTCTTCTCCTTGCTCTTTGGCGTGAGAGAGAACTTGAGAGAGAGAGAGAGAGAAATAAACACGGCAATGAAGAGTGTAAAAACCGTGTACCCTTGCCCTCCTCTCCTTTTATAATCTTCATTGGTCCATATTTAGGAAGTGCTTAAGAGAGCTACTCCCCCCCTTTGCCGTGCGCCCCTTGTGTTAACCTTAGTTAGAAAATAACATGCGCCCCTTGTTATTTAATTTTTAGTAAGTATTATGCACCCCTTGCTTTTATCTTAAATGGAAATGGCCGACCTTCCCACTTTGGTATGTCATACACGGCCAAAGAAATCCTCATTTGATTTTTAAACATCTCCTTGGATATTCAAATCCAATGTTAGGCCATGTCCTAATCTTTTAATTAATTCTTGGACATAATACATTACTAAGATAATTCAACCCATTTAAATTTTTATTGGAACCCTTTCCAAAATTGTTGGGTTCTAATTGGGCCAATGACCCAACTCTTTGCCCAATTAGAAATACATAACCAATAATCACAAATTAAATGGATAATTTTCATACAAGATAATAATTGAAAATCCAGGGTATTACACAATCCTGATCCTTCTCATGTGCTGAACATACAAGATATAGAGATCCAAAGCGACGTGACATACGTCGAGAAGTCTGTCTGAGTGGTGGACACAGAACAAAGGGTATTACGGAACTGAGTGATCCAGTTTGTCAAGGTGGTATGGGATCTACATGGCATTGAGGAAGCCACACGGGAACTCGAGTCGGAAATGAGAAAAGCTCATCCTGAGCTATTTATGTAAATGTTTGAAACCCTACTTCACTCGATTTTCAGGACGAAAATTTTAAAAAGAGGGTTGTATTGTAACACCTCGGATTTTCAAGTTATTAATATATATGAAAATTGCCCATTTAATTTGTGAATTATTAGATATGGATTTTATATGGGTAAAGTGTTGGGTCATTGCCCAATTAAGACCCAACGGAATATGGAAATGGTTTCAATAAATTAAATGGGGCTTAAATAAATTAGTAATGCATTATGTCTAAAAATAAATAAAAGATTATGCATGGCCGAATATTGGATTTACATATCCAAGAAGATGTTTAAAAAATTAAATAAAGATTACATTGGTCATGTATAGGGATTTTCATATCTATGTGATGCGCATAGAATATTTTAAAGAGGGTCTTTCTTGATTAAAAACGGCATAAGGGAATTGTTATCTTAGCACCTTCTAAATTGGGATCAATGAGAGATTAATTAAGGCAATGGCTAAAAGGAAGCAAGGGGCGCATGGCACCTTCCAAAATTAAATACAAAGGGGCGCATGGCACTTGCTATCTTAGAGAGACAAAGGAGCACACAACAATGGCTAATTTAAGGGGTCTTGGTATCTTTTAAGATATGACAATTGGATTGATAAAAAGAAAAGAAGAGAGGGGCTCACGATAATTGCAATCTTAGCAACTTTTAAGATTGGCAGATTGGAGATTAATAAAGACAAGGGAGAGGGGCGCACGACATTCACATTGCATTCAAAAGGCAGCAGCAAGCACAAGGGCGCACGGCACAAGAAGGTGTTCTTGGCTGTGTTAAAGATCAAGAAGAAGAAAAGGATTGGAAGAGCAAGAACCAATCGGAGCGAAGGAAAACAGAAGGAGTCGCGGAACCGGTAAGTGATTTGTTATTTTATTTAAAAATAAGGAACCATAGGGTTCGGCCATGGAGTATGGCCGAACCCCATGAATGAAGATTGAATATAATTTATGGAATTTTTAATAAGGAAAACCATGGAATATGTATGTATGTTTTAAATGGTTTAAGAGAAGTTAATGAACCATAGGGTTCGGCCATGATGAAGGGCCGAACCCCATGGAAGGTTGTTGGTTGGAAACCATGGAAGGAATATCAATGTTTTGAAGGGATTAAATGGAGACCATGGAATAAGATTAAGGGATGAATGTTGATGTTTAAGTAAAAAGGATGAACCATAAGGTTCGGCCATGTGGCATGGCCGAACCCCATGAAAAGGATATTAATAATTTTAATGGATTTAAAATAATGGGAAAGGTTATTTATGTTTTAATTTTAAATGGAGACCATAGGAAAATATAGATGGATTTAATATGGTGATTGATTAAATGGAAGATCAATGTTTAATAATTTTTAGGAAGAGGATTATGAACCACAGAGTTCGGCTATGGTGTATGGCCGAACCCCATAGAGTTGTATTGGTATGGTTATTGGATTTAATTGATTAAATTGAAGATGTTTATTAATTTAGAAAGTTTCTAATTATGGAAGAAACCTTGAATTATGATTCAAATATGGAAGGTGGATTTTAATTTAGAAAGGATCTAAAGATAGAAGAATGGAAGGATGGGTGTTAAATTTAGAAACTTTCTAATTATGGACTTTCTAATTATGGACTTCCTAATAATGGATGCAATGTAGATAATTGGGAGTTAGACATCATAGGGTTCGGCCATGGTGCTTGGCCGAACCCCATGAACCAATTATGGATCCATTATGTTTATGTGTTAATGAAGGGAAGGTTTGAAATGATTAGACCAATGGAAAAATTGTAAATAGGAGTGAAAATGATAGACCATGGGTTTGGCCATGGTGTATGGCCGAACCCCATGGGGAATGATTTATGGTTTTTAATGATTGAAAGGATTGGATAAGGAATGATAGCCATGGATGGCATTTTGGTAATTAAGTGAAATCAATGAACCATGCGTTCGGCCATGGTGTATGGCCGAACCCCATGGGGAATGTTTGCTGAGCATAAGGTTGATGTATCTTAGATGATTAACTTGTTTATCATTAGATTAATGAATAAAAGTTGTATGAATGGCATTGTAGTAAATATAGACAAAATTGAAGGATCATGGGTTTGGCTATGGCCGAACCCCATGGGGATTAGTTTATGCACTTAAAATATTGTAAATCAAGTGGGACTTGGTTTTGATTAATTGTTATATTACAAGGTAACGGGACCTCACAAGGTGTTTACGATCGTGAGCGGTTATCGTACGAAAGACGCAAGGACACATTAGCGGTCTTTGGTAGGGTTCCACTTCTTTGAAACCATGGGTTTAATGTACAATGTTTTTATCTTTTTTTGATGAATTATATTGAGAAGGATAGGTTTCAAAATGTGAGTTTTAAATGCTATGTTTATAAGATAAAATAGCATGTGTTGGATATGTTTCAAATTGTGATTTTAAATGCTATGTTTAAATGATAAAATAGCATGTGTTTCATTGGCATCTCATGCATGGCATGGGGTGGAGGATATGTAACCGGAGGGGCCACACTTCGTCGGGGCGTCCGAAAAACCTATGTGGGATACCTTGATGTGCTTTTCCATCAGGAAGAAACCGGAGGGTCCACACTCTGTCAGGGCGTCCGAAAGACCTATGTGGTGGGTACTTTTATGTACATGTGATGGGTGGGACTCATTGCATTTGTCATCATTGAATGGCATGGTTTATATGGTTTTTGACATTATAATATTATTACATATATTTTGTACTAACCATGTGTTAGCCCTAATTGGAATACCTACTGGGCGCGTTGTTATAACGCCCTACTTCTACCCTAGTGGATGACACAAGAAACCAGGGGAACGATGAACGCAAGGAGGGCCAAGCATAGGAGCTTGGATGATTAGTTTATATTTGGAATAAAGTTACTTATGGACATGTATTTGAGTAACTAGACTTCGGACATGTAATAACTTAGATGGTTGGATGTTTGATTGGATACTTTTGTTACGTTAACTATTGATTAAAGACTTGACGTACTTTGCTATCTGAAATGGAATAGAACTGGGTTCTATTATGATTCCGTATGTTATGATTATAATTCCGCAGTTATGATGTTATTCCGCATGTTGATATTGTTATGTGTGAATCGTTTTCATGGACTTAGTCCATGCACATATAGGGTTGGCCAGTTAAGGGTTGGACTTTAGAAGTTCGGACTTAGCTCGCGTCGTGACTTCCCGCTCTCTATCGCTCTTTGATTATAAAAAAAATAGACTCTGATTTTTTGGAAGGAAAGCGAGTGAAAAAGGGCGGGGTGTTACACATCGGTGAGCACAACCCATCGATTGTGACTGTTATCTTCTGTTGAGGTGCAGCTAATGCCCAACGGTCTTATTGTTGGGAGCTCATTTTCGAGCTCATCGACCCATTGGAAAGTTCAAGGTTTGAAAAGTTGGGTTTGCTTATTTAAGGGCCGAATTTTTGGATGAAACTTAGAGCTTTTGAATTTGAAAGATCTAGAGGAAAACATCTGAGGTCTTTCTCTCTCTAATCTCACTATTGTGGTAAATCATTTGGGGATACAATTAACCCTTGATTGAGGTAGAAAGCAAGGAAGAAACTAAACTAGGATAGTATTGGTAGAACTTAGATCCTAGAACACCTCCCATGCTTGTGATTGTGCATACATTGGTATACCTTCATCAAAGACATCAAGGCAAAGGAGAACCTTTTTTGAAGCACTTTTACATCAAGTGAGATCCAAGGCAAGTGCTTCTCTTATTTTTATTTCAATCATCATATTGTGAAATGGATTAAATTAGAGGGATTGAACCATTATAAAAAATAGAGGGACAGGAAGTAGACCGGGGTTGGTCGAACCTTTCAAAATCTTGGATTGTGTAGGTGAAATTTATCACATAGTATATTTGGGATAGCCCTAGATTGGGTGAGTCCAATAGTGGACTCACCCAATCTTTTCCTCTTAAAATTCACATCCGCATGTTTAGATCATTTGATGGGGTTCGGCCATTGAACATGGCCGAACCTCATTTGCCTTTCTTTGAATGCATCTTAAATCCATGGCCTCTAACATTTTGGCCAACCATTTTCCAATCTATATGGAATGTTCCCTTAACCTCCCTTTAATTGATAAACCATACATACAGGTTCCGTGACTCCTCCGTTTTCTTTCGTTCCACCTAGCTCCTCCGATCTTCTCCTTCCTTAGTCTTTTCTTTCTCCTCCTTGATCTTCAGTCAAAGAGTGGTGATTGATTAAGATGAAAAACCTTAGAGTGGGTTCGGCCAAGGAGAAGGTTTGAGAGAGGGAGAGGAGGAGACATTAGGAGAAAACTCTAAGCTATCTTTGTCTTGTGAGAGGGTCGGCCAAGGGAGAGCTTGAGAGAACAATCTCTTTGTTCCAATGAGATCCAATCGGCCAAAGTGTGGTGTCTCTTGGGTTATGCCCCTTTGTAACAACCAAAACCCTCCCACTTCCTCATAATGGTGGTGTCTTCCCAAGGTGTCCCTTGGCTTGGCCAAGGCACCACTTGAGATGGAACACCCCTCCATCTTCCAACGTGTGCATTCAAGATGGAAACCCCCCATCTTTTCTTAACTATTGACCAACCAAGGTGTCCCATGGGTTTCCTCCATGAGATGGAAACTCTCCATCTCCCCAACGTGTACACCTTGGATATGCCTTTTGGGTTTCATCCTTTGAGATGGAAACCCTCCATTTTCCCACTTCACTCACTTCAATTCAACTCAACTCAACTTAAATGAACTCATTTTCCAACTCAAGCACTTGAACTCAACATTAATAAATTCTCAACTCATGTAAATTCACTTTCCAACTCAAGCATTATTTATCCCACTTGAACTCATTCATCAACTCAACACTATTGAACTCACCCATGGTTGACCAAGTCAACCATGGTTAGCCGACCATACATGTTACCTTAACCACTTGCCATTTCATTTACATGCCACCTCACTTGATGAGGTGGACCTACACATGAATCTTAATTGGGTATTTTGACCCAATTAAATTGATCTTACCCATTTATTTCAATTGAACCTTATCCATAACCCGTTGAGTCTTAATTTGTCAATTGACCCAAGTCCTTACCCATCTAAGGTCCATTTCCATCATTTAATTTCAAATTCCATTAATTCACAAATTAAATGGACAATTTCCATTTATATTCATGAAATGAAAATCCGGGGTGTTACAATATTATCCTCTTTTGAAATTTTCGTCCCGAAAATCGAGCGAAGTAGGGTTTCAAACAGATTCCATAAATAGCTCAGGGTGAGCTGTTCTCATTTCCGATTCAAGTTCCCAAGTGCTTCCTCATTACCATGTCGATCCCATACCACCTTGACGAACTGAATGGCTCGGTTTCGTAGTACTCTCTGTTCCTTCCTGATCACTCTGACCGGCTTCTCCACATAGGTCACGTCGCTTTGTACATCAACATCTTGCACGTTCAACACGTGTGAAGGATCAGGGTTGTATTTCCTCAACATGGAGACATGGAACACATCGTCCAAAAATGACAACTGTGGAGGAAGTGCCAATTGATAAGCCACCTCGTCCACCCTCTTTAGGATTGGAAACGACCCCACAAATCTAGGCGACAGTTTCCCTTTCTTCCCAAATCGCATGTGTCCCTTTCGTGGTGAGACTATCAAGAACACTAAGTCTCCTACTTCAAACTCAAGGGACCTCCTTCTCTTGTCAGCGTAGCTCTTCTGACGACTTTGTGCAGCAAGTGGATGTTGTTGTATCAACTTAATTTCCTCTGTGGTCTCTGCAACTAGATCGGGTCCAATAAGTGCAGGTTCACCGGCCTCTATCCAACACACTGGTGATCTACAGGGTCTACCATACAACGCCTCGAATGGAGCCATCTGGAGGCTTGCCTGGTAATTGTTGTTGTAAGAGAACTAAACCAGCGGTAAGTGATCCTCCTATCCACCTTTGAAGTCTAGCATACATGCTCTCAGCATATCCTCCAATATCTGTATCGTCCTCACCGACTGTCCATTAGTCAGTGGATGGAATGTTGTGCTAATCAATAGATCTGTCCCCATAGCCGACTGCATGCTCTGCCACACTCTGCCTGTGAATTGGCCATCTCTGTCGGACACAATAGTCCGGGGAATACCATGTAGTCTGATGATATCCCTGATGTATCGATGACCCAAAGTCTTAGATGAATCTGTCATCTTGATAGGAAGAAAGTGTGCGAACTTGGTCAATCGATCTACCACGACCCATATTACATCATTGCTCTTTGATGACCTTGGCAACCCTATCACAAAATCCATGGAGAAATGTTCCCATTTCCACTTCGGCACTGGTAAGGGTTTGAGTAACCCTGGTGGCTTCTGATGTTCAGTCTTAACATGCTGACAAGTTAGGTAGTGAGCAACAAGCTCTGCCATATCCCTCTTGAGTCCATGCCACCAATAGTGTCTCTTTAGGTCATGATACATCTTGGTACTGCCCGGTTGAATAGAGAGTTTGGTTTGGTGTGCCTCGATCAAAAACTCTTTTCTGCAGCTCTTAGGCACATATGTCCTACCTTGGAATACAAGACCCTGTCCTGGTCGTAACTCCCATTTTGGTATAACCTCACCAGTAGACATCTTAGTCCATATCTCCTCCACTTTCGGATCTGTCCGTTGCTCCTGTTCAATCTTGGAGACCATGTTGGATCGTATGATCAGATTATACATACTCCCATGGTTCTTGATATACAAGTTGAATTCTCGAATGGTATTCAGCATCTCCCATTCTTTCCTGATCAAACTGGCCACTGTTGCATGTGACATACGGCTGAGGGCATCCGCCACTTTGTTCGCCTTGTCAGGATGATATCGAAGCGCGAACTCATAATCTTGCAGATATTCCATCCATCTGCGCTGCCTCATGTTGAGTTCCTCCTGATCAAACAAATATTTAAAGTTTTTGTGATCTGAAAACACCTTAAACTTCTCGCCGTAAAGATAGTGTCTCCAGATTTTGAGAACGAAGACCACTGTGGCTAGTTCCAGATCATGTGTGGGATAGTGACGTTCATGAATCTTCAACTGTCTTGAACCATAAGCCACCACATGTTGACTTTGTGTGAGAGAACACCCAAGTCACTCTCCTGAAGCATCACAATGTACTTCATATCCCTTGTCCCTTTCTGGCAAAATCAGAATAGGAGCTGTTGTAAGCCTCTCCTTTAGTTCTTCGAATCTCCAGTTGCATACATTCGACCATTCAAACTTGACTCCTTTCTAAGTGAGTCGAGTGAGTGGAGATGCAATCTTGGAGAAGTCCATGATAAACTTCCTATAGTAACCAGCCAATCCCAGAAAGCTACGGATCTCGGTCACATTCTTCGGTGTTTTCCACTCTCTAACTACCGCCACCTTAGCCGGGTCCACGACTATACCTTCCACTGATATAACATGCCCCAAGAAGTTAACCACAGATAGCCAAATTTCACACTTGCTTGCTTTGGCATACAACTGGTTCTTCCTCAGGGTGTCCAGGACTATCCGCAAATGCTCAGTATGTTCCTCCTGACTTTTGGAATAAATCAGGATGTCATCAATAAACACAGTTACAAACTTGTCCAAGAAAGGACGGAAGATCCTGTTCATCAGATCCATGAACACAGCCGGTGCATTGGTAAGTCCAAACAGCATGACCACATACTCATATAGACCATACCGCTTCCTGAAAGCTTTCTTCTCTATGTCCTCATCCCTAACCCGGATTTGATGGTAGCTGGACATTAGATCAATCTTGGAGAAGTGAGTGGAACTCTTGAGTTGATCGAATAAATCATCAATCCTGGGTAGAGGGTACTTGTTTCTGACAGTCAGCTGGTTCAATTTTCTGTAATCTACACACATCCGAAGTGTACCGTCCTTCTTCTTCACAAATAATACCAGGGCTCCCCAGATGATGTGTTGTTCTAGATGAATCGTAGTCTAAGCAGTTCATCAATCTGCTTCTTTAACTCTGACATCTCAGCTGGTACCATCCGATAATGTGGCAACGACACTGGAGTAGTGCAAGTGTACAACTTGATCTCAAAATTAATCTCCCTCTTGGGTGGCAAGCCAGGGAGCTCTGTTGGGAATACCTCCGCGTAGTATTTCTCTACTGCCGGAAGTTCAGCCACCTGTGCTTTGTCTAATCTGATGTTGTTCACTACAAGGTGGTTCAATTCTTCATGCAGTCTTCGGGTCATCGGGATGTTCTGTTTGTCAGCATGTACCATGTATCGCTTTCCCTCGGGTGACCAAAATATCACCTTGCGGAGATGGTAGTCAATGTTGGGCTGAAAGTTAGCCAACCAGTCCATGCCAAAGATGATGTCGTACTCAGTCATCTCGAGTACTAGAGAGTTGAACTCAAATTTGAATCCAGCGAGTTCGGTGTTTACCGCTGTGCATATAAGTCCCAATGATGTGTATCCAATGGGGGATACAGTAGTAAATGATGTGGACAATTTTTATACTAAAGTGCCAGTAGCAGATATGAATGCAGCAGATACAAATGAGTGGGATGCTCCAGAATCAAATAATACGAAAGCATAGAAACTACCGACTACTGCCATACCTTGAATCACAGAGTGATCCACCGCCTCTGGGGGAGGAGCTAAGGTATACAGCCGTCCAGATCCTGTAGGTTTTGGGGCCCGTCCCATCTGGTTGTATGCCCTGGTTCCTTGTGAATGAGCTGATCTGGCTGGAGGACGAAAGGAACCCCTGGAATGAGAGGGTCCGTTGATTTGTGGACATTCCCTCTTGAAATGGCCCTGCTGGCCACACTGGAAACAGGTGCCCACACCTCGGGGGACCTGAGAGACTGATACTAATTGGGAGGGCTGATTGGGACGAAAGACCCCCGCTGACCCAGTGGAAGGTGAGGGTCTCCCAAGGTTAGGTCTGACCTCTTGTTGGGATAAAAAGTACTTCCCCCGCTCTGGCCTCTGTAGTTGTCCACAAACCGCACTGTCTCTGTCATCTCCTGCTCCGCTATGGTGACTCTACTGACCACGTCCGCTAGTGTAGGTGCCTTGAGGATAGTCACCTTGGCCCTGATGCTTGGTCGAAGGCCCCACTCAAATTTGTGTGCCTTTCTGTACTCCGTGTCCACCATGTATAAGGCATAACAGGATAGACGGAGAAACTCTTGATGGTACTCCGCCACAGTCATGGTGCCTTGCACCAAAGATAGGAACGCTTGGGTGTGGCATTCCTTCTCCTCTTCTGGAAAGTAGTGATCCAGAAACATAGCCGAAAACTGCTCCCATGTCATCGCAGTCCTTTCCCCTTCCGGAATCAGTCCCCGGTGTCGCTTTATTACCTCCCAGCATTTGCCGGCATCATCAATTAATTGTGAGGTAGCCAGCAATATCTTATACTCATTACCGGAGATCTTCAGTAGTGTCAAGATCCGGGTAATCTTGCTCAGCCAGTTCTCCGCTCTGGCCGGTCCTTCTTTCCCTTTGAAGTAAGGGGGACACCGCTGCTAAAAGTCTCTGACCATCCTCCTCTCATTTGCCTCGTTGGTGGTCGCATTTCTATTTCCGTTCATATGCTGTTGAAGAACGGAAGTGACCACCGCTTGGACCAAGTTCTGTAGCTTGGGAGGCACCACGAGAATGTTCACGCTATTCTGCCCCTCCTCTTGGTGGTGTTGCTGCACCTCTTCATCCACATGCGGGTTTTGTCAGGTTCTTCTTCTCGGAGGCATTTTCCTAAGTCATTGAAAACATCGTTGACTTAGCTTCTTCGTAAAATTTGTGTTTTCACATTTTGGGGAAATTGCCAAATAAGCACCCTTATTTTTGGGGAAACTTCCTATGTATCAAGTGTTGTTTCTCAATTTGGGGAAATCGGGGAAATGTCTCATATTTTGCTATGTTTGATAAATCCAATTTATACTGATTGTCCTTCCCTTGCTATCATTCCTTTTTCGTCAAGTGTTGCTCTCAGATTGAATGCTTCAGTCTGAGTCTAACGAAGTAAACTAATCCGGCCCCCGTATAGCTGACTCCGAAGAGTCGGTCATTTGGGATTCTTATATTGTTAGTGAGACATGATACCGTCTTAATCTTACTTTGAAAAATTCATCCTTTCGGTTTCGCTTTGATACCAACTGTAACGCCCCACCCTTTTTGACTCGCCGAAAATCAGAGTCTATTTTTCTTTTCTTTTTTGAAATAAAGAGTGAAAGAGACCTGGAATGTCACGACGCGAGCTAAGTCCGAGCTTCCAAAGCACGGGCCTTAACTGGCAAACTAAGCATGTGCGTGAACTAAGTCCGCGAGAACGGTTCACACGCAATAAGGTTATACTTGCGGACTAAATTGTAGATGCGGAATTAGAATAGAATTCTTACCCTACCAATTTTAAATAGCAAGGAAGTCCATCACTTAATAATAATCATCTTAACTTAAAATGTCCAAAATTAAAATCCAAACCATAGCAAATAGTCTAAGTTATTACAGTCCCAAATACTAGCTACTCAAATTACATTGTCCATGAATAAACTTATATAAAATGAAGCTAGATTAGAAAAGCTCCTAAGCTTGGCTCTGATCATGTCCTTTGTTCCGTCCATTTCCTGTGTCATCATCTAAGGTAGAATTAGGGCGTTAGATAACACGCCCAATAGGTACTCCAAGTAGGGTTAAACACATGGGTTAGTATAAACATCACATAGATATAGATAAGATCAAAACCATGCAAGTCAATGCCGTGCCATGGGTGTCATATGCCATGAGTCCCACCCATCATCCATATCACAATCACATAGTATTCCTCTTGATGGATAATCCACATCAAGGTATCCCCACGGATGCTTTATCGGTTACCCCGAACGGAGCGTGGACTTCGGTTACAATTCAAATACAGTATATCTCTCCCCACGAATGCCTTATTGGTCGCCTCGAACAGAGCTAGGACTCCGGTTACAATTCAATCATACATCCATTGGAATCAGTGTGGATTCCTCCCCACAGTTGTTTATTCGGAAATTCGAATGGAGCGTGGATTCCTCAAACATCACAATCATTATAACCCGGAATCAGTGTGGATTCCTCCCCACGGATGGTTATCGGAAATCCGAATGGAGCGTGGACTCCCCTCATTTGATCCCTCTCATGCCATGCATGAGATGCAAGTGCCAACATGCTATGTAATAATAAACATCATAGCATTAAAATCCCATAGTTGAAACATATCATTTGATACCAAAATAAATCATCAAAACATGAAGTAAAATCATCACATATACATATTCCATGGTTTTCAATTGTAACACCCCAAATTTTCAAGTTATTAATATATATGAAAATTACCCATTTAATTTGTGAATTATTAGATATGGATCATAGACGGGTGAAGTGTTGGGTCATTGCCCAATTAAGACCCAACGGATTGTGGAAATGGTTTCAATAAAATTAAATGGGATTGAATTAAAAGGGTATGCAATATGTCTAAAAATTAAATATGGATTAATTTGGCAGTGTATGTGAGGATGACATGGAAAGATTTTAGGAATTGGAAGATTGCATGAGCATGGAAGATATTGATGAAAAGATTTTAGGAGTTGCTTAGGCCGTGTATGGGAGATATGCATATCCAAGAGGATAGCAATTGCAATCTATGCACACGGCAAAAGGGGTCCATTCCTTGTTAAAAACGGCACTAAGGCAAGAGCTAAACATGGGGCACATGGCACCTTCTAAGATAGGACTAATTGGAAGTAATAAAAGGAGAGACATTAGGGGCGCACGACAGTACACACTCATAGCCGAATTCTCTCTCTCTTTCAAGTCTCATTCTCGGCATTATTCAAAGGAAGAGAAGGTAGCCAGCAAGTGGGAAAGATCAAGAAGAAGTGGAAAGAGGCTAAGGAAGAAGAAGATTAGAAGAGCAAGAACAAGCGAAGGAAAACCAGAGGAGTCGCAGAACCGGTTAGTATTTTGATAAATTCGTTTGAAATAAGGAACCATAGGGTTTGCCCATGTTGTATGGCCGAACCCCATGGAAGGAAATTGTATGATCATGGTAATTAATTTAATGGAAAGAATGGACCATAGGGTTCGGTCATGGTGCATGGCCGAACCCCATGGAAAAACATGGTTTAATGTATGGATTTTTAATGATGAAAATCATTGAATATTATGTATGTTTTAAATGGTTGAAGAGAAGTTGGTGAACCATAGGGTTCGGCCATGATGAAGGGCCGAACCCCATGGAGGAACATTGGGTTTATTTTATGGAAGATGGTTATTAAATTAGAAAGTTTCTAATTATGGAAGGAACCTTAATTTATGGATTCAAGTATGGAATTGCTATAATTGGAAAGTTATACATCATAGGGTTCGGCCATGGTGTTTGGTCGAACCCCATGAATCAATTCTATGGTTCAATTATGAATCTAATATTGCCTATGTATATTTTTAATGAATGGTTCACCAAACCAAGGGATGAAGGGCGAGAATAATGGAATTATAGTCTTGGATGGCAATATGGTAATTATGTAGAATTAATGGACCATGGGTTCGGCCATGGTGTATGGCCGAACCCCATGAATAAATATTTGGTAAACTTGGGGGTTTTATGATGAGTTTTATGAATGATCAATTTTGGAACCCAAACATAAGTTGATGGAATCAATGGCATTGTTGTAAATATAAGTAAAAATGAAAGATCATGGGTTCGGCCATGGTGTATGGCCGAACCCCATGAGGAATGTTTTATGGACTTGGACTTTATGATAAGAAATCAATTGGAACATGGGTTTAATTAATTATTGTGTAATAAGGTAATGAGACCTCACAAAGTGTGTACGATATTGAGCGGTTACCGGACGGAAGCGCAAAGACATGTTAGTGGTCTTTGGTAGGATTCTACCTCTTTGAAACCATGGGTTTATGTACAATATTTTCTTATCTTATTTGATGATTTTATGTTGGAAAAAGATATGTTTCAGATGTGAGGTTTTAATGCTATGTTTATTATATAAAATAGCCGGTATTTCATTAGCATCTCATGCATGGCATGGGGTGAAGGATATGTAACCGGAGGGGCCACGCTCCGTCGGGGCATCCGAAAAACCTATGTAGGATACCATGATGTGCTTTTCCATCAAGAAGAAACCAGAGGGTCCACATTCCGTCGGGGCGTCCGAAAGACCTATGTGGGGGTACTTTTATGTACTTGTAATGGGTGAGACTCATTGCATTTGACATCATGACATGGCATGGTTTATATGGTTTTTGACATTATGATATTATTATATGCATGTTTTGTACTAACCATGTGTTAGCCCTAATTGGAATACCTACTGGGCGCATTGTTCTAACGCCCTACTTCTATCCTAGTGGATGATACATGAAACAAGGGGAATGAGAAACGCGAAACGGGCCAAGCATAGGAGCTTGGATGCTTTTAGTTTATATTTTTATTAAGTTACTTATGGACTTGTAATTTGAGTAACTAGACTTTGGACATATAATAACTTAGATGATTTGCCATGATTGGATGTTTATTTGGACAATTATGATATTTTAATTATGGATAAAGACTTGACATACTTTGCTATCTGAAATGGAATAGAACTAGGTTCTATTATAATAACGCATATTTTGATTTTAATTTTGCATATTGATATTGTTATGTGTGAACTGTTTTCATGGACTTACTCCATGCACACATAGGGTTGGCCAGTTAAGGGTCGGACTTTAGAAGTTCGGACTTAGCTCGCGTCGTGACGTCCCGCTCTCTATCACTCTCCGTTTATAAAAAAAAAAAAAATAGACTCTGATTTCGGAATGCTAAGCGAGTGAAAAAGGGCAGGCGTTACATCAATAAAGTAGGAATCCTACCAACATCCAAATAACAGGTCCTTGTGTTTCCGTCCAAAAACCGACCACAGATCGCGTCAAGCCGATTGTACACCGTTTGTGAAATCCCGTTACCTTACTACATTTAGCACATATACATATATCAATTTAGTGATCCATTTAATTCTATAAAATAACCAAATTAATTATTCCAATTGATTTAAACCATTCCCTTCATCCTTCCAATTTAACTTAACCATTTGGAAGATCATATAAATATTTCACTTTTAAAATCAACCGGTTACCCGCTGTCCACTACCCGCTTCCACTCTCCACTCTGTCCACTAAAACTCACTAGTGGATTTTGGCCATACAACATGGCCGAACCTGACTCTTTGGTTTTGACCCCCTTTTTAACCCTTGTTTTATTTTAAAAAAAATGGGTCCAACATCATTCCATCTTTTGATTTATTAATCCCATCACCTAAGTTAATCATTTAACTTGATAAAAACAACACCTAAGTCCATCAAATATTATCCATGTTTCCATGGTCTAAATACATATAAATCCATCAATATTTCTCCATGGGGTTTGGCCATACAACATGGCCGAACCCATGGTCCATTGTTATTCATCATCTCCTCATTTTAAATCGTTATTTACAACATTTAAAACCCATTTAAAATCACCAACATTCCTCCATCATTTTCATCCTTTAAACCCTTTAAAATGACTACATACATCCATCCTTTTCATCCTTTAAAACCCATTAAAATCAATAACCTACTTCCATGGGGTTCGGCCATACAACATGGCCGAACCCTATGGTTTATCTTTTCCTCTTAAAATTCACGTCCCCATGTTTAGATCATTTGATGGGGTTCGGCCATTCAACATGGCCGAACCTCATTTTGCCTTTCTTTGAATGTATCTTAAATCCATGGCCTCTAACATTTTGGCCAACCATTTTCCAATCTATATGGAATGTTCCCCTTAACCTCCCTTTAATTGATAAACCACACATACCATTCCGCGACTCCTCCGTTTTCTTTCGTTCCGCCTTGCTCCTTCGATCTTCTCCTTCTTTAGTCTTTTCTTTCTCCACCTTGATCTTCGGTCAAAGAGTGGTGCTAATTAAGGTGAAAACCCTAAGAGTGGGTTCGGCCAAGGAGAAGGTTTGAGAGAGGGAGAGGAGGAGACAATGGGAGAAAACTCTAAGCTATCTTTGTCTTGTGAGAGGGTGGGCCAAGGGAGAGCTTCAGAGAACAATCTCTTTGTTCCAATGAGATCCAATCGGCCAAAGTGTGGTGTCTCTTGGGTTATGCCCCTTTGTAACAACCAAAACCCTCCCACTTCCTCATAATGGTGGTGTCTTCCCAAGGTGTCCCTTGGCTTGGCCAAGGCACCACTTGAGATGGAACACCCCTCCATCTTCCAACGTGTGCATTCAAGATGGAAACCCCCCATCTTTTCTTAACTATTGACCAACCAAGGTGTCCCTTGGGTTTCCTCCATGAGATGGAAACCCTCCATCTCCCCAATGTGTACACCTTGGATATGCCTTTTGGGTTTCCTCCATTGAGATGGAAACCCTCCTTTGAGATGGAAAATTTCCATATATATTCATGAAATGAAAATCTGGGGTGTTACAATGTTACCCTCTTTTGAAATTTTCATCCCGAAAATCGAGCGAAGTAGGGTTTCAAACATATTACACAAATAGCTCAGGGTGAGTTGTTCTCATTTCCGATTCAAGTTCCCAAGTAGTTTCCTCAGTACAATGTCGATTGCATACCACCTTGACGAACTGAATGGCTCGGTTCCGTAGTACTCTCTGTTCCTTCCCGATCACTCTGACCGACTTCTCCACATAGGTCACGTCGCTTTGTACGTCAACATCTTGCACGTTCAACATGTGTGAAGGATCAGGGTTGTATTTCCTCAACATGGAGACGTGGAACACATCGTGCAAAGATGACAACTGTGGAGGACGTGCCAGTTGATAAGCCACCTTCCCCACCCTCTTTAGGATTGGAAACGGCCCCACAAATCTAGGCGACAGTTGCCCTTTCTTTCTAAATCTCATGTGTCCCTTTCGTGGCGAAACTTTCAAGAACACTAAGTCTCCCACCTCAAACCCAAGGAACCTCCTCCTCTTGTCAACATAGCTCTTCTGACGACTCTGTTCAACATGTAGGTATTGTCGTATCAACTTAATCTGCGCTGTAGTCTCTGCAACTAGTTCGGGTCCAATAAGTGCAAGCTCACAGGCCTCTGTCCAGGACACTGGTGATCTACATGATCTACCATAAAGGCCGCGAATGGAGCCATCTGGAGGCTTGCCTGGCAACTGTTGTTGTAAGAGAACTCCACCAGCGGTAACTGATCCTCCCATCCACCATTGAAGTCTAGCATACATGCTCTCAGCATATCCTCCAATGTCTGTATCGTCCTCTCCGACTGTTCATTAGTCTGTGGATGGAATGCTATACTAATCAATAGATTTGTCCCCATAGCCGACTGCATGCTCTGCCACACTCTGTCGGTGAATCGGCCATCTCTGTCGGACACAATAGTCTGGGAATACCATGTAGTCTGATGATATCCCTGATGTATCGTCGACCCAAATTCTCAGATGAATCTGTCATCTTGATAGGAAGAATGTGTGTGGACTTGGTCAATCGATCTACCACGACCCATATTGCATCGTTGCCCTTTGATGACCTTAGCAACCTTGTCACAATATCCATGGAGATATGTTCCCATTTCCAGTCCAGCACTGATAAGGGTTTGAGTAACCCTAGTGGCTTCTGATGTTCAGTCTTAACCTGCTGACAAGTTGGGCAGTGAGCAACAAACTCTGCCACCAATAGTGTCTCTTTAGGTCATGATACATCTTAGTGCTGCCCGGATGAATAGAGAGTTTGGTTTGGTGTGCCTCGATCAATAACTCTCTTCTGCAGCTCTTAGGCACATATGTCCTACCTCGGAATACAAAACACTGTCCCGGTCGTAACTCCCATTCCGGTATAACCTCACCAGTAGACATCTTAGCCCATATCTCCTCCACTTCCGGATCTGTCCGTTGCTCTTATTCAATCTTGGAGACCATGTTGGATCGTATGATCAGATTATACATACTCCCATGGTTCTTGATATACAAGTTGAATTCTTGAATGGTATTCAGCATCTCCCATTCCTTCCTGATCAAACTGGCCATTGTTGCATGTGACATACTACTGAGGGCATTCGCCACTTTGTTCGCCTTGCTAGGATGATATCGAAGCGCGACTCATAATCTTGCAGATATTCCATCCATCTGCGCTGCCTCATGTTGAGTTCCTTCTGATCAAACAAATATTTCTGGCTTTTATGATCTGAAAACACCTCAAACTTCTCACCATAAAGATAGTGTCTCCAGCTTTTGAGAGCGAAGACCACTGCAGCTAGTTCCAGATCATGTGTGGGATAGTGACGTTCATGAATCTTCAACTGTCTTGAACCATAAGCCACCACATGTTGACTTTGAGTGAGAGAACACCCAAGTCCCTCTCCTGAAGCATCACAATATACTTCATATCCTTTGCCCCTTTATGGCAAAATCAGAATAGGAGCAGTTGTAAGCTTCTCCTTCAGTTCCTCGAATCTCCGGTTGCATACATTTGACCATTCAAACTTGACTCCTTTCTGAGTGAGTCGGGTGAGTGGAGATGCAATCTTGGAGAAGTCCATGATAAACTTCCTATTGTAACCAGCTAATCCCAGAAAGCTACGGATCTCGGTCACATTCTTCGTTGCTTTCCACTCTCTAACTGCCGCCACCTTAGCCAGGTCTACGGCTATATCTTCCGCTGATATAACATGCCCTAAGAAGTTAACCTCAGATAGCCAAAATTCACACTTGCTTGCTTTGGCATACAACTGGTTCTTCCTCAGGGTGTCCAGGACTATCCGTAAATGCTCAGCACGTTCCTCCTGACTTTTGGAATAAATCAGGATGTCATCAATAAACACAATTACAAACTTGTCCAAGAAACGACGGAAGATCCTGTTCATCAGATCCATGAACATAGCCGGTGCATTGGTAAGTCCAAACAGCATGACCACATACTCATATAGACCATACCGCTTCTTGAAAGCTTTCTTCTCTATGTCCTCATCCCTAACCTGGATTTGATGGTAGCCGGACATTAGATCAATCTTGGAGAAGTGAGTGGAACCCTCGAGTTGATCGAATAAATCATCAATCTTGGGTAGAGGGTACTTGTTTCTGACAGTCAGTTGGTTCAATTTTCTGTAATCTACACACATCCGAAGTGTATCGTCCTTTTTCTTCACAAATAATATCGGGGCTCCCCAAGATAATGTATTGTTCCGGATGCATCCCAGTCTGAGTAGTTAATCAATCTGCTTCTTTAACTGGGACATCTCGGCTGGTGCCATCCGGTAATGTGGCAATGACACTGGAGTAGTGCCAGGGTACAACTTGATCTCAAAATTAATCTCCCTCGTGGGGTGGCAAGCCAGGGAGCTCTGTTGGGAATACCTCAGCGTAGTCTTTCACTACCACCGGAAGTTCAGCTAGCGGTGCCCTGTCTAATCTGATGTTGTTCAGTACAAGGTGGTTCAATTCTTGATGCAGTCTTCGGGTCATAGGGATGCTCTTTTAGTCAGCATGTACCATGCATTGTGGCCGAACCCTATGGTTCATGCTTCCATTAAAACACCATGATCATCTCCCAATTCTTTTCCATGGGGTTCGGCGATACACCTTGGTCGAACCCTATGGTTCTTTAATTTTAAAATAAAATTTATCAAATAAAATGCTAACCGGTTCCGATTGATTTCTTGCTCTTCCAATCCTTCTCCTTTCTTCTTAATTTTTCCAAACCAAGAATACTTCTTGCTAGCTGCCTTCTCCTTGTTCTTGTTTTGCGTGAATAAGAATGGAGAGGGAGAAAGAAAATTTGGCAATGATGTGTATGAGCCGTGCGCCCCTCCCCTCCTTTCTTTTATAATCTTCCCTTGGTCCAATATTAGAAGGTGCTTAAGATACAAATTGCCGACCTTCCTATCTTTCTTTAATAAGCATCCCAATCGGCCCATGTTAAGATAAGAATAACAATGCCGTGAACCCTTTCCTTGTGCCTCTTTTAGGAGGTGCTATGCGCATAACCCTTGTGTCTATATAATTAGTAGTTGCCTACCATTCAACTAGTAATTCTCTTAGTGCCAATTTTAATCAAGGGAAAGAACCCTTTTTAAAAATATTCTAACACCTCATGCGCATATCTCCTTAGATGTACAAATCCCATTCACACGGCCATGAAATCTTCATTTGATTTTTGAACATCTCCTTGGATATTCAAATCCAATATTCGGCCATGCGCAATCATTTATTTAATTTTGCATTACTAATTAAATTCATCTCCATTTAATTTTTATTGCAACCAATTCGAAAACCGTTGGGTCCTAATTGGGCCAATGACCCAACTCTTTGCCCAATTTAAGATCCATACTAATATTCACAAATTAAATGGATAATTTTCATACAAAATAATAAATTGAAAATCCGGAGTGTTACAATTAACATACATTAAAATATACCAATCCAACTCCATGTAAATTCCTTAATAATTTAAATCTATTAAAATTATTAAAACCCTTTCCATGGGGTTCGGCCATACTACATGGCCAAACCCTATGGTTCCTTACTTCCTTCAAAACATCATTTAAATAGAACCAATGTCATTCCATTTAAACCCTTTGAAATCATAAATATAAACTTATGATTTCACCCTTTTAATCTCCATTTAAGATTAATCAATATTCTATCAAACATCCATTAAAATTTCACCAAAGTCCTTCCATGGTTTCCAACCCAAAAACCCATAATTTAAACCATGTCTTTCCATTAAAATTACCAAATCATCCATCAATTCTCTTCCATGGGCATGGCCGAACCCTATGGTTCCATGCTTCCTCTTTGAAAATCCATACAAAACCTCTTAACCGTCCATGGTTTTTGTCATTGAAATTTATTAACCAACTCCCATATTTTTCCTCATTAAAACTCCATAAATTATAAGCAACAAACTTCCATGGGGTTCGGCCCTTCATCATGGCCGAACCCTATGGTTTACCCAATTCTCTTAAACCATCTAAACCCATAAATCAAACCATGCCTTTCCATGGTGTTCTTTTCTTTTTAAACAAAAATTATAAAATCACTTACTTGTTCCGCGACTCCTCCGGTTTTCCCTCGGTTGATCTTACTCTTTCAATGTTCTTCTTTCCTTAGCCTCTTTCTTCTTGATCTTGTTGTGCGCCCTTGTTGTTTTGTTGCCCCTTTCTTTGTATGCAATGTCCGTATGCACTACCTTGGTATGCCGTGAACCCTTGTCTTTCTTTTACAAAAACTCCCAATTTGGTTCCCTCTTTAGACAATGCCGTGTGCCGCTCCTTTTATTACTACTCATTGGCCAATTTTAGAAGGTGCCATAACCCTTTGTTTAGCAATGTCGTGTGCCCTTTCTTTATTAGTGAGTGCCATGCGCCCTTGCTACTTTTTCCTTATAAGACTCCCCTTGGTCCTATATAGAAGGTGCCATGCGCCCCTCTTGATTCTAAATAGAAATTGCCATGCGCCCTTCTTACTTAATACTCTCAATCAGCCAATCTTAATCCTAAATTTAGAAGGTGCTTAGATAAATAATTCCACTTATGCTGTGTACCCTTGCTGCCCTTCTCTTAAAACCTCCACTCAGCCAATCTTATTTAGACAATGCCGTGTGCACTATTTTTGCTTTATAGAAGTTCCACTTGGTTTCCTTTTTTAGACAATGCCTTGTGCCCTTCTTGTCTTGCAAGATAACAATTGCTATGTGCACCTTTCCTTCCTCTCTTTTCTAGTTTCCAATTGATCTAAACTTAGAAGATGGTGTGCGCCCCTTGATGCCTTTCTTTTATTAAACCTTCCCTTTAATCCTATCTTAGATTACAGGGTGTCATGCGCCCCTTGTTTCTCTTGATTTAGAAGGTTCCATGACTCTCTAAATTAGCCATTGCCTAAACCCAAATCTATCTACACGTTTTTACCCAATTTAGGACAATCCTTGGTCGCATATAATTCCTTGATTTTTGTGACAGAAAATCTTATCTTGTATGCGCATATCCCATGGATTAAATATCTCATAATCGGCCAAGTAATATCCCATACATAACCATGCAACTCCTAAAATCTTTCCATCATATCTTCCATGCGCATGCAATTAATTCAAATCCCTTATTTATATAAATTGCATTACTAATTAAATTCAACCCATTTAATTTTTTTATTAAAACCCTTTCCATAATCCGTTGGGTCTTAATTGGGCAAAGACCCAACACTTTACCCATATGAGATCCATATCTAAAATTTATAAATTAAATGGGTAATTTTCATAAATATTTATAACTTGAAAATCCGGGGCGTTACAGGGATGATTGGGACGAAAACCTCCTATTGACCCAGTGGATGGTGAGGGTTTGATCGAGTTTGGTCGGAACCTCTTGTTGGGCTGAAATGTACCCCTCCCACTCTGAGCTCGGCGGTTGTCAAAACGTACCAACTCAGCCATCTCTTGTTCTGCTATAGTGGCCCTGCTGACCACCTCTGCCAATGTAGCTGCCTTGAATATGGTTACCTTGGCCCTTATGTTTGGCCGTAGGCCCCGTTCAAACTTGTGTGCCCTTCGATACTCGGTATCCACCATATAGAATGCATAGTAGGACAAACTGAGAAACTCCTGATGGTACTCTGCACCGTCATGGTACCTTGTACCAAAGATAGAAAAGCTTGGGTCTTGTGTTCCTTCTCCTCCTCAGGGAAATAATGGTCCAGGAAGGTAGCCGAGAACTGATCCCAAGTCATTGTAGTCTTGTCTCCTTCCGGAAGGAATGATCGCTGCTTCTCTACCACCTCCCACCATTTACCGGCATCATCGATCAGTTGTGACGTGGCCAGTAAAATTTTGTCAGCATGACTTGTGATCTTAAGTAGGGTCAGGATCTGAGTGATCTTCTTCAGCCAATTTTCTACTCCGACAGCCCCTTCTTTCCTTTTGAAGTAAGGAGGGCGCTGTTGCTGGAAGTCCCTGACCATGCTTCTGTCATTGGTCTCGTTGTTGGTTCCATTCCCGTTTAAGTGTTGTTGAAGCACCGAAGTGACCACCGCTTGAACCAAGTTTTGTTCACACTGCTTTGTTCTTCCTTCTCTTGGTGGGATGGTTGTTCTTCTTCATGTCGAGATTCTCGTTCCTCCTTTTCATGTTGAGATTTTTCTACCGCCCTTTCATGTTGAGAGGTTCTACTTCCTTTTCCTTCCCTTTCTGGTTTTGCCGAGTATTTCTCTTTGGCCTTCCCCTTAGAGGCACTTTTCCCTAATCCATTGAAAAATATCATGACTTAGTTTCCATCATAAAATTTGTATTTCTTACTATCTGGGGAAATTTCCAAATATACACTCTTGGTTTTTCTTTGTTTTGGAGGAAATAAATCCTATTTTGCTATGTTGGATAAATCCAATTATTTTGACTGTACTTCCTTTGCTATCATCCATTGAGTCTAAAAAAGTAATTAATGCACGAGGACTGGATTAATTTACTCCGAAAGATTCAATCTTTCTGGTTCGCTCTAATACCAAATGTAACGCCCAGCCCTTTTTCACTCGCTTAGCTTTTCAAAAATCAGAGTCGATTTTTTCTTTTTATAAACGAAGAGTGATAGAGAGCGGGACGTCACGACGAGAGCTAAGTCCGAACTTCTAAAGTCCGACACTTAATAGGCCAACCCTATGTGTGCATGGACTAAGTCCATGAAAATGGTTCACACATAACAACATCAACATGCGGAATTAAAATCAAAACATGCGGAATTATAATAGAACCTAGTTCTATTCCATTTCAGATAGCAAAGTACATCAAGTCCTTAATCATAATTAACCTAACATAATTACATCCAACCAAAGAAAGTCATCTAAATTATTACATGTCCGAAGTCTAGTTACTCAAAATACAAGTCCACAAGTAACTTAATTAAAATATAAACTACAAGCATCCAAGCTCCTATGCTTGGCCCTTTTTCGCTTTCCTCATTCCCCTCGTTTCCTGTATCATCCACTAGGGTAGAAGTAGAGCGTTAGAACAACGCGCCCAGTAGGTATTCCAATTAGGGCTAACACATGGTTAGTACAAAACATATATAATAATATCATCATGTTAAAAACCATATAAACCATGCCATGTCATGATGTCAAATGCAATGAGTCCCACCCATCACAAGTACATATAAGTACCCCGACATAGGTCTTTCGGATGCCCCGACGGAGTGTGGCCCCTCCGGTTTCTTCCTTAAGGAAAAACACATCAAGGTATCCCACATACGTTTTTCGGACGCCCCGACGGAGTGTGGCCCCTCCGGTTACATATCCTTCACCCCACGCCATGCATGAGATGCTAATGAAACACATGCTATTTTATATAATAAATATAGCATTAAAACCTCACATTTGAAACACATCTTTTCAACATAAATTCATCAAATAAGATAAAAACATTGTACATAAACCCATGTTTTCAAAGAGGTGGAATCCTACCTAAGAACACTACTTATCCTTGCGCTTCTGTTCGGTAACCGCTGACAATCGTACACACCTTGTGAGGTCCCGTTACCTTATAATATATCAATTAATTAAAACCATGTCCCATTTGATTTACAATAATTTCCAAGTCCACAAAACAATTCCTCATGGGGTTCGGCCATACACCATGGCCGAACCCATGATCTTTCATTTTTACTTATATTTACAACAATGCCATTCATACCACTTTTATTCATTAATCTAATGATAAACAAATTAATCATCTAAGATACATCAAACTTTAAGTTTAGAAAACATTCCCCATGGGGTTCGGCCATACACCATGGCCGAACCCATGGTCCATTGATTTCTCTTAATTACATCCTTGCCATTATTCTATCCATGGATATTTACTTTGCTTATTTTCATAAGGCTTATGTTCCAAAAATGATCCATACATAGTTCTTTAATCCAAACACATAATCCATCAAATATTTCATGGGGTTCGGCCATACACCATGGCCGAACCCTATGTCCATTATTTTCACCTAATTACAACTTTGCCATTGGTTCCATCAACTTATGTTTGTGTTCCAAAACCGATCCATAACATTGATTCATTTATTTAAGCATTCATAACACTCCCAATAACCCTTTAAAATAATTCATAACCGATTCCTTTAAACATATTAGGTCCATACATGACCCATAAAAATTGGCTCATGGGGTTCGGCCATACACCATGGCCGAACCCATGATATCATAGTTCCATCCTCCTTCTTAATTTATTTACGATAATAAATCCATAATTGAACCTTAGAATTGATTCATGGGATTCTGCCAAACACCATGGCCGAACCCTATGATGTATAACTTTCCAATTATATCAATTTCCATACTTGAATCCATAAATCAAGGTTCCTTCCTTTTTGATCCAAAAGTCCATAATTAGAAACTTTCTAATTTAATAACCATCCTTAGATCCTTTCTGAATTAATATCCACCTCCATGGGGTTTGGCCATACACCATGGCCGAACCCTATGGTTCATGGTCTTCTCTTTGACAATTATTAATCCTTGATCTTCCATGATCTACATACATGTAACCAGTTCTATATTTCTCCATGTAAAACCTTTTAAAAATATGAATAATTTTCCATGGAGTTCATCCTTCAAAAACCCATTAAACAAACCCAATGTTCCTCCATGGGGTTCGGCCTTTCATCATGGCCAAACCCTATGGTTCATCAACTTCTCTTAAACCATTTAAATTAAATCATGTCTTTCCATTAAAACGCAACATTCATCCCTCAATTTTCTTCCATGGGGTTCTGCCATACACAATGGCCGAACCCTATGGTTCTTTTCTTTGAACAAAAACATCAAAAATACTAACCGGTTCCACGACTCCTCCGATTTTCCTTCGCTTGTTCTTGGTCTTCCAATCCGTTTCTTCCTAAGCCTCTTTCCACTTCTTCTTGATCTTTCCCACTTGCTGGCTGCCTTCTCTTCCTTTGAATAATGCCGAGAATGAGACTTGAGAGGGAAAGAAAGTTCGGCCTTGGTGTGTATTGGCGTGCGCCCCTTATTGCCTTCTCTTTTATAATTTCCAATAGTCCTATCTTAGAAGGTGCCATGCGGCCCTTTGTCTCTTAATTTAGAAGGTGCCATGATCCCTTCAAGTTAGCAATTGCCTTGGTGCCGCCCTCACCAAGGAAAGGACTCCTTTTCGCACATGATCATGGGTTGCGCATACTCCCACACGACAAAGCAATTTCCATTTTTAATCTTAGACATCTTCTATATTTAGCAATCCTCTTTTTAAGATATTCTAGCACATCATGAGCATATCTCATGGATATACATATCTCCCACACACGGCCATGTAATCTATCTCATTCCTAAAATCTTTATGCGCATAAACATGGATATGCAAACCTTCATACATGGCCATGCTATCTTTTATTTAATTTTAGACAATTCCCTAGTGCCGTTTTTAATTAAACCCCATTTAATTTTATTGAAACCATTTCCACAATCCGTTGGGTCTTAATTGGGCAATGACCCAATACTTTACCTATATAAGGTCCATATCTAATAATTCACAAATTAAATGGGTAATTTTCATATATATTAATAACTTGAAAATCCAGGGTGTTACATTATATGGCCGAACCCCATGGAAGGACATTGGTGATTTTAATGGAAGTTTGGAGGATGAAAATCATAGAGTTATGGTTATAATTTTAAAAGGATTTTAATGGATGTTTTTGGTAAAGAACCTTAGACCATGGGTTCGGCCATGGAGTATGGCCGAACCCCATAAATAATTATGGAATTATGTTCATGTATTTAGATCATGGAAAATGATGGGAAAGGTTACTTATGAATTAATTTGAATGGATGGAAGGTTTGATGGTTTTAGATGCAACTAGATAATGAAAACCATGGAAGGAATATCAATGATTTTTTTTTAAAAAAAGAAGACCATGAACCATAGTGTTCGGGCAAGGTGTATGGCCGAATCCCATGAAGGATGGTTATTAAATTAGAAAGTTTCTAATTATGGACTTTTGGATCAAAAAGGAAGGAACCTTGAATTATGGATTCAAGAATGGGAATTGATGAAATTGGAAAGTTAGACATCATAGGGTTCGGCCATGGTGTTTGGCCGAACCCCATGAATCAATGTTATGGATCGGTTTTGGACATAAACGTAAGGTAATGGCAAAAATGTAAATATGGTCTAAAACGAAAGACCATTGGTTCGGCCATGGTGTATGGCCGAACCACATGGGAAATATTTGGGGGATCATGTTTGGATTAAGGAATCGGTTATGGACTTAATATAGTGATTGATTAAATGGAGAATTAATTGGAGGATACAAATATATGCTTATGGATTATGTTATTGGATTATGGGTTATGTTAGCCATGGATGGCAATGTTGTAAATAGGTGAAAATAATGGACATAGGGTTCGGCCATGGTGTATGGCCGAACCCCATGAACTATTTGATGGATCATGTGTTTGAATTAAAGAACTATGTATGGTAGATTAAAATGAATGAAATGTTAACTAAGGATTAGACCAATGGCAAAGTTGTAATAAAGGGTGAAAGCGATGGATCATGGGTTCGGCAATGGTGTATGGCCGAGCCCCATGAGGAATGGTTTATGGACTTAAACATAATAGGAAATCAAATGGAACATGTTGATTGATGAATTATAAGGTAACGGGACCTCACAAGGTGTGTACGATCGTGAGCGGTTACCGGACGAAAGCGCAAGGACACGTAGTGGTCTTTGGTAGGATTCCACCTCTTTGAAACTATGGGTTTAATGTACAATATTTCTATCTTATTTTGATGAATTATGTTGTAAAAGATATTGTTTCCAAATGTGAGTTTTAATGCTATGTTTATATGATTAAATAGCATGTGTTTCATTGGCATCTCATGCATGGCATGGGGTGAAGGATATGTAACCGGAGGGGCCACACTCCGTCGGGGCGTCCGAAAAAACCTATGTGGGATACCTTGATGTGCTTTTCCATCAAAAAGAAATCTGAGGGGCCACACTCCGTCGGGGCGTCCAAAAGACCTATGTGGGGGTACCTTGATGATGAGAATTCCATCAAGAGGATACTTGTGTTTATGATGGGTGGGACTCATTGCATATTACACATGTCATGGCATTGTTTTTATATGGATTTATTATTATGTTATATGCATGTTTTGTACTAACCATGTGTTAGCCTTAATGGGAATACCTACTGGGCACGTTGTTCTAACGCCCTACTTCTGCCCTAGTGGATGATACAGGTAACGAAGGGAACGATGAACACGAAAAGGGCCAAGCATAGGAGCTTGGATGCTTTCAGTTTATATTTTGATTAAGTTACTTATGGACTTGTATTTGAGTAACTAAACTTCGGGCATATAATAATTTAGATGATTGGCTATGGTTGGATGTTTATTTTGGATAATTATGTTATGTTAATAATGATTAAAGACTTGACGTACTTTGCTATCTGAAATGGAGTAGAACTAGGTTCTATTATAATTCTGCAGTTATGATTTTAATCTGCATGTGTATATTGTTATGTGTGAACCATTTTCATGGACTTAGTCCATGCACACATAGGGTTGACCAGTTAAGGGTCGGACTTTAGAAGTTCGGACTTAGCTCGCATCGTGACGTCCTGCTCTCTATCACTCTTTGTAAAAAAAAAAAAATAGACTCTGATTTTCGAAAAGTTAAGAGAGTGAAAAAGGGTAGGGCGTTACACTTTCCCTGATGAATAACTCATGTCAGCTTGCCAAGTGCTTTTGTTTGCATATATTGTGAACTATCTTGTCACTAGTCAGATGCCTGAGCATTCGGCTAAGCAAGATAAGTCAAAATTTGTAGCATAAGTCAAAAAATTTATCTCGGATTATCCATACCTTTTCAAACACTGTTGGGACCAAATAATACATCGTTGTGTCCCGGATAGCAACCAAGTCAGTGTCATCATGTTATGTCATGATCAGGCTTGTGGAGGTCACTTATTACAAATCATTTGAATATACATGATACATCAAATTACATAATAAAATTCAGATGACACATAAATTTCGGGCTTCCTTCATATTCTTGCTCAGCTTGCTTCATTTTCAAGGTTCACCTGTAAACACATATCGCAAGCAAGCTATATGGAGGCAAGTGTTCACATTAGTACATTAGCCCACAAACATGAGCACAGTCATCAAAATTACTCCCCCATACTATATGGACTAAATTATTGAGAAATGGTTCTCAAATTTCACATTTTACTCCCCCATGGGTAGTGGTCTCCCCCACACTACAAACCCCTATTCTTTCAAGCTTCTAACATTTCTTCCCCATTTTGTCCTTAATTGACAAAGGCTCATAAGCACAAATTTGTGTTTCCCCAAACTTCACAAGGTATCCTTGAGTAAGGATCATAGATCCTTGAGTAAGGATCCTAGAGCCAGCACATCTCATCTCCTAGACATGCCAACCAATTCATGCAATCATATTAGAACAATCCATTGAATACACATGACAAACACATAGGAAAATAGAGACGACAATCATGCATCAAAGTATAATATAATACAAACCATAGAAAAAGCATATGTAAACTAAACCATTGCATTCAAAAGAAACTATCCAATGCAAAAACAAGGTTTGCACCATGGGTGCTTAAGGTTTTACATCACATAAAAAGTAGTTTTTCAAAAAGATAGATACTATGAAAAACTATGCAAAGCCAACTGGAGGAGGAGGGGGTGTCGATGAGGGTGACTGTATCATCTGGCTTACAAGAGGACGTAATGGCTGACATGATGTTTTTCACTGCATTCTTGATGGGTTCCTTCATCTCTGCTTGAACATGATCCAAACAACCTTCAAGAGCGCCAATTCTTTCTTCAAGGTACTGTCAACTGATAGTTTCAGCAACATGAGGAAGAGCAAGTTCTTCTTCTTCGGCTTCTTAGAACATAGCATCGAGGATGAGGAGGAGGGGGCAGTATAGGTTGAGCTAGGTTTTCCCAAAATTGACTCAAACATAGCTTTGTCAAGGCATTTTCTGATGGCACGCTTGTCAAGAATTCTTATCCCTCTAGGTACATCACCTTTTGGGGGCTTGACTCCAAAATGATCTACAATTCTGGACGTGAGGTAACATAATGGAGGATAACCTTTCTTTGCATAGCTTCAATATTTGGATACCGAAGCACACATCTAGGTGGACAAGGCAAAATTGTGCCCCACAAGCAACATTGTAGGGAAGATATACCATTGGATTGTTCAAATCCACTATGTTCCCATGTCTAGGGTAGAGGTTCGTACAAAAAAGTAAGGGTAGCACTCTGTACTTTCGGAGCATGTCTCCACCTCTAAGCCAAATGTCATTTTTCGATTCTACTTCCCTTCCACAGATTTTTCTTGCAAACTTGTTCATTTCCTCTAGTGGAACTTTTCTAGGAATGGTAGGGATGAATCCTCCCTTGAAAATAGGAATGCTAATGAGCTCCAAGACAAGCTTTGGTGTGATGACTACAGTCTCTTCATTTTGGAACTCAATCCTAATGCAGTTCTTTCTAGGGTAATCATTGATAAAACAATACATCCTCATTGTAGGTGAGGGATACATCTTACCACCCTAATCCACCATACTTTGCCAACCCATCCTCTTTAGGTGGCGAAGAGCCTTACACTTATCCAAATCTCCAACACAGCTCTTCTGTTCAATATGCAAGTCTTCGAAACATGCATACCTGACAAGTTGTTTAAAGAGGGGTCCTCCCTGATCATCATCATCATCATCCTCATCACTTTCATCTTCCTCATCTATTTCATCTCCCTCATCTTCTTCTTCTCTCACATTTTTTTCCCCCTCTACATTTTCTTCTTCCACAACATTTTCTTCCTCTACTATCTCATGTTGTGGTTGGGGCTTAGGTCGGGAGGAGGATCCAGGCCTAGATACATGTAGTTTGGGAGATCTTTCAAAAGGAACCTCTTCAGAGGGGGTATCCTCAAACGATAGAGCAGAAGCTCTACGCTTTAACTTTCTTCCTGGTCTTGGGCCTTTTGGGAGGAGGAGAGGATGCTTCTAGATTATCTTCATTCACAGGATTCTCATAAAAATTGGGATTCTTCGCTCTAGGCATGATTTCTTGGTGTCACAAACAAATTTGAAAGGAAAAAACAAAATGGGGAAAAACTAAAGCTTACCTAATCGACGAAATCACTCAAATCCGTGAGAAGAGAGACGCCACACGTCAGAGGAATGAAAAACCAGAAGTTTTGTCTAAGAATCAATCCGAGGCGTTCACTCGACGGTTCTAGGGAACCGAGGGGTCAAAGGAAGAGGAGGAACCAATGCACGGAAGAAACCCAAACTATTTCAGTGGAAACAGATTTTCGCACCAAAGGGTTTTAACTTAACCTTCTGCACACACTCAATACATGACAATACATAGATTTTGTCGATGTTTCGACATGATAGAGCTGAATTTTCCCATTTTAAAGCACTTCTCATTTTGAAAAATCTACACCTTAGATTTTCAAAAATGCATGGCATACACAAGTTGTATTCACATTGATAAAGCACAAATATGCCACAAAAGTATCTTGCAATCATTCAATTCAAGTTTCACATATGCAAATCAAATATATTGAACTAAAGTACAATAACAAACCATACAAGATTCAAATGTTATAACAAAACACACATGTTTAACACATTGAAATTGAAATGTGAGACTTTGAAATAAACTGCCCATTAATATATGGGTTTCCAAGCACGACTAGTACTATAACAAGGAATAGTATAGTTTAAGCTTGTAATTTCCAAAATGATCCATGTCATAGCACATTGGATATTTGAACTCACATGGTCCTCTTGTGTTGTTCAATTGCAATGGTCTTTAGATATACAAGTGAGTCTAAGAGCAAAGCAAGACATGAGTGATGGTCTATCTCTTTGGTACCCAAATGGTTAAGGTTGGTGATCCATACACATTCCTTTGATAATACCTTTGATGTCCCAACCTAGGATTCTTAACTCCTTTAAGACTTCATCCAATTGTCTTAACAAGGAATCTTTCCTTTGATCCACCTTCCTTGGAGGTTTGTGTGTTTTACCTTAGGTTTTGGAGGGTTGTGCATTTTAACCTTAGCTTTATGTGAGTTATTAAAGGCTTGACCATTCAAGTGTCTCTTCCTAAGATTGTATTCCATCTTGTAATGCCCAATCTTATGACAATAAAAATACTTACCCTTTGGAGGGTGAGAGACCTTTCCTTTAACGAACACCATATGGTTCATAGGTCCTTTGTTGACATAGATGAACCAACTCCCGACCTATCTCCATACCTTTAACCCAAATTAGTTTTTAGGGACGACTTCTCCGTTTTCGTATCTACCTTTGACCAATGCTTGTATCATCTGACTATAGTCTTAGTTAGATGCAAACAAAATAACCTAGTATTAAATTGGGAAAAATGTCATTTCATGGTAAAACAAGGAATATTCCTGGGGCACATCATATCTGAAAAAGGAATCGAAGTTGATAAAGCTAAGGTAAACTTGATCTCTAATCTTCCTAAACCTCAAACTGTGAAAGAGATCAGGTCTTTCCTAGGTCATGCTGGATTTTAGAGAAGATTTATTAAAAATTTCAGCGAAATATCCAAACCTTTATGTAGACTCCTGACCAAGGACGGTGTATTCAATTTTGATGAAAAGTGTGCTACATCTTTTGAAAAATAGAAAATTGCCTTGACTTCCGCTCCAGTCATACAGCCACCTGATTGGTTTGTCCCCTTCGAAATCATGTACGATGCCTCCGACTATGCCGTAGGAGCTATTTTAGGACAAAAAAAATAAATTGCCACATGTTATTTACTACGCCAGTAAGACCTTAGACAATGCACAACTCCATTATTCCACTACGAAAAATGAACTGTTGGTTGTAGTATTTAATCTAGACAAATTTCGCGCTTACCTCGTATGTTCGAAAATCGTTATCTACTCTAGCCATGCTGCACTTAAGTATCTTCTTTCCAAGAAAGATGCTTAGTCACACTTGATCAAGTGGACACTCTTGTGACAAGAATTTGACATGATAAGAAAGGTTTCCAAAATGTAGTAGAAGATCACCTATCTTGACTGGTAACGGAATTCACTGATGACACTCCTCCTATTACTGAGTCCTTCCCTGACGAGAAACTCATGTCAATCTCCCAAGTATCATGATTTGCAGACATTGTGAATTATCTTGTTACTAGTCAAATGCCTCCACATTGGACTAAGCAAGATAAGTCTAAGTTTCTGATAGAGGTCCGAAAATTCATTTGGGATGAACCAGATTTGTTCAAACATTGTGCGAACCAACTCATTCGTCATTGTGCTCCAGAAGAAGAGCAACACAGTGTCATTAGTTTTTGTCATGATCAAGCCTATAGGGGGCATTTCAGTGCCAGAAAGACCGCTGCAAAGATTTTACAGTGTGGATTTTATTGGCGCTCCATGTTCAGATATATCCTTACCTATTGCGTCACATGCGAAAGATGCCAAAAATTAGGTAGTTTGTCTTGTAAAAATATGATGCCAATAAACCCAATCTTGCCAGTCGAACTTTTTGATGTTTGGGCATCGATTTGATGGGGCCATTTCCTAATTCTTTTGGTCATCTTTATATCCTCATAGGAGTCGACTACGTTAGCAAGTGGGTCGAAGCGATGGCACGTAAAACCAATGATCACAAGGCTGTCATCCACTTCATCAAAGAAAATATCTTCTCTAGATTCAGAATTCCATGTATCATCATAAGTGATGGGGGTTAAACACTTTTGTAACCACCCATTCAATAAACTGTTAAAATCATATGGGGTGTTACATAAAGCTATTACTCGTTATCACCCGCGAACTAGTGGTCAAGTGAAAATTTCAAATAGAGAGATCAAGCACATTCTTGAGAAGACAGTCAATCCTTGCAGAAAAGACTGGTCTTCCAGACTCACTAATGCGCTATGGGCATATCGATCTGCTTTTAAAATGCCCATAGGTATGTCATCCTACAGATTGGTTTATGGGAAGGCCTGTCATTTGCCAGTAGAGTTAGAGCACAAAGCATTTTGGGCTTTCAAACATTGTAATCTTTCTCTAGACTCTGCTGGAGAACAGAGAAAGCTCCAGCTTACTGAGCTGGAAGAGTTGAGAAATGAGGCATATGACACTGGAAAATCATTCACTGTCAATCAAAAGGTCCTGTTGTATAACTCTCGATTGCATCTTTTTTCTGAAAAATTGAGATCCAAATGGACAACAAGTCCATACGTTATTCATTTTATCTTCCCACATGGAGCAATACAAATCAAGCATCCTAAGAATGGTCATGTTTGGAAAGTCAATGGTCAAAGATTGAAACCATTTTTAGATTTTTGAAAATCTGAGGGAGAAATTGAGATTCTATTTGAAGATCCTGGTCACAATGATTGATATGAAAATCCATTCCCCACGATCCATCTACCCAACCACCCCACCCATTCACTCATCCACCTCTTTACCCAGACCCACTTACCCATCTATCTATGATTGAGTTGCGCTGAGTCTAGGTTTACATTGAGTTGGTCTAGCATTTCATGCTCATTCCATGGTATATCTAAACCCCAATTGTTCATTTTCTAAAATATTTCTTCTTTTACACCTGACCACTCTAGATTAGGGAACATTTAGGGCAATATTCAATTTAAGTTTGGGGGTACTAAGGTCATCATATATCATTTATTCATCCATAAAAAAAATTAGGGAGAGTAAGTTCAAAAAAAAAATTCAGCATTCGTAATCCATCATTGTCTTTGTGACCAGCAGACGTTAAAGAACTAGATAGAAGTCACGCACGTAAATGGTCGAGTTTTCATTTTCGCATTGTGTCTGTTTAGAATACAAGTTCCCCCAGACTTATGTAGGAGAATCATTTCCTTAGCTATGAGGGTGAGGAAGCTGGAAATCTAAGAGGAACAACCTAGATCTCTTTGTGGTCGAAGCACTCTGGCTGCAAAGAGGAAAGGTAAGAGGCTAGGTATCTGTCACAAATGTGGACATGGAAATTGCAATAGAATAATATCAGATCCTGAAGCACGAATAGGAATATTTATTTGGACATAGTCAAGGGTAGAGTAAGTCCAGAAAGACTGAGACGCCTTGAACTCCAAAGAATTGTCGATTTTCGTTTATCGGCCTATAAACGTCTTGACAATCTGACAGTAAACAAGTCATAATCTTTCTTAGACAAAAATGGGCAGAATCATTTCTAGAGAAGAGTAAGTGCGGACTGAGACTTTTTGGGACTTAAACACTGTGAATTTTAGTTTAAAAGAGATTACCTGCGTCTTGACGATCTAACGTAAAAAGAGTCACATATTTAGCATTAAGACATGAATAAAAATCTTTGTATCATTATTTTCCAGAAAGATTTTTATGAGATTTAATACTTGGAAACATCTGTACACAGCCATGTTAATATTAGTCTGAAAAAGAAAAATGTTCAGGAGTCGAGTGATCACTGGAGGAATACCAGTGGAGATTTATACCCAGTGAGCTTTTGAGCCATTCTATTGTTCTGAGGGTTATAAGTCTACTCTCATGTTTCTTTGATAAGCACATTGAGTCATTGTTGATCTCATAATCCTTGATTTTTTATCATATTACTGAGAATGTGCCAACAAATTTGAGTTAGTACACCAGAAATTTTTCTCAATTTGTTTGAAACAAAGAAATCACCGTATGTAGCTTAGAATAGGGTATTGGCCATTTTTTGAATGTTTGAGCCTTCAAACCTACCCATTTTGGTCATTCTATCTTGATAGTTCTCCAGTTGAGCCATATATAGCCTATTTTATTGATTAGTCATGTTTACCATATCCAACTCCGATTGTGGAGTTTGAGCCAAAAATGAAATATTTGAGACATATCCTAGGGTCCGAGAAAGGTTAGAGATGAAATATTAGGATGATATTCCAAAATAAAAATAAAAATGAATGATGCAGAAATCCAAAAAGAAAAAAATATTGCATCAGAAAGAGGAAGAAAGGGAACATCCACACATCAAAAGAAGGATCTGAACTAGAAAAGAAAAAGGAATATTTTAAAAAGTCCTAAAAAGAAAATAGAGTAAAATATCCCATTAAAACATCATGAAGACCTCTAACTTTTTTTGTTCAAAGTATTCATTTTTAGAACCTTATATCCTTTTTTTTATTTGACCTGATCCCAAGCCATGCTTCGTCCTATTAGGAAGATCTATTGATCGTAAGTCGAAATATGGTATTTTATGTAGAGAATAGAGGAGGAAAAATAATGGTGTTTGACTCAACGTTTTCAGGAAAGTGGCATCCATTCATGAGATCTATTTATTTTCTTTGATATGTGCCATCTTTTCTAATACATATGTGAGATATTTTGAATTTGAATACATAAACTCCGCTCACGTATACTTTTGAGAGAAAATAAACCCAAACCTCTGAGCATTAGTCTTTCTGAGAGATATATCAGTGAGGTTTGAAGTCAAATCGCATTCTCCAAAGGTGGTCACAAAGCTTATGTATATTTGGAAAATGAAGGTTATCTTAATATTGGCTATCGCACACTGCATTCCGGGTATAAGCCTTGTAAAATGAATTTTAGAGTTGTATGATGCTTAGATCTTTTGTCTATGTGTTTCTGCTAAAGATGTTGATGTTTGTGGGTATCATCACTATAAGCCGTCACGAGATTATAACTCATCCACTAGAGGTAAACTAACGGTTTAAAGGCTTATTGCATTCACTAAATGCAATCGAGAGAACCACCGAAAGTGGTGTAGTCTAGGTTTAGTTTAGGGTTGGATTAAGATTTTTGTTTTTGTTTTTTATTTTGTTTTTAAGTAGTTTTGCTCGAGAACTAGCAAAATATAAGTTTTGGGGTATTTGTTGAGACACGAAAAATGTCATTTTTACCCTTAATTATTAGACCAGTTAGCCCTTATTTTTGTATATATTAGATGCATTTAATGTTATTTCCAGTTTCGTAGAGGAAAAAAATGGAGAAAACAGGAAATCAGCCAAAAATCCAAAGTACTTGCAAGATTTGAGCTTAAATTAGAAAACCTGGAATTCCAATGATTATTTCACCGCTTTAGGAATTCAAATTGTAAATTGGTTAGTTTGGATCCAATTATGAGAGTTTGGAGGACTCCAATATTTTTAGATGAGTGGTGAATTAATTATTAGATTTCGAGAATTTGAAGATTGAAGATTGAGAAGTCTGAAGAATAAAGATAGAAACTCATGAGCTAGAATGCCAATTCAATTGAGCCAGGCTTGAGTCCACTGGGCTGAGCAAGAGATCCACACTCCATGTTCATTGGGCCAACTCAGTAGTCCATTTCATATTGGGCCAGATCACAAGAGTACAAGCCCAAGTCTACTATGATTGCAAGTCAAACAATCCAAGTCCAATAAGAAATCCATTGGAGGCCCAACTTCTCTAAGTCCATAGCCCAAATCCTATCTCATGTGCATACAATCTCCACCATCCATTTTATCTATTTAATCTCAACCACTCATGCATCACATCACAATCCCAATAATTTAGCACTCACACACGCATACACCTATCCTAAAATTTCTCATTCCATGCGCATAACCGTATCTTGTCACACTATTCATTTCCACATCATCTAATCCCAAAACTCTCTCTCCAAGTCTTATCTCCATATGTTCACACGATTTTCACACAACTCCAAATCCCATGCGCCAATTCCACCTCATCACTCATCCGAATCCCTACAACCTAACAACCCATCCTACAATCTAGCATCCATGCGCATTCTCTCTTTACAATTACAATGAAATCTCAATCCCAATTCTATCTCATTTCCACCTCACCCTAGATTCTAACTTGCACTCCAAGATTTCCACCTCATCAAATCCAATAACCTTAGTTCCCTCACAAGATTTTCATCCTTGATTATATCATTCATGCGCATACACCCTAAGTATACAACATTCCATCTAAACCACCCATCTAGGCTAACATTAGATCTACACCATTTACTAATTTCATGCATTAATTCATTAAAACCCTAAACCTACATGCATGCATACGCTACCACCCTATTTTTTTTTCTCTCATTCGCATATCCTTCCTATCATGCATTACACGACACCTCCACATCTTCCATATCCTTAGCCGATCCACCTAAGCCTCTCCATTAGTTGCACAAATCTTAGCCCTTCATCCACATCAACCCTAACTCATCTCAACCATCCATTCCATCCCAAAATCCTATAAATAGATGCATTGGGAAAGCATTGAATTTCGAATTGGACTGAGGATATCAAGGCCGGCATGGACAGAGGAAGAGGAAAGGAGAAAAGCAAGAGAAAATCCTGGAAATTCGAATGTTATCCGGTTTGAAGTTATTTTAATTTCCAATGTTTATTTCTTGTATTTATTTGATTCAAATCCTAGTATTTTAAATTTAAATTTCATGTTTCATAATCAGATTCAAAGTGCGGTGAAATATTAGTTTCCAGTTTTTCAATTAATCTATGATTACACTTGTGTTTATTTTTATTTTTTAACGCTATGGATGAATTTATTGTATGAACAAGATATGTTGGATGATCCTCTAATTCAATTTCTAAGGATCTTCTTTTAAGAGTATGATGAAAATTTAGAATTGAAATAGAGACCTATTTTTATCATCCAATTTAGAAGGTCCATCTTTCGATGATCCCTTGTTTTGATTTCTAAGGCTCTTACTTGTAAGAGTGTAATGAAATATTTAGTGTCGAGAGAAGGGCATATCTTTATCATTCAAATCTAAGGTCCATTTTATGATGAGTACTTTAATGAGATCCATAGATTTAATCTCTAAAATAATTATAAACATTAATATAAACATGAATAGTTTACTTGAGCTCTGGGACTAGGCTTTAAATTTTGTTATTAAAACTTGAATAATGATGCTATCTTGATTGAAGTAATTTCTTTCGTATTATATGTAAAATTATTAGATCCCATTTGATTCTTGTATTTTTTTTATTATTTAAACATTCTTTGATTCTTTGATTCTTTGTATTATTTTATTCTTTAATTCTTTCATTCATTGCAAAATTTCATGATCTGGAAAATAAACTAAGATTGAGATTAAATAAATTAATTTTTCTGAAAATACATGTCAGATCTAAAGTATTTCTATGTTTTCTAATTAAAACAACCAACATGGGTCTCAAAGTTAGATTTTACATTATTTAATTAATAAATGATTGTGAATATATTTTCTGTAATTCCATTGTCAAAGGCCTCCGATTGGACTAAGCAAGATAGGTCAAAATTTTAGACAGAGTTCCGAAAATTCATTTGGGACAACCTATACAAGTTCAAACACTGTGTGGACCAACTTATTCATCATTGTGTTCTAGAAGAAGAGCAACAAAGTGTCATATGTTAGTGCCTCGGCTTGGCCAAGTCCATATGTTTGTCGATTCCATGAGTAGAAAAGAAAGCTTTGCCAGAAGCAAGAAGACCCAATGTGATTAAGAATGAAGATCACGCTACACCAGAATGAAGCTCATCGTTATGGCAATCACAAAATGGGTAATATGGTCATAGATGACTTTAGGTGGTACTCACACCTTAAAGAGAACTATCCCTAGGCTTAGTGGAACAAATGGTTAAATCATAAAAAGCCTAGAGATGAAGTTTGATAGTGAATTGGAACCCAACTTTGAAATATGTATTTGGTTTCACTGTCAGCTCGACCAGTCATTCTCATCGACCCTCAGTGGAGACAGGATCGACCCATCGTGGTCAGAGACTGGTAGACCAGATTGACATAGGTTCTGGATCATAGAATTGTCATGTTGGGAAAGCCTCCGATCGAGAGTCTCGTATGCACCGACGCCTCGGTGAAAAGCTAAAACAAACCCTCGTGGTCAACGACTCCTCGATCAAGATTTATGAGTTCTAGAACATAAAACTCAGGTGGCCTCTCGAGAAAACATACATATTAGTAGTTCAAGACCGATCGAGAGTAGCCAAGACCGACCATTCGGTAAAGGGCGATAGGTCGTTCTAGGTAACAAGTTTCTAGACATGAAACTACTGTCAACATGTTTTTCCCCTAGAGCGAGCCTTTCGTATGGACAGGCCTCTCGGTGCCATTACTGTCGACCCATCGGTGACAATGACATGTCGACCAAGAAATAATATTACCGTTGGAAGTGCATTGTTGCACAATGGTTGGTTTGTTGAATGGTAACATTTCTAGTCACCGATGTAACACTCCGGATTTTCAAGTTATTAACATATATATATATATATATATATATATATATATATATGAAAATTACCCATTTAATTTGTGAATTATTAGATATGGACCTTATATGGGTAAAATGTTGGGTCATTGCCCAATTAAGACCCAACGGATTGTGGAAATGGTTTCAATAAAAATTAAATGGGGCTTAATTAAATTAGTAATGCATTATGTCTGTAATTAAATTATTATGTGCATAAAGGGAACATAAAAGATGTCTTGGCCGTGTATAAGATATCTAATCCATGATTATACGCATGGAGAGAATTAGAGATAGATTGCATGGCCGAGTATGAAGATATGCATATCCACGAGAGATATGTATGCGCATCCATGTGACATGTTAGAATATCTTAAGAAGATATCTAAGATTAAATTGAAAGGTTGCATGGCCGTGTATGAAGATTTGCGTATCCTTGAAGATGTGTTAGAGTATCTAAAGAGGGGCGCATGGTATCTTCTAATTTAAGACACAAAGGAGCACACGGCAATTGCTATCTTAGAGAGACAAAGGAGCACACAGCAATGGCTATTTCAGTAAGGGGCGCACGACATTAGGCAATGATATCTTATTGCTTAAATAAAGAAGATGTTTAAATCCAAATAAAGAAGTTGTTTGGCCGATTGGATATGTTATAGAAGAGGGGCGCATGGCAACTTCTAAATATAGGATCAAGGGGAAGTTTTATTAAAGAAAGAGGGAAGGGGCGCACGGCAATACACACACCAATGCCAAACTTTCTTTCCCTCTCAAGTCTCATTCTCGGCATTATTCAAAGTAAGAGAAGGCAGCCAGCAAGTGGAAAAGACCAAGAAGAAGGAGGAGAAAGGCTAAAGAAGGAGAAGGATTGGAAGAGCAAGAACAACCGAAGGAAAACTGGAGGAGTCGCGAAACCGGTTAGTATTTTGATGAATTTGTTTAAAGAAAAGAACCATAGTGTTCGGCCATGGTGTATGGCCGAACCCCATGGAAGAAAATTGGGAGATGAATATAGCAAGTTCAATGGAAAGGATGAACCATAGGGTTCAGCCATGTTGTATGGCCGAACCCCATGGAAGGACTTTGGTGATTTTTAATGGAAGGTTATTGGTTATTTTTAAGGGATGAAAACCATGGAAAGACATGGTTTAATTTATAGGTTTTTGAGTGATGAAAACCATGGAATATTATGATGATGTTAAAGGGTTTAAAATGGATAAGAATCATGGATCATGGGTTCGGCCATGGTGTATGGCCGAACCCCATGGAAAAATATATAGATGGATTTAATATGGTGATTGATTAAATAGAAGATCAAGGATTAATAATTGTCAAAGAGAAGATTATGAACCATAGCGTTCGGCCATGGTGTATGGCCGAACCCCATGGAAGATGGTTATAAATTTAGGAAGTATCTAATGATAGAGGTGATGGCAATTTTGTAAATATCGCCTAAAAATGAAATATCATGGGTTCGGCCATGGTGTATGGCCGAACCCCATGAACTTGTTAATGGGCCATTTGTGGGCCTTTGTATAATTTAAATGAATGGTTTATCAAACCAAGGGAGGAAGGGTCTTATTTTATGAATTATGAAGCAATCATGAATTTATGTAATGGATCAATATTGTGGACCTAAAATTAAGGAGATGAAGGTTCGCCCATGATGTATGGCCGAACCCCATGAGATGGGTTTGTGGATCAAAACATTGACTTAGGCATTTTGTTAATGAATGAAAGGATTGGTTATGGAATGTTAGCCATCAATGGCAATATTGTAATTTAAATGGAAATAAGGGACCATGGGTTCGGCCATGGTGTATGGCCGAATCCCATGGGAATTATTTGGTGAACTTAGGGTCTATGTATGGTTGATTAAAATGAATGAAATGTTAACTAAGGATTAGACCAATGACAAAGTTGTAATAAAGGGTAAGGTAATGGAATGGTAGCCATGGATGGCTATATGGTAATTAAGTAGAATTAATGGACCATGGGTTCGGCCAAACCCCATGGGGAAGGTTTGACTGACTTAGGGTTTATGTATGTTGGATTAATTAAAATGGAGCCATAGATTAGACCAATGGCAAAGTTGTAATAAAGGGTGAAAGTGATGGATCATGGGTTCGGCCATGGTGTGAGGCTGAACCCCATGAGGAATGGTTTATGGACTTAAACATAATGGGAAATCAAATGGAACATGCTTTTAATTGATTGATGTATTATAAGGTAACAGGACCTCACAAGGTGTGTACGATCGTGAGCGGTTACCTGACGAAAGCGCAAGGACATGTTAGTGGTCTTTGGTACGATTCCACCTCTTTGAAACCATGGGTTTAATGTACAATATTTCTATCTTATTTTGATGAATTTTGTTGTAAAAGATATGGTTTCCAAATGTGAGTTTTAATGCTATGTTTATATGATAAAATAGCATGTGTTTCATTGGCATCTCATGGGGTGAAGGATATGTAACCGCAGGGGCCACACTCCGTCGGGGCGTCCGAAAAACGTATGTGGGATACCTTGATGTGTTTTTCCATCAAGAAGAAACCGGAGGGTCCACACTCCGTCGAGGCGTCCGAAAGACCTATGTGGGGGGTACTTATATGTACTTGTGATGGGTGGGACTCATTGCATTTGACATCATGAAATGGCATGGTTTATATGGTTTTTGACATTATGATATTATTATATGCATGTTTTGTACTGACCATGTGTTAGCCTTAATTGGAATACCTACTGGGCGCGTCGTTCTAACGCCCTACTTCTACCCTAGTTGATGATACAGGAAACGAGGGGAACGATGAAAGCGAAAAGGGCCAAGCATAGGAGCTTGGATGTGTGATTGGATTATATTTTATTAAGTTACTCACGGACTTGTAATATGAGTAACTAGACATCGGACATGTAATAACTTAGATGATTTGCTATGGTTGGATGTTTATTTGGATAATTATGTTATGTTAATCATATTAAGGACTTGACGTACTTTGCTATCTAAAATGGAATAGAACTTGGTTCTATTATAATTCCGCAGTTATGATGTTATTCCGCATGTTTATATTGTTATGTTTGAACCATTTTCATGGACTTAGTCCATGCACACATAGGGTTGGCCAGTTAAGGGTCGGACTTTAGAAGTTCAGACTTAGCTCGCGTTGTGACGTCCCGCTCTCTATCACTCTTTGTTTATAAAAAAAAAATACACTCTGATTTTCGGAAAGGAAAGCGACTGAAAAAGGGCGGGGCGTTACAACCGACCCCTCGTTGCACCCGACCTCTCGGCACATTACTGTTACTACAATTGGTTGCCTTCTCTATATAAATCAATCTTTATGCAACCAGTTACCATCCTTTGAAAAGGTCAGTTGGACCCTCATCATCATCAATGAACTTAAACAATGGCCAACAGAAGGATCTCTCTCTCTCTCTTACTTACACTTGGGGAATCTAATACAACCAATTATATGGATTGAGTTTGTGTGAAAGAGAGAGAGGAAGAAAGGAACATTATCAAGGAAACCTTTGGTAAAACCAGTTTCCTTGTCACCATGGATTATGATTGCTATACGGCGGCTAAGAGGCGGAGCGTCGGCACACATTGGCTGTGATCTTCATGAAGCACACATCAAGAGAAAAAACTCAAAAAACCTTTGTTCCAAAAGTGGATTAAGGAAGCTGGCTCCGAAACTACTACAAAAAATCTGGAGCGGAGTCTCCGTCACAGTGGTGGGTGGAATTCCCAGCCAAATGGATAGGTGGAATTCCTATTTGAAATTGGTGGGTGAAATTCCCAGCCGACTGAATGAGGTGGAATTCCTACTCTAATTGTGAGGGTGTAAGTCCCCACTTAGTGGATTTAGGGGATAGCTCAATGTTGAGCGAGTCCTAATTGTGGATGTAGGTTGGCTAACAGAACCACTTTAAATTGTTCTTATGGTGTTTGATCTATGTGTGTTTGTATTTACTATTTAAGTACTACACACGTCACTTTGCATATTATTATCTTAACTTATACATTATACAGAAGCATCGATAATCAAACATTATATAAATGGTCATAATCTTAGTATGATCAATTAATAAAATTATCACACTAAACAAATCTCTTGATATATGTTCCGCTGCATTCAAATTAATCAAGAAATTTGTTAACACCATGAAAAATGGAATTGACCTATTTACCCCCCCCCCTCTCTCTCTCTAGGGTCAATCATATTATTCTGGCACATTGAAAAGGGGATCTTTCAATTAGTATCAGAGCCTCGTGATCTTGTGAAAGGACTTAACCGTCTGAGTTGATCCACGCTAGAACAATGGCTATAAGAGAAAGCCATGATATTTCCAAACCTACATTTGTGATGAAAAATGGAAAGAATTAACTATAAAATGTTTTCATCATTAAACATGGTTAGAAATAGGTGAACAGAAAGTTGTTTGTGCCTATGGAAGAGGTATTGGAGAAACCCTCAGCTTCCATAATCACTCTTCCCAAAGACCAAATATGCATGGACTTGTGATGAATTAGCTATGCACGTAAATCAATCACATGTAGCATTCATCAGTGTTGTGTCATGATAAGCTGTCAAAATATTTAAAAGACATGAAACAACATAAGAGGCTAAAAGAATCCATTGGTAAATTGTCTCTTCTAGCCCAATAGATGACACCACCTATCTTAACCAATGTGTGTACTAAGAATATAGGTGAATGGTCCATCCATTGAAAAATTCCAAGCTAAATCCTCCAAGAGAAGAAGATGATAGATAAAAAGAACTTGTTGAAGGTAATGTCCTTCAAATATCCTTTATGGCAATGTACCAATATGTTTGTAGGGACAATATCGTGGTACAAAATCTAAAAAATTTGATTCAAAAAATCAAATGGGAAAGCACCCAAAACTTAAAACCAGATTTAAGAAAAGGCCAATACTAAAAATCCGTTACTAGAGTAATGCATGACCTAGAGGGGGGTGAATAGGTCGGTTTTCAATTTTAAATCCCTTTTAAAATTTTCTCAACCGATTTATACTTTAAGTGAATAAAATATTCAATGAGTTATTTTCACCTTCAAATTAACTACTGTTCATAAAACTGACCGATCAATCTATGTGTGTGATATGTGAACAATTATTCAATCCAAGCATTCAATCACATATAAACACAGATATTTTATAGTGGTTCAGTTTCAACAAACCTACATCCACTATCAGACTTCCCAACTCGAGGATCGTCCCAAATATACTATGTAAGGGTCTCACACCCAAATAATACAACCTAGTTTTTTATAGAGGTTCAACCCAATCGTTCTAATCCTCTACACCTATTTTTTAGAGTGGTTCGAACACACTGTTCTAATCCACTTTACAATGTTTAAAATAAAAGGAAGAAGAAATACTTACCTTGAGCCTTATTCGTTTTCCTTTTGGCTCTTTCTTTTTCACTGAATCTATGTGCTCCTTTCCATCGAATCAACATCATCAAAGTATTCATCGGTACAACAGTATAGGACATGGGTATGACTGGTTTAAGGTCCTATGTGAACACCTTAGTCTTCATCAAGACTGGGGCATTGATTACCCAAACATTTATTAAGGAAAATGATGAAGAAGGTGTTAAGAGGGAAGACTGAATGATCTAGACACACTGTAATACTTTTCCAGTTTGTTCTCTGTATTTCAGTCTCTCTTACATACATCTTACAGTTTATTTATAAGACTGTATGCAGCATTGCAGTAAGTCACGCCCACGAGGCCTCGAGGCTTCCATTGAGGCCTCGTGGCGGTAAATATGGAAAGACTACACAGATATGTATAAGTTAATCTTTCTATTAAAACAATAAAAATCCAACCACCTTATATGCCACCGTGCATGATTTGCAATAGATATATTTCAGACATTAATCAGGGATTAGATGGAAGATTGTAAATGATTTTACAACTAATGGAGGAGCCTTTGCATTCTTGTCATACATGGCCAGCTCCCCAACGGTATTAAATTCAAATTATGTGAGGTGGCAGTTTTGAGTCTTACCATGAGGATATATTCTTTTACCATGATTAACTCCTAATCAAAAGGATACAGATTTAACTTCCTAAATCTGTAGGAGACTGAGTCAGCATGACACAAAGTCTACTGGATTACAGTTGTCCAAAAGACAACTCAACACACTTAGCACAAGTCAACACAACTGGTTGCGAGGCCTCGGCAGACTGCATGAGGCCTCGAGGCAAAAGTCACTTAATATCTTATTTTCCAGTTTATAACAAATTGACTTCTAAGGTATTTGACTTAGCCTAAGGTCTCTTACAGTTCACTTACCTGTGTGCCAATAATGTATTCGGTGTAGATTCTTCAACTTCATAGTAGATCTTTTTATACATCGAAGGCAGTCCAACTGAGTCACGTAATTGACAATAAGGGTGAGTCGGACGAACCGGGGCACTTACAATCTCCCCCTTTGTCAATTTCGTGATAAAAACCTAAGTTCTACCCATTACACCAATTTCCCAAAATTACATATGCACACAAGACCACTCCTTAACGAATAAAATTACAATGATATTAAATCCTCTAATATCACAAATATCTCCCATTTAACTTGTACCTGCAAAGACACAATCATTTTCCTGCATACAAAAAGATAGATATTGGTGGGACTCGTATGCTCTCCCTCAACATTAGCACATCATTTTACTCCCCCTTTTGTCAAGAACATTGACAAAGGTATGTCAAACAAAACCAGAAGATATGCAAATATTTAGCACAGTAAATCTAACAGGAACAGAATAGATACAAATAGATAACATAGGGGAAATAGAAATTCAGTGCAGTCAAGCATAAACTACACAGTAATGGAAAGTTTAACTATTACAGTTCTAAAAGTATCATGACAGTAAACAAAATATAGACAGTCCCAACAGAAACGCTTTAATCATGAAGAGACGAGGGAGGAAATTCTACATCATTACGGCGGCACGAATCTGAAATCTGCTGAAGAGAGTGGAAGATGCGCCTGATGGATCTTCTAACATATATGGAGAGCTCCTGATGTTGATACAGGAGGCGATCTTGACGTTTACTCAAATCAGACAGAAATGACTCTTGACGCTTTTCCAGTTCGAGGAATCGCTTATCGAAATACTTGTAATCAATGGAATGCGAAGGATTGGTAGCAGTCTTACGACTCCGGCGATCAGTAGAGGGAGCGGAAATGGGTGAGCCTCCAAATGATGGGCGAAATGAGCTAATACTTCTCTCAATTCCTGTCTTTGTCAGGGGTCGCACATTGAGAGGAACTTCTCCAGGATAAGACACCATCCCAAAATGAGTACCAAGGCGGGTAAGGAGATAGCAGAAGGGCATAGCACCGTGGCCAGAAGACTTCCAGGAACGTTTAACATGTTCACAAATCAGGGAAGGAAGGCAGATTTTTCTCCTCATAGCTACAGCATACAAGACATTGACCATGTAGTCACTAAGCTGGGACTTGTTCATCAGACGGGGACAGACATTGAAAGTAAAGATCAAATGAAGGATCTTGTACTTGGGAAGGAGAGAAGACAAATGGATTTGAAGTTTTCCTTCCCTGTCTATATCACCACCACAGAGTTTGCTAATGATCTTGTGGGAATCTTCAGGGGCTACCTCATTCGAGCTGCAGAGATGTCCCTACCTTTAAACAAAGGGATGTTCATGAGCTGAGAAATTCGCTCAGGTGTCACAGAAAATTTTTCTCGATTGGAGAATTTGACTATGAAGGAATGAGAGGGACCATCGATGGATTTATAGATAGAAGAATACATGCCCTTGACCATAGAGGGATATGCATTGCCACCCCAAGTTAAAATGTTTTCCCAACCAACTTTCTGAAGGATTTTGAAGGTACTGTATTTTTCAAGGTCTGGGAGGTAACAGGTACACTCGACATTGAAATTTTTGAAAGAGTGTTCCTTTGGAACTGATAGGAAAAGCCGTGCACTAGGAGGATCAGAAGGAGGTGAGGAGCCATCAGAACCTTCAAGATGGATCTCAGAGGAGTGAGATCGTCTGGATGAGCTAGGTGAGGGACGAGAAAAGGGTGAAGGAACAGGGACAGGGGTTTCTTGAGGAACAGCCTCTAGTTCTTCGTCAGAAGAAGAAACCTTCAAGAAAACAGATGGAATGACCCGATCAGGGTTTTTATATGCCCTGACTTTCTTTTGTCTAGGCGGTGGAAGAGGAGACTGGGTTGGGGCTGACGATGAGGAGTCATGACTCCTCAAGGATCTTATATGATGTCTTTTGACAGCCCCTGATTTCTTAGGCATCTTAATCGACAAAATTGAAACAAGAAATAGACCAGATAGGGTAAAATCAGAAAATAAAGAGTACCTAAAACCGAAAAATTGAAAAGAACAAGACACCGAGAGAGAAGACGACGACTGGAAGTGAAAAGCCCCAAAAATCCCCTTTTCTTTCGCGCGAACCGACGGTGGGATCCCTAACTGAGGTCTAACAGATCTTCCGAAAATGAATTGAGTGAATTTTAAAAAAGAGGGGACCACAAGGAACGCGATGGTGAGGGCTCGAGTGAAATCACCGAAGCCTCACTGACGGTGATGTTAAGCCGAACCGAACATGAAGAATAGAACTCGACCACGAGAGCTCGAGGGATGGCTCGAGGGCTCGCTGATGGTGATTTTGACAGAAGTACCGAACTGAAAACAAGAAGCTGAACTCGACCGCGAGGGCTCGAGGGATGGCTCGAGACCTCGAGACTAAATCCCTTTTTTTTATTATTTTTATTATTTTTTTTTATTTTTAAATTTTGAAATATTATCTCCATTGACTTATCATAGTATCAAAAATATTTAGGATACAGTACACACCCCAATTGATTTTCTCAGAGCAAGAAAACGAATTGAGTCAAGTGGTTTTATCATTATATCAGCCAATTGATTATCAGTGGAAATATATTCAAACTCGATGGTTTTCTCTTCAACTAACTCAAATGAAATGTTGTCTAATGTCTATCTGTTTGGTTCAAGAGTGCTGGACAGGGTTCTTAGAAATATTTATGGCGCTTGTATTATCACAGTGGAAAGTCATTGTTCCTCCTGTCATGCCATAATCGATGAGCATTTGTCTTATCCAGACAAGTTGAGTGCAACAACTTGCTGCGGCTATGTATTCAACCTCTGCATTCGAAAGGGATACTGAAGATTGTTTTCAACTGTGCCAAGCAATCAGACTGTTTCTAATGTAAAAACAACCCCCACTTGTATACTTTCTATCATCTAAGTTTCCTGCCCAGTCCGCATCGGTGTACCCTGCAATATGAAATGATGTATCAAATGGGTACCAAACTCAATATAGACATGTTCTCGATACATACTTTATGATACGTTTTACTGCTTTTACGTGGGATTCTTTAGGATTAGCTTGGAACCGTGCACATGCATCCACACTAAAAGAAATATCGGGTCTACTCACAGTCAAATACAGTAGACTACCTATCATGCTCCTGTACATGCTAGGATCAACATCTTTTCCAATTTCATCTTTTGATAGTTTAACAGTAGTACTCATGGGAGTGTTTTTTACTACCTTCAAGTCCAAACCTTTTAATAAGACTAGCATACTTGGATTGTGAAATAAAGAACCCATCATTAAGTTGTTTTATCTGTAAACCAAGAAAATAATTAGGCTCTCCAACCATGCTCATTTCAAATTCAGATTTCATAAGATTAGAGAAACTAATATCAGCTTGTTCATCAGCGGATCCAAACATATATCATCCACATATATTTGAGCTATTAGTATAACTTCATTGGATTTTCTAACAAATAGTGTTTTGTCAAGACTTCCCTTTTGAAAATCATTATCTAATAAAAATTGTGTAAGTCTTTCATACCATGCCCGAGGAGTTTGTTTAAGGCCATACAGTGCCTTATTTATATTGTAGACATGATTAGAGTGTTTTGGATCCATAAACCCTTTAGGCTGCTCTACATCGACCTCTTCATTTAATAAACCATTTAAAAATGCAATCTTGACATCCATTTGAAAAAACTTAAATTTCAAATAACATGCAATGGACAATAAAATATGTATAGACTTAAGACGTGCTACAGGAGCAAAAGTCTCATCAAAATCTATTTCCTCAATTTGTGTATGCCCTTGAGCAATAAGACGGGCTTTATTCCGAACTATTGTCCCATTTTCATCCATTTTATTTTTGTAGATCCACTTGGTACCTATTACATTTGTGTTTTTTGGTCTTGGTACCAAATCCCATATGTCATTTCTTGTAAATTGAATCAGCTCTTCTTGCATAGCATTTACCCAACTTCATTTAACAATGCTTCATCAATATTCTTGGGTTCTAATTGTGAGGTGAAGCAAAAACAACTAGATATGTTTTCTAGTTGCTTCCTAGTTTTTACTCCCGTCATGGGATCCTCAATGATGTTCGACATAGCATGTTTTTTATTTGGTTTTAGGTCAATGGATGTCGAAGATGACGAAGGGGGATTGTCAATTTGATTTGAAGATTGATCCGCCTCATCTATGGGTTCATGTATAACCGAAGACTGGTCATCAATGGCTACATTAATGGATTCCATTATGGCACCGGTTCTAAGATTTTTAACTCTATATGCTCAGATAGTGTTAGAGTATGCTAGAAAAATTCCTTCATCACTTTTCGCATCGAATTTTTCCAAGCTTTCACGATCTCTAAGAATATGGCATTTACAACCAAAAACTTTGAGATACTTACAATTTAGCTTCCTACCGGTCCACAATTCAGATGTTGTTTTATCTAGGCCAGCTCTTAGATAAACTCTATTTATGATATAACAAACGGCATTTACAGCCTCGGCCGACAAATTTTTTGGTAATTTCTTACTGTCTAGCATGACCGTGGCCATATCTTGGAGAACCCTATTTTTCCTTTCGGCCACCCTATTTTGTTGGTGTGTCTTAGGAGCAGAGAACTCATGATGTATACCATGTTTTTCACAATATTTTTGGAAACGGTGATTTTCAAATTCACCCCCATGATCACTTCTGATTCTATTTATGGGTGTTTGTTTTTCAATCACAATGCATTTTGCAATAATTTTAAATTCATGATATGCATCGGATTTTTCTCTAAGATAACCTACCCATGTATGTCTAGTGTAGTCATCAACAATAACCATGAAATACACCTTTCCTCCTATACTCATATTCTGGGTTGGTCTAACTAAATCCATATGTAGGAGCTCAAGAGGTCTAATGGTAGTCACAACATTAACTTTCTTATGGGCTGCTCTCACTTTGCCTTTTTGACACTCACCACAAAATACTTGAGCTGATCTACTTATCTTGGGCAGTCATTTGATGTGTTCACTCAATTTTGACAAATCTTTGAAATTTACGTGTCCTAGTCTCTTGTGCCATAACTCAGCTTCAATAAGTTTAGACAGGTTACAATGATTTATAGGAGTTGGACAGTTTTCAAGAGCATAACACGGATCAAAAGTTTTCAACCCTTTAAGGACAACTTCACCTTCACTGTTATAGATTTGAAAATCATTCTTACGGAAGGTAACATAAAGGTCTTTCTCACATATTTGAGATATACTCAATAGATTGTGTTTAAGACCATCAACTAGCAGCACATCACCTAAGGTAAGGGAATCATTTAATTCTAAGGACCCTTTCCCTACAATTTTAGCCAGATTTCCATCCCCAAAAGTATCCGAACCACCATTGAAATCTACAAGGATGGACATAAATGTTTTATCACCAGTCATGTGCCTTGAACAACCACTATCAAGGTACCATTTTGACTGGTTTTCAACCTTTAATATTGTATACACAATCAAGCTTTTGTACTTGGGAACCCATTTCAATGTGGTTGTGTTTTTCAAATTTCTAGAGACTGATTTTTGAAGATTATATCCGAATTTTCTGCTTATTTTTTCATTTAAAGTGTTGTTCAATTTTTGAGCCAAATCTTCATGGTAATGATATTCTCTTTTTTCTTTTTCATAAATTTACATTTCAAATTTTTTCTGATTTGTTTTTTCCTATAAGTTTCTTTTTCTAAGTTTGCACTCAAATCTGAAGTGTCCCCTTTTAGCACAGTAAAACCAAGTGATATTTGAAGGTCTAGAAGATTGACCCTTAACAAATACAGTTTTGCTCACTATTTTTACATTGTCTTGGTTGTACCCAAGACCAGTTTTGTCCCGATGGTTTTTACCCAATTCTAGTAATCTTTCTAATTTATATTGTCCCTGGTAAACTTATTTTCAAAGTTGAGTTTATGATTATTAAAACTGTTTATTTTAGAATGAGCATTGATAATTTTTTTTGATAAGATACTTCTAATATCTTCCAATTTTTTAATATCATTCTCATAATTTCTCAACTTATCTTATAACTCATTTTGAACTTGTTTTAATTTAACATTTTCTTCATTTGTAGTTTTCAGAGTCCTTACAAGATTTTCATTTATTCTTTTTTCTTCTTCTAACTGGCTTATTAAATTTGCATTTTCAGATTTCCTTTTACTTAATTTCTTAGCCAATTTTTGAATTTCTAGAAAAAGGAAGTCATAGGCCTCTTGAAGATCATCATCTTCATCATTTTTTTATTCACTTTCTAAGTCACTTTCAACAGTTGCTATAGAGGCTATGAATCCTTTTAGATCTTCAGATTTATCTTGAGTGGATTCATCAGAATCTTTCCGATTCAGAGGTATTTTCATAAGTTCCTGTTAAGGCTTTCTTATTTCTTTTTGAAGGACATTCAACAGCAAAATGTCATTGACCTCCACAATTATAACATTTTTGTTCTTTGTCTTTGTCTATTCTTTTTTCCTTTAATGTATTAAATCTATTGGCGCCTTTTATTGTATTGAATTTGTTGGTATTTTTATCCTTTGGCTCACTTCTTTTAAAGTTTTTAAACTTGTTCCTTTTATTGAAGTTTCTTAAGAATTTTTTAGCCAACAAGGCACATCATCTTCACTGTCAGATTTAGATTTTTCTTCTTTAAGTTTCTCAATGATTGAGGATGACTTTAAGCCAACAGACTTCTTTTTAGGTATTTCAACTTCAAAATGAAATTCATAGGTTTAAAGAGATACTAATAAGTCATCAATTTTCATAAATGAAACATCTCTATACTCTTCAATAGCCGCTACCTTAGGTTTAAATCTTTTGGGTACATTTCTAAGTACCTTGGTACATACTTTAGATTCAGGAATTATTTCTCCTATGGTCCACATAGAATTTACTATATCACGTAGCTTAGAGTAAAATATCATAAACATCTCACTTTCATCCATTCATATGTTATCAAATTTAGATTGGAGAATTTGGATTTAGACCTCTTAACAACAGAGGTACCCTCATGTGTTCTTTCTAAGATGTCCCAAGCATCTTTAGCTGTTAAACAAGTCATTATACGTTTGAATTCATCAGGTGAGACAACACAATTAATGGTGTTTAACGTCTTTCCATTTGCTATGTATAACATTTTCTCCAAGTCTGTCCAAGTGAAATAGTCTTTAAGTTTTGTACCCATAACTTGTTGTACAGATTTTCCTGTTTCATCTCTAGCAGGGTTTTATGTGATTTCCTCAATCGGCGGTTCCCAACATCTTACTATTGATTCCCAAACAGCTCCATCTAGTGATATGGAAAAGCTTTTCATTTTTTCCTTCCAAGAGGCATAGTTGGAGCCATCAAAATCGGGAAGTTTAGAAACAGGGTGACTATCACCTTTGTGCATGATTCTAGTAAAAGATCAACTCGGACGATTAAGTCCAACTCAGAATAACCCAACTCTGATACCAAATGAAATTCCGTTACTAGAGTAATGCATGACCTAGAGGGGGAGGGGGGGGGGGGGGTGAGGTGAATAGGTCGGTTTTAAATTTTAAATCCCTTTTAAAATTTTTTCAAACGATTTATACTTTAAGTGAATAAAATATTCAATAAGTTATTTTCACCTGCAAATTAACTGTTGTTCATAAAACTGACCGATCAATCTATGTATGTGATATGTGAACAAGTATTTAATCCAACCATTCAATCACATATAAACACAAATATTTTATAGTGGTTCGGTTTCAACAAACCTACATCCACTGTCAGACTTCCCAACTCTAGGGTAGTCCCAAATATATTATGTAAGGGTTTAACACTCAAATAGTACAACCTAGTTTTTTATAGAGGTTCAACCCAATCGATCTAATCCTCTACACCTATTTTTTAGAGTGGTTCAAACACACTGTTCTAATCCACTTTACAATGTTTAAAATAAAAGGAAGAAGAAATACTTGCCTTGGGCCTTATCCGTTTTCCTTTAAGCTCTTTATTCTTTATTGAATCTGTGTGCTTTTTTCCATCAAATCAGCATCATCAAAGTATTCATCGGTACAGCAATATAGGACATGGGTATGACTGGTTTAAGGTCCTATGTGAACACCTTACTCTTCATCAGGACTAGGGTATTGATTACCCAAACATTTATTAAGGAAAATGATGAAGAAGGTGTAAAGAGGGAAGGCTGAATGATCTAGACACGCTGTAATACTTTTCTAGTTTGTTCTTTGTGTTTTAGTCCCTCTTACATACAGCTTACAGTTTATTTATAAGACTGTCTGCAGCATTGCAGTAAGTCAAGCCCACGAGGCATAGAGGCTTCCATTGAGGCCTCGTGGCGGTAAATATGGAAATACTATACAGATATGTATAAGTTAATCTGTCTATTAAAATAGTAAAAATCCAGCCACCTCATGTAACGCCCGCCCCTTTTCACCGTAAAATCAGAGTACATTTTTTTTTTAAAAGTGACAAAGGGCGCGGACGTCACGACGCGAGTTAAGTTCCGAGCTTCTAAAGCCCGGCCCTTAACTGGCCAACCCTACGCGTGCGTGGAACATAAGTCCACGAGTACGGTTCACGCGTAGCAAGTAAGCTCACGGAACATAAAAATAAATGCGGATGATCATAGAACTATCCTACCAGTTCTTCAGATAGCAGGGAAGAAATACCCAATTAATTACGAAAATGCCATTATACTGTATTATCCAAAATAATACCTAAACATAGCAAACTACCTAAATTATTACATTTCCGACAAGCTAACTATACAAATACATCTTTTCCAAAATAAAGTACAGCAAGATAATTAATCCGCCTCCCCAAGCTCCTAAGCTTGGCTTCCGTCTCGCCCTTCCGGTCCGCCATCTCCTGCATTGTCAGCTAGGGTAGAAGTAGGGCGTTAGAACAACGCGCCCAGTAGGATTCCGAGTAGGGCTAGCACATGGGTTAGTAATAACCACATACAGATAATAACACAGTGAAAACTATAAACCACCATATACTGAAATATAAGTAAATGATATGCCATGGGTGTCAATGTTATGAATCCCACCCATCATTCCTGCCATATACTGTCATATCCCTCTTGACGGAAAAAACCTCGTCAAGATATGTCCAACCGCAAAATATCCCCCTTGACGGTAAAGCCTCGTCAAGGTGTCCCCATGCCTGTTCTCGGTCGCCCCGACGGAGCATGGACTCCGGTTTTTTTTTTTTTTTCCGCCCATGCCATGCATGAGATGTAATGCATTATGCTATGTACTATTTATAACTCATAACCTTAAGATATCATACATAGCCTTAATTTATAATGCATAACCTTAATCATAGTTCATAGCCATTAAATAAAATCCATCTTAAACATAGCATCCATAATTGCAAAAACCCATCATAAGATAAATACTAATCAATAAAATATGACAAAAATACCATCATACATCCATGGCTTACAAATAGGTAGGAATCCTACCGAATACCGAGTCGCGTCCTTTTTCGGCTTCGTCCGATAATCCGGCTACCGACATGCGTACCGCTCGGGCTATCTGACACCTTATTAAATTACCACATTAGTCCATATTTTACCATTTCCAAGCCCATAAATCATATCTTAGTGGGTTTTCTTCAATTTAGCCAATAATTACCATTTTTGCCACTACCCCTTCACATGATTATGTACTCATTTATCTAGGTATGATTTAAGTCCAAACTTGATCCACCACTTAATTGAACCTAAACTCCATTACTTTAATCATATACAAACACATTAATCTTAGGCCAAATCGGTCTACATACATCACTTAGTTCCATCACACATTTGACTTATCATTTTTTTTTTATCATCATAAACTACATTTTGGAATCCATGAATGCCCCCTTTAATCATGCCATATTCCTCATTTACTAATCCATATACATACACCTTCATCTTAGTCCTTAATTGGTTCACACAAAATGGGTCCATTGGTGTCTCCTTATCCATAATATAACAACACTAGAATTTAGCCATTTAAATACTCTAATCCTCATTCATTTCCCACATACATAACACCAAAATTAATCATAAGTTTACCCACAAATAGTTCATAAATTCCATTTACAAATCTCTACATTCAATCATTAACTCCTTAAAAAAAATCATAAACCCTCTTTCCCATGATTTTTCTTATAAAACCCCTTTAAACTTAATCACATTTAATCAAGAAATTTAAAACCCTAAACCATCCTCCATGGTTTTCCATTCTTCATAAAACCTAACCAACTTCATCAAACCCTAATCACCCACCATGGGGTTCGGCCATGTCTATGGCCCATGATTCTTATTCCAAGCACCCCATTCCATACTCAATTCCATAATTTATACAATGCACATACTACATTTATTTATTTCTTTTCCCTAACCCTAATTTTTTTTCTCCATTAGAGTTTTACCCACTTTCCATTTCTTCCATTTGATGGATTTAAAATCCATAGCATAAAATTATCTATCCATCATTAAATTTCACAAAAACAAGCCCTAAATCTTAAACCCTAAAATCCAAAATTTCTTATTAAAAAAAATACTCACTATCCGACGCCTCCTCCGATTTCCGCCGCTCCCGTCGATCTCCGTAGCCTCCTCTCTCTTTCTTCTTGATCTTTTATAGGTCAAGATCTTTGATCAAGGGTGGCAACTCCCAACCTTAAAATCAGCCATGTTAGGTTTGAAGTTTTGAGATGAAAAGAGGAAAAGATGATGAGAGGAAGATGATGACCTTAATCTTAGAGTGAACTCCCTCCAAATTCCATTTTTTTTTCTTCTCTCCTTGAGCTCCTTCTTTTCTTTTTTTTTTCTCTCCTTCACTTGGACATGGGACGGCAATGGAGGAGTGGGAGGGATGGAGTTAGTGAAAATGAATATGAGAAAGAAAAAAAATCAAACTTATCCCCATTTGATGACCTCATTTACACTTTACATTAATTTTTCACCAACCAAAGATATTTTAAGATATTTTATTTGCTTTATGGTGGTGGTTATCTAAACCACCACCAAGTCCAACGTGTGTGTGAATTTTTTTTGAGTTTGAGATGAGGTGAATCTTCACCTCATGGCCCCACCTTGACCACTCTTAACTACCATATTTAAATAATTTAATTAGATAATTACCTTAGGCTAATCCATTGATGCTTAGCCTAAGTTCATTACTCCACCCATGGTTGACCAAGTCAACCATGGTGGCCGGCCCCACCAATCATTGGTCCACTCGCCACCTCACTTGATGAGGTGGAGGTGGGTCCCGCTTGGCCACACCACCATTGTTTAATTCCAAATTACTTAGGGTGATTAAATTTCATTAAACCCACTCTAAATGGATCACCATTGGGCCCATGGCCCAATTACATTTCCCACTAGCCCATTTACCTTAGAGCTTAACCATCTTGACCCATTGGGTCCCAAATGGGTATTCGACCCAATTTGACCATTCTTGACCCATTTAAATAAATTTAAATCCAAACCATAGTATATTGGGCCACACTTGGGCCTTTATCCAATTTTGGCCCATTTACCATTTACTCCACCAATTTTCTAATTTCCATCATTAAAATAATTAATATTCACATTTATATTAATTCCCAAATTCCAAGACCTTACAATACAATCCTCTTTTAAAATTTTCGTCCCGAAAATTCGAGCGAAGTAGAGGTTCAAAACATCTTACACAAAGAGTTCCGGATGAGAGGCTCTCATCTCCGACTCAAGTTCCCAGGTGGTTTCTTCATTACCATGTCGTTCCCATACCACCTTGACGAACTGAATGGCCCGGTTCCGCAACACCCTTTGCTCGGTCCCGACTATTCTGACCGGCTTTTCCTCATATGTCACATCGCTTTGCACATCGATGTCTTGAAAATTCAATACATGTGAAGGATCAGGGTTGTACTTCCTCAACATAGACACATGGAATACATCATGTAATGATGATAACTGCGGAGGGAGCGCCAACTGATAAGCTACCCCCCCCACCCTCTTCAAGATTGGAAACGGTCCCACAAATCTAGGTGACAGTTTCCCCTTCTTTCCAAATCTCATGTGTCCCTTCCGTGGTGAGACTTTCAAAAACACCAAGTCCCCCACCTCAAATTCGAGGAACCTTCTCCTTTTGTCGGCGTAACTCTTCTGTCGGCTTTGTGCAGTGAGTAGATGTTGCCGTATCAATTTAATCTGCGCTGTAGTTTCTGCAACCAACTCCGGTCCAATCAGCGCAGGCTCACCGGCTTCTGTCCAACACACTGGTGATCTACATGGCCTACCATATAAGGCCTCAAATGGAGCCATCTGTAGGCTTGATTGATAGCTGTTATTGTAGGAAAACTCCACCAGTGGTAAATGATCCTCCCATCCACCCTTAAAGTCTAGCATGCATGCTCTCAGCATATCCTCCAATGTCTGTATTGTCCTCTCCAACTGTCCATCAGTTTGTGGATGAAATGCTGTGCTAGTTAATACGTCGGTCCCCATAGCCGACTGTAAGCCCTGCCATACTCTGCCGGTGAATCGGCCATCTCTGTCGGACACAATAGACCGGGGAATGCCATGTAACCTGATGATCTCCCGGATGTATCGTCGACCCAAAGTCTCAGATGAATCCGTCATCTTGATGGGAAGGAAATGTGCAGACTTGGTCAACCGGTCCACTATGACCCATATTGCATCGTTGCCCTTGGATGACCTTGGCAACCCTGTTACAAAGTCCATGGATATGTGTTCCCATTTCCATTCTGGCACCGGTAAGGGTGCAAGTAAACCTGGTGGCTTCCGATGTTCTGCCTTAACCTGCTGACAGGTTAAGCAACAAGCAACAAACTCTGCCACGTCTTTCTTAAGTCCATGCCACCAATAGTGCCTCTTAAGATCATGGTACATCTTGGTGCTGCCCGGGTGAATAGAGAGTTTTGTTTGGTGTGCTTCAATCAGCAACTCTCTTCTGCAATTCTTAGGCACATATGTCCTACCTCGGAACATAAGACCCTGTCCCGGTCGTAATTCCCATTCCGGTACAACTTCACCGGTAGACATTTTAGCCCATATCTCCTCCACCTCTGGATCTGTTCGTTGTTCCCGTTCAATCTCGGAGACCATGTGGGATCGTATGATCAGATTATATATGGTTCCATGATTATTCAGATAGAGTTTAAACTCTCTGATGGTATTCAACACCTCCCATTCTGTTCTGATCATACTGGCTACTGTCGCAGGTGATATGCGGCTGAGAGCATCCGCCACTTTGTTCGCCTTGCCAGGATGATACCGGAGTGCGAACTCATAATCTGCCAAGTATTCCATCCATCTACGTTGTCTCATGTTGAGTTCTTTCTGATCAAATAGGTACTTTAGGCTCTTATGGTCTGAGAATACCTCAAACTTCTCACCATAAAGGTAGTGTCTCCAGCTTTTAAGAGCGAAGACCACTGCTGCCAGTTCCAGATCATGTGTGGGATAATTGCGCTCATGAATTTTCAACTGTCTTGACCCGTACGCCACCGCCCTATTACCTTGACTGAGCGTACACCCCAGTCCCTCTCCTGAGGCATCACAGTACACCTCATAGTTTCTGCCTCTTTCCGGCAAGATCAAAATAGGAGCGGTTGTAAGCTTCTCCTTTAGCTCCTCAAATCTCCGGTTGCACAGATCTGACCATTCAAATTTGACTCCTTTCTGAGTGAGTCGGGTAAGTGGGGCTGCAATCTTGGAGAAATCCATAATAAATTTCCTGTAGTAACCGGCCAATCCCAGAAAACTGCGGATCTCGGTCACATTCGTCGGTGCTTTCCATTCCCTCACTGCCGCTACCTTAGCCGGGTCTACAGCTATGCCTTCCTCCGATATAACGTGCCCCAAGAAATTGACCTCTGATAGCCAAAATTCACACTTGCTGGCTTTGGCATACAACTGGTTCCTCTTCAGGGTGTTCAGAACTATCCGCAGGTGTTCAGCATGTTCCTCCTGACTCTTGGAATAGATCAGAATGTCATCAATAAATACAATTACAAACTGATCCAAGTAAGGACGGAATATCCTATTCATCAGGTCCATGAACACCGCCGGTGCATTAGTAAGCCCAAACGGCATGACTACATACTCATATAATCCATACCGTGTCCTGAAGGCTGTCTTCTCTATGTCTTCCTCTCTAACCCGGATTTGATGGTATCCGGACATCAGATCAATCTTGGAAAAGTGAGAGGAACCCCTAAGTTGATCAAACAGATCATCAATCCTGGGTAGGGGATATTTATTCCTGACAGTCAACTGGTTCAATTTTCTATAATCCACACACATCCGAAGGGTACCGTCCTTCTTCTTAACAAACAATACCGGGGCTCCCCATGCGGATGTGCTGATCCGAATAAAGCCCAGCTTGAGCAGTTCATCAATCTGCTTTTTCAACTCAGTCATCTCAGCCGGTGCCATCCTGTAATGAGGTAATGATACTGGAGCTGCGCCGGGGTATAATTTAATCTCAAAGTCTATCTCCCTCTTAGGTGGCAGACCAGGGAGCTCTGTTGGAAATACCTCGGCATAATCTACTACCACCGCCGGAAGTTCAGCTATTGGTGCCTTATCTAATCTGAGGGTGTTCAAGGCAAGATGATTCAATTCTTCCTGCAGCCTTCTGGGAATGCCCTGTCGGTCAGCGGGCACTATATACCGCCTTCCTTCGGGTGACCAAAATATCACTCTACGAAGATGGCAATCAATATGGGCCTGATACGTAGCCAACCAGTCCATGCCAAATATAACATCGTACTCAGCCATATCGATTACTAAATAATTGAACTCGAATCTGAACCCAGCAAGTTCAGTGTTCAGTGCCGTGCATATGAGCCCCAAAGATGTGTCTCCGACAGGGGATACAATAGTAAGTGAGGTGGACAGATTCTGTACTAATGTGCTCGTAGCAGATATGAATGCAGCAGATATAAATGAATGGGAAGCTCCAGAATCAAATAATGTAACTGCATAAGAACTACCAACTACGGCCATACCTTGAATCACCGAGCGGTCCACTGCTACTGGAGAAGGTATAGCAAAAAGTCGTCCTGATCCCGTAGGGTTTGGCGCCCGTCCTGCCTGATTGTATGTTCTGCCCCCTCGCGGCGGAGCTGATCTAACTGGAGGGCGGGAGGAACCCTTGAAATTAGAGGGTCTGCTGAGCTGCGGACACTCCCTCTTGAAGTGACCCTGTTGGCCACACTGATAGCAAGTGTTCCCACCTCTAGGAACTTGGGTAACTGATGCTGACTGGGAGGGCTGATTGGGGCGAAAGCCCCCTGTAGACCCAGTAGAGGATGAGGGTTTGCCGAAACTCGGGCGGAACCTCTTATTGGGTTGAAATGCACCCCGCCCACTCTGCCATCGGCGATTGTCATGCCGCGCTGCCTCATTCAATTCCCGCTCCACTATAGTGGCCCTGCCGACCACCCCTGCCAATGTAGGTTCCTTGAATACTGTCACCCTAGTTTTGATGCTCGGCCGAAGGCCCCGTTCAAACTTACGGGCCCTTCGGTGCTCAGTGTCCACCATGTAGAACGCGTAGACAGATAGTCGAAGGAACTCCCGGTGGTACTCTGCCACTGTCATATTGCCTTGTACTAATGATATAAAAGCTTCAGTCTGACTCTCCCTTTCTTCCTCTGGGAAAAACTGCTCTAGAAAAGTGGCTGAGAACCATTCCCAAGTCATGGCAATTCTTTCCCTTTCCGGCACCAATGATTGTTGTTTTTCTACCACTTCCCACCAATTACCGGCATCCTCGATCAGTTGAGATGTTGCCAGTAAGATTCTGTCAGCCGGACTAGAAACCTGAAGCAGATTTAAGATCTGAGTGATCTTCTTTAACCAGTGATCTGCTCCTACAGCCCCTTCTTTTCCTCTGAAATAGGGAGGGCGCTGTTGCTGAAAATCTTTGACCATCTTCCGTTTACTAGTGTCACTAGTAGTAGCATTTCCGTCGCTAGTAGTCGCATTTCCGCTCAAATGTTGCTGAAGAGCAGCAGCGACTGCCGCTTGAACTACATCTTTTAGCTCGGGAGGTACACCTTGTATGTTGATATTATTCTGTTCCTCCTCCCGATGGGGTACCTCCTCTTCCTGGCGAGGTGGTGATACCTCTTTCTGGTTGCGACGAGTCCTTCTCTTCGGAGCCATTTCCTAGTCATCGAAAATACTGACTTAGTTCCTTTTCAAATGGAGGAAAAAGAAAAAAAAAAAACTAAACAATATACTTTGTTTCTCATTTTTGGGGAAGATTGCCAAATAAGCACACTTGGTTTGGGGAAAACTTCCCAAGTATCTATGTTTCGTTCCATTTGTGAAATCGGGGAATTTTCTCCTAAGCCTACCATCATTCCGTCAAATTTGGGGAAGACCTAGATTTGTTTTCTCATGTCGGGAAAATGTAACCCTACTTGCTATGTTTGATAATTTCGACTTACATTGATTTTTTTTTTTTTTCTTCCCTTGCTATCATCCCTCTCCGTCAAATGTTGTTCTCAGATTAAACCCTTCAGTTTGAGTCAATCGAAGTAATTTAACCCGGCCCCCGTGCAGCGGTCTCCGAAGAGTCGGTCGGTTGGGATTCTTAGCCGTCAGTGAGACGTGCAACCGTCTTAATCTTACTTCGAGAGATTCATTCTTCCGAATTCGCTCTGATACCAACTGTAACGCCCGCCCCTTTTCACCGTAAAATCAGAGTACATTTTTTTTTTAAAAGTGACAAAGGGCGCGGACGTCACGACGCGAGTTAAGTTCCGAGCTTCTAAAGCCCGGCCCTTAACTGGCCAACCCTACGCGTGCGTGGAACATAAGTCCACGAGTACGGTTCACGCGTAGCAAGTAAGCTCACGGAACATAAAAATAAATGCGGATGATCATAGAACTATCCTACCAGTTCTTCAGATAGCAGGGAAGAAATACCCAATTAATTACGAAAATGCCATTATACTGTATTATCCAAAATAATACCTAAACATAGCAAACTACCTAAATTATTACATTTCCGACAAGCTAACTATACAAATACATCTTTTCCAAAATAAAGTACAGCAAGATAATTAATCCGCCTCCCCAAGCTCCTAAGCTTGGCTTCCGTCTCGCCCTTCCGGTCCGCCATCTCCTGCATTGTCAGCTAGGGTAGAAGTAGGGCGTTAGAACAACGCGCCCAGTAGGATTCCGAGTAGGGCTAGCACATGGGTTAGTAATAACCACATACAGATAATAACACAGTGAAAACTATAAACCACCATATACTGAAATATAAGTAAATGATATGCCATGGGTGTCAATGTTATGAATCCCACCCATCATTCCTGCCATATACTGTCATATCCCTCTTGACGGAAAAAACCTCGTCAAGATATGTCCAACCGCAAAATATCCCCCTTGACGGTAAAGCCTCGTCAAAGTGTCCCCATGCCTGTTCTCGGTCGCCCCGACGGAGCATGGACTCCGGTTTTTTTTTTTTTTCCGCCCATGCCATGCATGAGATGTAATGCATTATGCTATGTACTATTTATAACTCATAACCTTAAGATATCATACATAGCCTTAATTTATAATGCATAACCTTAATCATAGTTCATAGCCATTAAATAAAATCCATCTTAAACATAGCATCCATAATTGCAAAAACCCATCATAAGATAAATACTAATCAATAAAATATGACAAAAATACCATCATACATCCATGGCTTACAAATAGGTAGGAATCCTACCGAATACCGAGTCGCGTCCTTTTTCGGCTTCGTCCGATAATCCGGCTACCGACACGCGTACCGCTCGGGCTATCTGACACCTTATTAAATTACCACATTAGTCCATATTTTACCATTTCCAAGCCCATAAATCATATCTTAGTGGGTTTTCTTCAATTTAGCCAATAATTACCATTTTTGCCACTACCCCTTCACATGATTATGTACTCATTTATCTAGGTATGATTTAAGTCCAAACTTGATCCACCACTTAATTGAACCTAAACTCCATTACTTTAATCATATACAAACACATTAATCTTAGGCCAAATCGGTCTACATACATCACTTAGTTCCATCACACATTTGACTTATCATTTTTTTTTTATCATCATAAACTACATTTTTGGAATCCATGAATGCCCCCTTTAATCATGCCATATTCCTCATTTACTAATCCATATACATACACCTTCATCTTAGTCCTTAATTGGTTCACACAAAATGGGTCCATTGGTGTCTCCTTAACCATAATATAACAACACTAGAATTTAGCCATTTAAATACTCTAATCCTCATTCATTTCCCACATACATAACACCAAAATTAATCATAAGTTTACCCACAAATAGTTCATAAATTCCATTTACAAATCTCTACATTCAATCATTAACTCCTTAAAAAAAAAAATCATAAACCCTCTTTCCCATGATTTTTCTTATAAAACCCCTTTAAACTTAATCACATTTAATCAAGAAATTTAAAACCCTAAACCATCCTCCATGGTTTTCCATTCTTCATAAAACCTAACCAACTTCATCAAACCCTAATCACCCACCATGGGGTTCGGCCATGTCTATGGCCCATGATTCTTATTCCAAGCACCCCATTCCATACTCAATTCCATAATTTATACAATGCACATACTACATTTATTTATTTCTTTTCCCTAACCCTAATTTTTTTTCTCCATTAGAGTTTTACCCACTTTCCATTTCTTCCATTTGATGGATTTAAAATCCATAGCATAAAATTATCTATCCATCATTAAATTTCACAAAAACAAGCCCTAAATCTTAAACCCTAAAATCCAAAATTTCTTATTAAAAAAAATACTCACTATCCGACGCCTCCTCCGATTTCCGCCGCTCCCGTCGATCTCCGTAGCCTCCTCTCTCTTTCTTCTTGATCTTTTATAGGTCAAGATCTTTGATCAAGGGTGGCAACTCCCAACCTTAAAATCAGCCATGTTAGGTTTGAATTTTTGAGATGAAAAGAGGAAAAGATGATGAGAGGAAGATGATGACCTTAATCTTAGAGTGAACTCCCTCCAAATTCCATTTTTTTTTCTTCTCTCCTTGAGCTCCTTCTTTTCTTTTTTTTTTTCTCTCCTTCACTTGGACATGGGACGGCAATGGAGGAGTGGGAGGGATGGAGTTAGTGAAAATGAATATGAGAAAGAAAAAAAATCAAACTTATCCCCATTTGATGACCTCATTTACACTTTACATTAATTTTTCACCAACCAAAGATATTTTAAGATATTTTATTTGCTTTATGGTGGTGGTTATCTAAACCACCACCAAGTCCAACGTGTGTGTGAATTTTTTTTGAGTTTGAGATGAGGTGAATCTTCACCTCATGGCCCCACCTTGACCACTCTTAACTACCATATTTAAATAATTTAATTAGATAATTACCTTAGGCTAATCCATTGATGCTTAGCCTAAGTTCATTACTCCACCCATGGTTGACCAAGTCAACCATGGTGGCCGGCCCCACCAATCATTGGTCCACTCGCCACCTCACTTGATGAGGTGGAGGTGGGTCCCGCTTGGCCACACCACCATTGTTTAATTCCAAATTACTTAGGGTGATTAAATTTCATTAAGCCCACTCTAAATGGATCACCATTGGGCCCATGGCCCAATTACATTTCCCACTAGCCCATTTACCTTAGAGCTTAACCATCTTGACCCATTGGGTCCCAAATGGGTATTCGACCCAATTTGACCATTCTTGACCCATTTAAATAAATTTAAATCCAAACCATAGTCTATTGGGCCACACTTGGGCCTTTATCCAATTTTGGCCCATTTACCATTTACTCCACCAATTTTCTAATTTCCATCATTAAAATAATTAATATTCACATTTATATTAATTCCCAAATTCCAAGACCTTACACCTCATATGCCACCGTGCATGATTTGCAGTAGATATATTTCAGACATTAATCAGGGATTAGATGGAAGATTATAAATGATTTTACAACTCATGGAGGACCCTTTCCATTCTTGTCATACATGGCCATCTCCCCAACGATATTAAATTCGAATTATGTGAGGTGGCAGTTTTGAGTCTTACCATGAGGATATATTCTTTTACCACGATTAACTCCTAATAAAAAGGATACAGATTTAACCTCCTAAATCTGTAGGAGACTGAGTGAACATGACACAAAGTCTGCTGGATTACAGTTGTCCAAAAGACAACTCAGTACACTCAACACAAGTACGTACAACTGGCTACGAGGCCTCGGCAGACTGCATGAGGCTTCGAGGCGAAAGTCAGTTATTATCTTATTTTCCAGTTTATAACCAATTGACTTCTAAGGTATTTGACTTAGCCTAAGGCCTCCTACGGTTCACTTACCTGTGTGCCAATAATGTATTCGGTGTAGATTCTTCAATTTCATAGTAGATCTTTTTATACATTCAAGGCAAGTCCAACTGAGTCTCGTAATTGACAATAAAGGTGACTCGGACGAATCGGGGCACTTACAATACTGGATTGTGAACTTAGATTCTAAGTCTCACAATGATCGTGTTCAAATGTGTGAAGGAATTCACATTTGAAACATGTTTTTGGAATCACCTTGTATCTTGCCTTCAATCCACATTCTTGTTTGATTGTTGGATTGATCTTATGTACATGTAGGTTTGCACTTTAGTATTGGATTATACTTGTCTCTTTTCATTTAATATGTCATATGATTTGCGCATCTTTAGAAATAAATGTAGTATGTGCATTACCTCATGTATAGGATTTGTATGGTATTCATACACGGCGTCCTTTCATTCCAAGTTCATAAACTTGTGAATCCCATGTGGAATGAAACATGTTTTATGCCCTTAAATGGATTATCTTTAGTGTGACCTACCAAAATTGCTTGTCTAAATCCATTTATGTACCAACTCTTTCAAGGAATTAGAGTTTACTTGAAAGAATGGTAAATGTGTTTATTATGTTTTGGGTAATAACATGATAACATGCATAAGAGTTGTGTGTGTAACATCATACATCATTTCCATATGTTCAGTAACTATATTCTAAAACATGAAATGAATGTATGATTAGTGTATTGAGTGTCTCATTCCAATACTTGTTGTTATACAATATGTGGAATGACTCTTGTTCATCGACACATTGTCTTTGCTAAAGCCTGAAAATGCCACATCTCATGACATCACACACTTGGGCAATATATTTGAATTAGTGAATTAAATATATCCAAGAATCTTGCATTAAGTTGGATCCTAGAAAAGAGATCCATAGTCCATGGTCTGTGCCTATCTTCAGAAGGGTGAATTGAATCTTCAAATGGCATAAATACGGTGTGAATGTATGTATCATCACTGGCATTAAAACGTGTATAAGCAAAGCTTGAGAAACTATGAAGATTTCAAGCACATACACACACAAAATACCCAGTCATCCTTCAAGTTAGAACCCAGGTCGAAGGATAGACTAGTCGGAGGAACATACAGGTCGGTACTGTTGAAAATCAGAACACTGTCTGAAAAGGGAGAAAAATCAAAAGGGGAGACAGGTCGTTACATATCGACACCGACCGGCCATTGGTCACGACCGTCGATGAATCAGAAAGAATAAGTTAAAAGGGTCTCTTTCTGCGAAAATGATAGATTATTTCAAAATCATCATTTCTTCTCCCGCTGAGCTTAGTGATTTTCTCCTCTCCTTCTGTGACCTAGACCAATCGATAAGACATCCCAGAGCAAAATCTCGCTGGAAAACCTTAGGGTTTTTCCTTCTCTTACTTCAGGAAGTAAGGGTGTCACGGTGTTTGTGAGATTTAGAGTTTGGATAAGCCTTGGTTAGCTTTTCCCCAGCAACCATGCCGAAAAGAGAGACAGCTAAATCTCAGTCCTCAACCACCGGAAAAATCCCATAGTCCAACTCCCATTTCTCCAGGAGATCTCCTAGGTTTGTACAATATGTCCTCGAACCTAGCACTGTTGGCTCTGCTCCGAAGAGTACCCCTCGCAGAAAAACCCCTACCCCAAATACTAGATCCAGCCGTTGATATTTTCTCAGGTCTCAACGAGACAAAACCTGAGAACCGAAGAAGAAATGATCTCTTTGCTGGACAGTTCTGATGAAGAAGGGGAAGTGAATGTCGAAAATGTAGACACCTCTGAGCCACAACCCCTAATTCGATTTATCTGCAAAATCGAAGAACGTGTCTCATAAATTGAGACACATCTCGATGGGCTAGATGATCTCGTAGAAAGGTTCATTCAAAGTAACCACAAAGAAGTCTTTGCATTACGAAAATCGATCGTCAACCTCTCCCGATGCATCAAGCCTTCTCCTCCAGCATCTCCTTCTCCGGATGAATCTGATTAGGATAATTTTTTCATGACTTGTGTTATATTTTGAAAAAACTATGCTAATGTTTTGTTTGAGCATCCTTATGCCCCTCTCCTAAACCATATGCACCGATTTGTTTATCAATGAAATGTTATGGTTTGATTTTGTGTGTATGCTAATTTGATGAAATATCTTCTACCTCATGTCTATTGCTTACATGGACTTTGTAAAATAGACTAGCATGCAGATTTGGGTGAGTTGGTATTGGCATGTCAATGCACCCAGCTTGGAATTTTGGGAAGCGCAAAATATGTGCTAAAATTAGCAGCTGTCACTGGTCATGACAGTATAAGGAGGACAATTGAAGCAAGCTTGAAAGGGAGCTTCGAGAAAAATAAACTTAAAAGCAACTAAGTTTATGGGGGAGAAATCTGGAGTAGCTACAAAAGGTAGTTTGAAGAATGAGGGAGAAGACTCTAGGGAAGCTAGGAAACTAGCCTGACTCATTGAAGAAATCAGCTAAACTGGAACTTAGCTCGTGAATGGGAAACCAAACCTTAATGCACAAAAATGTGCATTGAGCTAAAAAGAAGAACCATTAGTTAGAGTAGAACCTAGTTAAGCACTAAATTCAAGAAGCATGGGGAAATGCTTAAAACTCGATGTCTATTTACTCATCTTTGTCAATTGAATGACAAAATGGGGGAGAAATTAGTAGATGCAAGAAGATATCTTAGTGCTAGACATAGGAGTATATCTATGCTTGGAGTTTGGGAGATCAAACTTAAAGAAGATTGGGGGAGAAATCTTCTCAACACTGATAGCTTGGATAAGCTATGGGCAGTGTTGGTCACAAGGAAATCAGGAAGTATGGGGGAGTTTAAATACAAATCTTGTTTATTCCATGAATGCATATTTATGTTTTCGTACTAACCCCTCTAATGATTTTTTAGTGTTGCTTGCTTATATGCTTGAATAGGAAAAATTATATGAAGCAAATTGAAAAAGAATATGCGAAGATCATAATCTTGTTTTTCATTTGAATATGTACATGTAATCAATGTAATATTTTGTATTCAAATGAGATGTAATAAGGGTGGGATTGTAAATGGGTAGTTTCAAGGTTTTGTCACAAAATTGATAAAGGGGGAAATTGTTAGTGCCTCGGCTTGGCCAAGTCCCTATGTTTGTCAATTCCATGACTTGGAAGGAAGAACATTCCAGAAGCTTGAAGATCCAATGTGATAAAGAATGAAGATCACGCTCCACCGGATTGAAGCTCATCGTTATAACAATCACAAAATAAGTAATATAGCCATAGATGACATTAGGTGGTACCCAGATCTTAGAGAGGACTATCCCTGGGCTTAGTGGAACAAATGGTTAAATCATAAAAAACCTAGAGAAAGCTTGATAGTGAATTGGAACCCAACTTGGAAATATATATTTGGTTTCATTGTTAGCTGAAGCAGCCGTTCGCATCGACCCCTCCGTGGAGACAGGATCGACCCATCGTGGTCAAAGACTAGTCGACCAGATTGATATAGGTTTTGGATCATAGAACCGTCATTCTGGGAAAGCCTCTGATCAGGAGTCTTGTATGCACCGACCCCTCGGTGAAAAACTAAAATGGCCCTTGTGGTCAACGACTCCTTGATCAAGATTTATGAGTTCTGGAACTTAGAACTCAGATGGGATATCGAGAAAACAAACATATCGGTAGTTCAAGACCGATCGAGAGTAGCCAGGACCGACCCCTCTGTAAAGGGAGACAGGTCATTCTGGGCAACAGGTTTCTAGACATGAAACTACTGTCAGCATGTTTTTACCCCAGACCGAGCTTCTCATATGGACCGACCTCTCGGTTCCATTATTGTTGACCCATTGGCGACAACGACATGTCAACCGAGAAAGAATATTACCATTGGGAGTGTATTATTATGCAACAGTCGGGTTGTTGAATGGTAACATTTCTAGTCGCCGACCCCTCGGTGTGCCCAACCTGTCGATACATTACCATTGCTGCAATTGGCTGCCTTCTCTATATAAACGAATCTTTATGCAACTAGTTGTCATCCTTCAAAAAGATCAGTTGGACCCTAATCATCATCAGTGAGCTTAAACAAGGGCCAACAGAAGGATCACTCTCTCTCTCGTGCTTACACTTGGGGAATCTAATATAACCAATCATATGGATTGAGTTTGTGAAAGATAGAGAGGAAAGAAGGAAAATTATCTAGGAAACCTTTGGTAAAACCAGTTTCTTTGTCATCCTTGATTGTGATTGCTATACGGCAGCTAAGAGGCAGAGCTTGGGCACACATTGGGTGGGATCTTCATGAAGCACATATCAAGAGAAAAAACTTAAAAGGCAAGTGCTTCTTGGTTTCAATTTTCGTTTAAAACATTTATTCATAAACTTAGTTCCGGAACCATTATAAAAAATCTGAAGCTATGTCTCTGGCACAGTGGTGGGTGGAATTCCTAGCCAAATGGATAGGTGGAATTCCTATTCCACAGTGGTGGGTTTAATTCCCAGCCGATTGAGTGATGTGGAATTTCTACTCTAATTGTGAGGGTGCAAGTTCCCACTTAGTGGATTTAGGGGATAGCTCAAGGTTGAGCTAGTCCTAACAGTGGATGTAGGTTGGCTAACCGAACCACTTTAAATTGGTCTTATGGTGTTTGATCTATGTGTATTTGTATTTACTATTTAAGTACTTTTCTCAACACACATCACTTTGCATATTGATTATCTTATTTTAAACATTGCACAGAGGCATCGATAATCAAACATTATGTAATGGGTCGTAATTTTAGTGTGATCAATTAATAAAGGTATCACAGTAAACAAATCTCTTGATATATATTCTGCTGCATTCAAATTGATAAAGAAATTTGTAAATACCATGAAAAATAGGATAGACCTATTTACCTCTCCTCTAGGGTCAATCATGTGTTCTAGCACATTGAAAAAGGGATCTTTCATCATAAGTTTCTGTCATGACCAGGCATGTGGAGGACATTTCAGTTCTAAAAAGACAACAACAAAAATCTTGCAGTGTGGATTTTACTGGCCCTCCATGTTTCGCGATACTCATACGTATTGCACTTCATGTGATAGATGTCAAAGATTGGGTAGTATTTCCCGCAAAAACATGATGCCTCTAAACCCGATTTTAATCCTTGAACCTTTCGATGTTTGGGGCATCGATTTCATGGGACCCTTCCCTAACTCTTTTGGCAACCTATATATTCTCATAGGGGTTGACTATGTTTCAAAGTGAGTAGAAGAAGTGGCCTATAAAACCAATGACCATAAGGTTGTCATCCGCTTCTTAAGGGAAAATATCTTCTCAAGATTTGGAATGATATGCGCCACCATTAGTGATGGTAGTAAGCACTTTTGTAATCGTCCTTTCCAAAATTGATGAAACTTTACGGCATCACACATAAAATGGCTACCCCCTATCACCCTCAAACAACTGGGAAAGTGGAAATTTCAAATCAAGAAATCAAGCACATCCTTTAGAAGACAGTCAATCCTAGCTGGAAAGACTGGTCCTCCAGACTCACTGATGCATTATGTGCTTATCGGACCACTTTTAAGACACCCATAGGAATGTCACCCTACCGTTTAGTTTATGGGAATGTCTGTCATCTTCCAGTGTAGTTAGAGCACAAAACATATTGGGCCATTCAGAACTTCAATTTTGCTCTAGACTCAGCTGGACAACACAGGAAACTCCAGCTGACTGAGCTGGAAGAGTTACGAAATGAAGCATAAGACACTGCAAAGAAATACAAAGACCAGATGAAAATGTTTCATGACAAACACATTCAAAGAAAATCATTTACCATTTGTTGGAAGGTCTTGCAGTACAATTCACAGCTACACATCTTTCCTAGGAAGTTGAGGTCTAAATGGATGGGTCCGTTGATAGTCACAGCAGTGTTCCCACATGGATCTGTTCAAATTAGGCATCATAAGAATGGTTATGTTATCACGGTCAATGGTCAGAGATTGAAGCCATTCTTAGCGTTCACAGAGTCGGAGGAGATTGAGGTCCTCTTAATCGATCCAGTTTATCAGGTCTAATTTGGAGATCCTTTTACCCAGTACCTATACCCATTATCCATCACCATTACCCATTTTCTCAGCCTACCTACCCACCTATCCATCTGTCTATGTCTGAGTCAGTCTAAGTCTTTAGTGTCGATTTTAGTTTGTCATTAAGTCTGTTTAGCCTAGGAGTTAGTCCATTTAGCACATGATGCATACTTTGTAGTATGTTTGGACCACGATTGTTCATTTGATGAAATTTTCCTCTCATTTTCACCTGGCTAGTATAGATTAAGGAACACTGAGGACAATGTACCTTTGGGGGTACAAAAGGAGTGTTAAAAAAAAAAATCAGCATCCATCATCTTTTGTGTTTGTGACCAGTAGATATTAAAGAATTGGATAGGAGTCATGCACATAGACGGTCGAGTTTTCATTTTTGCATTGTGTGTGTGTAGAACACAAGTTCCCCCATACTTGTGTAGGAAAATCATTTCCTTAGATAGGAAGGTGAGGAAATTGGAAATCCAAGAGCAAAAAAGGAAAGCTAAGAGGCTAGGTATATGTCACAAATGTGGAGGTTGAAATTGTAATGGAATAACATTCGATTATGGAGTTCATTTTGTGACAGCAGCAAAACATAGACCAGTAAGCACAAATAGGAAGATTTAATTGGATCTAGTCAAAGGTAGAGTAAGTCCAGAAAGAGTGAGACGTCTTGAACTCCAAAGAACTGTTGATTTTTGTTTATCGGCCTATAAACGTCTGGACAATCTAACGTTAAACGAGTCATAATCTTGCTTAGATAAAAATAGGCAGAATCATTTTTAAAGAAGAGTAAGTGCGGACTAAAACTACAAAATCATCGTATGAAGCTTAGGATAAGACATAGGCCATTTTTGGATTGTTTGAGCCTTCATGCCTACCTATTTTTGGTCATTTTATCATATTAGTTCCCAGTTGAGCCTTATTGAAAAATTAGTTTGTTTTATTGTTTAACCATGTTTACTGTACCCAACACCGGTCATGGAGTCTGAGCCTCATTGAAATATCTGTGACTTATTCTAACAACTCAGGAAAGGTTGGAGATGAAAATGTGGGATGGTACTCTAAATAATTGGCACTTGAAAAAGAGAATAGAGGAAAATATCCCGTTTTACACATTGAAGACCTCTAACTTATCTAATTCAAAGTATTTAATTTTTAGAGTCTCATATCCTTCTTTGATTTGACCCGATTCTAAGTCATGTTTCGTCCTATTAGGAAGTCATATTGATCTTAAGTCTAAATATGTTATTTCATGTGGAGAATAGAGGAAGGAAAATTATAGTGTTTGACTCAACGTTCTCAGGAAAATTGTAACGGCCACCCCATTTTCACCGAAATCAGAGTCTAATTTTTTTTTTTTTTTGAAATAAAAGTGACGCCATGCATGAGATGTAAGTGCATTATGCTATGTAGTATATATATGATTCATATCACTAATATAAAATCCATAGCATTGGAATATAATCCAGAACCTTAAAAATATCATCCATAGCATTAAAATATAATCCATAGCATTTAAAATATCATCCATAAAATAAACCATATAATTACCGAAATAAAATACGGAAACCATCACATACACATAATCCACGGCTTACAAAAAGGTAGGAATCCTACCAAATACCGATAACGTCCCTTTTCGTTTTCGTCCGATAATTCCCGTCGCCGATCGCGTACCGTTTGCGACATCCCGATACCTTATTATACATTTACCAAATTAGTCCATATTTATCCATGGTTAAGTCCCTAACTGATCACAACCTAAGATCCGTTACTGATCCCTAATTATGTCCCAAGGTTATCAAAATCAGCCCTTAACTTAGCCTTATTTTCCATTGTTTTAACTCATACATAATTCCAAATTTTGCCCATTTAAACATTCTAATTTTGTGAGCCTAAGGGCAGCAACCCTAAGCCTCATTTAAACATTCATAATATCATCTTAATGCATCCAAGTTCATGTCCAACCTACATGGGGTTCGGCCATGGCATGGTTATTCAATGTGGCCAATAATTACGGTTTTGCCACTAGACTTCCATGGTTTAATATCTCCTCTATCTATGTACATTTTTGTTCATAATTCCTCCATATACTTAGCCCCATTAATGATTCATTTGACCATGACATAACATCCCTAAAAGCAGCCACTTAATTTCATTAAATTTCCAATCGTTTAATCCCATACATAATTTAATATTTGGCCCATAACATGACCTATAAATGGGTCATGGGTTCGGCCATACACCATGGCCGAACCCATGATGCCTATTTTCCATTTTTCTTGGGTCCATTTTACCTCATTTGGTCCTACCATAAATGAATTTAAATCATACATTTAAATTACCCTTTTATAACCATCATGAGATATACTTTGGTCCATTTAATTTCACCATCATTCCATTTTATTTTCCATGGTTCCAAGACCCCAAATTTTCCTCAAAGTCTCCCCATGGGGTTCGGCCATGTACCATGGCCGAACCCATGGTCCATAATTTTTATTTTAAAAACCTCATTTCCACTCATTTAAACCTTGTTTAAAATACTAAATAAAATCCACTTAATTACCATTAACATTCTCCATTTATTTCCATACTCTTCTAACCATTAAATATCTCATTCCAACACCATAGGGTTCGGCCATACACCATGGCCGAACCCATGGTTCATGATTCACCATTTTTCCTATGCATCTTGGGGCCATAAAATCATTCACACACTCCATGATTTTTCCTCATTTAAACCCCTTTAAATTTTTCCAATATTTAATCATTTACAAGCCTACAATCATAATCATTCTCCATAGCCTTTACACCTTAAAAACCCTAATTAAATCATCAACATTTACCATGGGGTTCGGCCACACTACATGGCCGAACCCTATGGTCCATCAATCCATTCAAAAACCCATTACTTCCATGCTTAAATCCATTTAATTTCATAATCTCCTTAATCCTTTTACTTATTATTTTTCTTAATCTATCTCTCCCCTTTTTCATCCATTTCTCATCTTATCATTGAATGGATCTTAGATCTAAGGCCCATAACATTTGTAGCCACCATTCATTCTAATAAATGGATTCCATAAATATATCTTAACCTTTAAAAATATAATTTCTTGTCTAAGAATTTCTTACCACACCGACGACTCCTCCGGCCTTTCTTTGCTCCCGTCAGATTCCTTGGCCTCCTTTCTCCTTCCTCTTGATCTTTGGTCGGCCAAGATGCTTGATCAATGGTGGAACCCTCCAAACTTAGGATCGGCCAATGCAGGGTTTGCTTGAGAGAGGGAGAGGGGAAGATGATGAGAGGGAAGATAATAGACCTTGATCTTAGGGTGATAGACTAAAAGTTTCACTTCTTTCTTCTCTTCTTTTTCCAAGTTTTTCTTCTTCTTTTTCTTTCTTAGAGATGAGGGACGGTGGTGAGAGGGAGGAGGAGAGAAAGAGAGTGAGATGAGTGGTAAGGTGAAAACCATTCAATCCTTGATGCCTTAGTCCACACACTTCCATGATGGCCTTCACCCGCCAAGCATGGCTCCCTTGTCCTTGGTGGTGGTGGTTGAGACCAAACCACCACCAAGCCAACGGTTTGGTGTGTGTTTGAATGAGTGGTTTGGTCTTCCTCCCTTTGACCACTTGACCATATGATGAGAGGTATGGGTCCCCATACCTTGAGTGGTGGTGGTTGAGATGAAACCACCACCCTAAGTCCATGGTATTTTTGTGTTTCTTTGAGTGGTTTCAATGGGATGAAACCACCCTTTGACTTGCCCTTTTTGACTTAGTTACTTGACCCTAATTGACCAACCTAATTAATTAAATTAGACCCTTACTTAGGTTAATTATTTCTTATTTAATTTAATTCCATTAAATTCTCTTTCTAAGAAATCCACCCATGGTTGACCAAGTCAACCATGGTGGACGGTCCCCACCAATACCTACCCTACCCGCCACCTCACTTGATGAGGTGGAGGTGGGCCCCATTCGGCCATATCACTTAAACCCTATTAATCTTAACTTAGATGATTTAAAATAATTTAATCAACTTAATTTACTTTAATCCACCTTAGTCCCCTTAACTTATCCATGGTTGACCAAGTCAACCATGATGGTCGGCCCCACCTTTTCCTTGGTCCACACGCCACCTCACTTGGTGAGGTGGAGGTGGGCCCCACTTGGTTATGCTAGCTTAATCATCTCATCATTAATTTAGGGGGGTTTAATTCCAATTAATTGGGTCACTATTGGGCCCATGGTCCAATTAAATTATTTTCTACCCTTTACCTTAGAGTTTGAATCAATTTTGATCCATTGGGTCCCACATGGTTATCGGGCCCACTTTGACCATTATTGCCCTTTAAATGGATTCCATCCAATCCATGGTCCATTGGACCATACTTGGGCTTTTTCCCAAAATTTGATCCATTTAACATCCATAATATCAAAATTCCAATTTTTCCATTATTAAAATAAATAAATGCCATATATATGTTGATTTAAAAATTCGGGCTATTACAAAAATGGCATCCATTCATGAGATCTATTTATTTTCTTTAATCTGCGCCGTATTTTCTAATACATATGTGAGAAATTTTGATTTGAATACATATCTCCGCTCACATATACCCTTGAGAGAAAATAAACCCAAACCTCTGAGCATTAGTCTTTCTGAGAGATATATCTGTGAGGTTTGAAGTCAAAGCACATATTTCGCTGGTGGTTACAAAACTTACGTCTATTTGGAACAATAAGATTATTTTAATATTTGCTAAGAACACACTACACTTCAGGTATAAGTTTTGTAAAATGAACTTTGGAATTGTATGATGTCTAGATTTTTATGTACATGCTTTTGCTGAAACTAACATTGAGACTGAAAATTTTGATGTTTGTGGATATCATTACTGCAAGCCCTCACGTGACTATAACTCATCCACTAGGGGTAAGCTAGGGGTTTAAAGGTTTGTTGCATATGTAAAATGCAATCGAGAGTACCAGCGAAGGTGGTGTAGTTTTGGATCTTTATTTTTGTTTTTTTTTTTTTGTTTTTGTGTTGCTCGAGGACTAGCAAAATCTAAGTTTGGGGGTATTTGTTGAGTACTGAAAAATGACTATATTTACCCTTGATTATTGGATTAGTTCGTCTTTGTTTTGTGTATATTAAATATGTTTAATGTTATTTTTGACTTTTTTAGGAAAAATAGGAAAATACGAGGAAATGAGCTAAAATTGATAATAAAAAAATGCAGTATCTGGGCCATAAATGTTATATATGGAAAGTTTGTAAATTTATTACCTAAATTTGGAAATAATTGTAAATTGTCAAAATTCAAATCCATTTATGAGAGTTTAAAATGAGATAATAAATTTATTGAGTTGTAATTGCATGGTGATAAAAATTACAAATTTTACACATGTGGGCCCATTGTTTCAAGTCTGCAACCCAAGACCAATTGAAGGCTAATCCAAGTCCACCAGTGAACCAAGCCAGATAAAGCTCAAGGTGTGATCCAAGTTTGAGGCCCAAGAATGAAGCCAACAAAAATCAAGTGGGGCCCAATGAAATTTGAATGAACTAGGAAGTGCCATGTGTCCAATAGAGAAAATCTCTCCAAATTCCATCTCAATATCCGTGCAAGCCAAGAAAGTGGAAGCACCATTCGTACAAGGCACAATGGATTTCGACTGAGGAAGATTGGAATGAGAGAGTGAAAATATGGAAGAGGGACATGTGGAGAAGTTTTCTCCTAAAACCCATGTGCTAAGATCGTATGAAACAAAATGGGAAGGTGGCATGCGCATATCACACAAGGAACAATCGTATTGAGTGTTGAGGAAATCAGAAAAATGAGAGAATTTTGGATCAAGAAGTTAAAGAAGGAAAGATGAGTCAACTTTTAACGCCCCTCCCTTTTTCACTCGCTTTTTCCCGTAAATTCAGAGTCTATTTTTTTTCTTTAACAGAGTAGAGTGATAAAGCGTGGGACCTCACGACGCGAGTTAAGTCCGAACTTCCAAAGTCCGAACCTTAACTGGCCAACCCTATGTGTGCATGGACCAAGTCCACGAAAATGGTTCACACATAGCAATCTAAACCTGCGGAATCATAACATCAAAATTGCTGAATTATAATAGAACTAAGTTCTATTCCATTCAGATAACAAAGTACGTCAAGTCCTTAATCATCATTCAAATACCATACTTATCAAAATTAACATCCATCCATCTAAATTATTACATTCCAAAATCGAGATACTCAAATACAAGTCCATGAGTAACTTTTATTAAAATAACAAACTAAATCATCCAAGCTCCTATGCCTGGCCCGCCTTGCGTTCATCGTTCCCCTGATTTCCTGTATCATCAACTAAGGTAGAAGTAGGGCGTTAGAACAACGCGCCTGGTAGGTATTCCAGTTACGGCTAACACATGGTTAGTACAAAACATATAATAATATCGTAATGTCAAAAACCATATAAAACCATGCCATGCAATGATGACAAATGCAATGAGTCACACCCATCACATGTACATAAAAGTACCCACCACATAGGTCTTTTTAGATGCCCCGGCGGAGTGTGGACCCTCCGGTTTCTTCCTGATGGAAAAGCACATCAAGGTACCCCACATAGGTTTTTCGGACACCCCGACAGAGTGTGGCCCCTCCAGTTACAAATCCTCCACCCCATGCCATGCATGAGATGCCAATGAAACACATGCAATTTATAACATAAACATAGCATTTAAAAATCATATTTTAAACACATGCTTTTTCCTCATATAGACATAGCATTTAAAAATCATCATTTGAAACATATCCTTCGCAGCATAAATTCATCAAAATAAGATAAACACAATGTACATAAACCATGGTTTCAAAGAGGCGGAATCCTACCAAAGACCGTTACGTGTCCTTGCGTCTTTCGTCCGGTAACCACTCACGATCGTAAACACCTTGTGAGGTCCCGTTACCTTATAATATAAAATTAATCAAAACCAAGTCCCGTTTGATTTAAAATATTTAAAGTCCATAACCAATCCCCATGGGGTTTGGCCATACACCATGGCCGAACCCATGGTCCATTTATTCAATTAATTACAATAATGCCATTGTACCTAAACATAGCCATTTTTCCTTGCTTAGGTTCCAAAATAATCACATACTTCTTTAATCCAAACACATAGTCCAATAAATGTAACACCCCGCCCTTTTTCACTCGCTTCATCCCATAAATTCAGAGTCTATTTTTTTTTTTTTTTACAGAGTAGAGTGATAGAGCGCGGGACGTCACGATGAGAGCTAAGTTCGAACTTCCAAAGTCCGACGCTTAACTGGCCAACCCTATGTGTGCATGGACCAAGTCCATGAAAAAATGGTTCACACATAGCAATATCAACTTGCGGAATAAAAATCATAACCTGCGGATTCATAACATCATTTTGCAGAATCATAATAGAACTAAGTTCTATTCCATTCAGATAGCAAAGTACGTCAAGTCGTTAATCGTCATTAAAACGTCATAATCATCAAACTAAACATCCGACCATCTAAGTTATTACATTCCGAAACTAGTTACTCAATTACAAGTCCATAAGTAACTTTATTCAAAACATATAAAATAAATCATCCAAGCTCCTAAGCTTGGCCCATTTGCGTTCCTCGTTCCCCTGACTACTTGTATCATCAACTAGGGCAGAAGTAGGGCGTTAGAACAACGCGCCTAGTAGGTATTCCAGACACGGCTAACACATGGTTAGTACAAATCATATATAATAATATAGTGATGTCAAAACCATATAAAATCCATGCCATGCAATGATGACAAATGCAATGAGTCCCACCCATCACATGTACATAAATGTACCCACCACACAGGTCTTCCGGACGCCCCGGCAGAGTGTGGACCCTCCGGAATCTTCTTGATGGAAATCACATCAAGGTACCGCACATAGGTTTTTCGGACGCCCCGACGGAGTGTGACCCCTCTTGTTACAAATCATCCACCCCATGCCATGCATGAGATGCCAATGAAAGCACATGCTATTTTATAACATAAACATAGCATTTAAAATCACCTTTTGAAACATATCCAATACATGCTATTTAAAAAAATAAACATAGCATTTAAAATTCATATAAAGCATATCCTTTGAAACATAGATTTTATCAAAACATAAGATAAAACAAGTATACATAAGCCCATGGTTTCAAAGAGGTGGAATCCTACCAAAGACCGCTAACGTGTGCTTGCATCTTTCGTCCAAGAATCGATCACCGATTGCACACCGTTTGCGAGATCCCGTTACCTTATAATATAATAATAAATCAACAACAAGTGCCACTTGATTTACAAGGTTCTAAGTCCATAAACAAAACCCCATGGGGTTCGGCCATACACCATGGCCGAACCCATGGCTTACCATTTTCACACCTATTTACGAAAATGCCATCCATGGCTATCATTCCATAATCCCATCTTTTCAATCATTAAAACAATTGCCTAAGTTAATGTTTGATCCACAAACCATCTCATGGGGTTCGGCCATACATCATGGCCGAACCCATGATCTTTCAATTTAGGCGTTATTTACAATTTTGCCACTAGCTTAGGTTTATGTCTTCCCATTAATCCAAACATCATATTAAATCCATACAATCCATTCCACTTGATTCATTTAAATTTACCATAACTAGAACCTATTAAATTTCCTTAACCAAATCAGGTCATCAAATGCACCTCATGGGGTTCGGCCATACATCATGGCCGAACCCATGATTCTCCACTTTGGCATGTAACTACATTTTTGCCATTACCTTCATCATCAATCCATAACATACATTTGTATCCTTCACTTTATTTACAAAGCACAAAACATAACCCACAATTTTGATTCATGGAGTTCGGCCATACACATGGCCGAACCCATGATGTCTTTGTTTCCAATTTTAGACTTCCTTAATTAGAAAGTTCTTAAATTAAAACTTTCTAATTTAGTTTCCACCTTCCAAAAATAGAACTTTCTCCTTTTTAATCTCCTCCTTCTATTTTTAGAAACTTACTTAATAAACAACCTTCTATAAATAAAAAGGTTTCCAAAAATAAATCCTAGTGGGGTTCGGCTATACACCATGCCCGAACGTCACTCATGGCAACCAATCCATTCATTTCCCTTTTTAAATCCAATCTTCCTTAATTAGAAAGTTTCCTAAGTTAGCATGAATTTCCTTCCATAATTAGATGTTTCCAAGATTAGAAACCATCTTTCCATACTTGGATGCTTTCTATAATTAAACTCCACCTTTCCATAATTGGAAGGTTTCCATAATTAAACTCCACATTTCCATATTTGGAAGGTTTCCATACTTAGCAACCAAAATCTATCTTCGTTCCAAAACAACCCCATGGGGTTCAGCCATACACGATGGCCGAACCCTGTGGTTCATGATCTTGACCATTAGTTTAGATCCCTTAAAACATTCAATAATAACATCATCACCATGGCCGAACCCTATGGTTCATGATCTTGACCATTAGTTTAGATCCATTAAAACATTCAATAATGACATCATCACCATGGCCGAACCCTATGGTTCAAAGTCCTCTCTTTTAAGAACTAATCAATCATGGATCTTCCATTTAATCCCCTCAAAATCACATATCATTAACACCAAATACTTATTTAACAATCTCCATGGTTTTCAATATTCATAACCCAACAAAATAAATCAAATCTTTCCATAGGGTTCGGCGATTGATTCTTTCTTTCCATTAAAATCATCAAAACTCATCTCCAATCTTCTTCCATGGCGTTCGGCCAAATACCATGGCCGAACCCTATGGTTCTTTTATTTTCAAAACATAATTATTAAATAAGATACTAACCGGTTCTTGCTCTTGCCTCACTTGATCTTTCTCTTCCAATTTTCTTTTCCTTTCCCTTTACTGGCCGAACAACCGTCTTGCTGATTTCCTTCTTCTTCTCCTTGCTCTTTGCCGTGAGAGAGAACTTGAGAGAGGGAAAGAGAAATAAACTCGGCAATGAAGAGTGTAAAAACCGTGTACCCTTCCTTGCTTCTCCTTTTATTACTCCCTCTTAATCCCAAGTTAGAAGGTGCTAATGCCATGTACTCCTTACCTTAAGCCGTGCGCCCCCTTATGTTTAATTTAGACATTGCTGACCTCTCTTCCTTAATTTAGTAACCTCCCAATCGGCCAATGCTAAAAATAAATATAACAATGTCATGTGCCCTTCTTTAGATGATTTTATGCGCATATCATAGATATGGGAAATCCCTATAATCGGCCATGCACTCTTTTATTTAATTCTTGGATATCTCATCTCATCCATGAGTGTAAACATAGATTTTAAAATCTAAAAATTCGGCCATACACATTTATTTAATAAATCACAAAATTTAAAAGGATTATTTTCATATAAAATAATAAATGAAAATCTGGGGTATTACAATAAATAATTCATGGGGTTCGGCCATACCCCATGGCTGAACCCTATGTCCATTGTTTCCATATATTTACATTGATTCCCTCATTCATTTAAATCTACCATAACGAGACCCTATATTAATTCATTAACCAATCAAGTCCATAAAATAAATCTAATGGGGTTCGGCCATACACCATGGCCGAACCCATGATCCTCCACTTTGGCATGTAATTACAACCTTGCCATCACCTTCATCAATAATCCACAATTCAATCCTTATTAAGTCCATACATGATCCATAAACCATGACATTTGGTTCATGGGTTCGGCCATGTGATGTCTAACTCCCATATTTCATCAACTTCCCTTGTTAACAAATCCATATTTAACAAGTCCCTATTTAGAAGATCTATATTTAGAAACTTTTAAATTCAATTTTTAACTTCCATACTTAGAAAGTCCCTAAATAAAAAACTTTCTAAATTTATCAACCTTCTTCCGTAAATAGAAACCTCCCCATTTTAATTTCCTCTTTCTATTTTTAGAAGGTTTCCAAATTAAAATTCCATAATTAGAAAGTTTCTAAATTAAAACTTTCTAATTTAGTCTTCACCTTCCAAAAATAGAAACTTTCCAATTAAACCAACTTCCATAAATAAACACTTTCTAATTTAGCAACCTCCTATAATTTAGATAGTTTCCTAAATTAGAAAACCATCTTTCTATAATTGGATGCTTTCCAAATTTAGCAACCAAAATCCATCTACCATTCCAAAACAACCCCATGGGGTTCGCCCATACACTATGGCCGAACCCTATGGTTCATGATCTTGACCATTTAATCCCTTAATATAACTTCCATGGATCTAAAATTTAAATAACATAAACCCATAATTATTTCCATCATTCAAACTTCCATTAAACAATCAATGTTCCTCCATGGTTTTCAATATTAATAACCCAATAAAATAAACCATAATTTTCCATGGGCCATGCACTATGGCTGAACCCTATGGTTCTTTCTTTCCATTAAAATCATAAAATCCATCCCCCAATCATCTTCCATTTAACAATTCTCTTCCATGGGGTTCAACCATACACCTTGGCCGAACCCTATAGTTCTTTTTTTCAAAAAAAAATTATCAATTAGATACTAACTTTTTCCGATTCCTTCTTGCTCTTCCAATCTTTCTCTTTCTTAGCCTCTTTCCACTTCTTCTTCTTGATCTTTCACAAAACTGAACTGATCTTGAAGTTGAATGTATTGCCGTGAATTAGAACTTGAGAGAGGGAGAGAAAGAGATAAAATTCGGCTATGAAGGGTGTAAAACCGTGTGCCCTTGTCCTCCTCTCCTTTTATAATCTTCCTTTGGTCCAATATTAGAATGTACTTAAGATAATCTTACTCCCTTAGGGCCGTGCATCCCTTGTTTAATTTAGTAATTTACTGACCTCCCTATCTTATTTAGATAGCACTTGCCGACCTTCCTATCTCTCGTTTAGTAACCTCCCAATCGGCCAATGCTAAAATAATAATAGCAATGCCGTGAGCCCTTGCCTTGTTTGCCATTGCCGTGTGCTCCTCTTATTTCCCTCTTTGGAGAATCCTAATTTAATCTTACACACTTCCTTAATTTAATTTAGGACAATATGCATACCCTTTTTAAAAGATCCCATGCGCCTATCATAGATAAACAAATCCCACATCCGGCCACATACTATCCCATACACAGCCATAAAATCTTCATTTGATTTTTAAACATCTCCTTGGATATTCAAATCCAATATTCGGCCATGCATAATCTTTTAATTAATTTTGGACATAATGTATTACTAAAATAATTCAACCCATTTAAATTTTTTATTGGAACTCTTTCCAAAACCGCTGGGTCTTAATTGGGCATTGTCCCAATACTTTACCAAATTTAAGATTCATATCTAAAATTCACAAGTTAATGGATAATTTTCATATAAAATAATAAATTGAAAATCCGGGGTGTTACACAACTAGATCATCTAATCCAATCCATGTAGATTTTCCTCTCTCCCATGTGCATATCACATACGATTGAATGGAATCGCACTCTCCTAAATTCGCGTGATGCTCTATGTCCCACATTATTATAAATACAAGGGTTATTACAGAGAAAATTAGACCAGAGCCAAGGGCTGAACCAGTGCATTGAAATAGGAGATGTGAAGATTAAGAGGAGCAGTGCTTAATTCGAATTTCAGGTTGGCATTTTCTAATTCAGGCATTGTAATTCTTGAATTTTCAATTCACATCCTTGTATTGTAATTTTTAATTTTTTCCTATTAATGAAATAAATTTGAGACATAGTAGTTTAGACTGTTGGTTTCTTTTGTTACAGATTTTATTTATGAATGTTTAAAGTTTGATTTTAGTCTTTTTATGGATATCTGTTAAAGATTTAATCTAAAAATTTCTCAAGTTAAACATCGTGATTTTAGGAGAAATTTACCTTGATTCTTTCATTCTAACAAACTTTTTAGGGTATTTGAAATAATTAGACATGAAATTTTAAGTGGAAATTTGATTTAACCTAAAGTTTAATTTGATTAATTTTTGTTTAATGAAACTCATATTATTTCTTCTAAGATTAATTTTGAAAGGAAACATGAAATAAATTTGTAAATTTATGTGAGTTCCATAGTCTAGGTCATGAATTTATTTTACTTCGAATGTGGGATATGATGCTGGCTTGAGAACTTCACTCTCTCCAATTGTAAATATTTTATTTTATTTCCTTGTTTGTTTATATTAATTCTTTATTTCATTTATTCAATCAATTCTTTCAATTCTTTTTTGAACTAGGTTGAAAATATTTTATTTGCATCTTAATTGTGCAATTTTAAATTAAGATAAGGTTATTTAAATTCACTCCACCATTTTAATTAAATTTATGGATCCATGGTTTGTCTGATAGAATTAGATCTCATGTTTAATTAAATTCCAAAAGTTAGATGTAATTTTTATTTTGGTGATTCTAAAATCAGAATGTTGCTAAATTAAAGATATAATTCCATGTTTTACAAATCTCTCTATGTTTAAATTGATTTTTGTTAGTGCCTCGGCTTGCTCAAATCCCTAAGTTTGTCAATTCCATGACTCGGAAAGAAGAACTAGCAAGAAGCTTGAAGACCCAAGGTGATCAATAGTGAAGATCATGCTCCACCGAATTGAAGCTCATCGTTGTGGCAATCACAAAACAAGTATTATGGCCATAGATGACTTTAGGTGTTACCAAAACCTTAGAGAGGACTATCCCTGGGCTTTGTAGAACAAATGGTTAAATAATAAAAACCCTAGTGAGGAAGCTTGACAGTGAATTAGAACCCAACTTGGAAATATGTATTTGGTTTCACTATCAACTCGAGCAGTGGTTCTCACCGACCACTCAGTGGAGACAAGATCAACCCGTCGTGGTCATAAAACTAGTCGGCCAGATTGACATAGGTTCAAGATCATTGAACTGTCATTCTGAGAAAGGCTCTCATCGAGCGTCTCGTACGCACCGACCCTTCGGTGAAAGGCTGAAATGACCCCTCGTGGTCAATGACTCTTCAATAAGATTTATGAGTTGTAGAACTTAGAAATCAGGTGGGCTCTCGAGAAAACAAATATATCAGTAATTCAAAGACCGAAAGATAGTACCCAGGATCGACCCCTTGGTAAAGGACGACAGGTCGTTCTCGGTATGACTGGTTTCTGGACTTGAAACTCTGTCAGCATGGTGTTGCCCCAGATTGAGCCTCTCGTATGGACCGACCTCTCGGTACTATAATTGTCGACCTATCGGTGACACTAACATGTCGACCAAGAAAGAATATTACCGTTGGGAGTGCATTATCACGCAACAGTCGGGTTGCTGAACTGTAACATTTCTAATCGCCGACCCCTCGGTGCACCCGACCTGTCGGTACATTACCGTTGCTGCAACTGGTTGCGTTCTCTATATAAACGAATCTTTATGCAATCAGTTGGAATCTTTTGGTAAAATCAGTTGGACCCTCATCATTCTCAGTGAGCTTAAACAAGGACCAACAGAATGATCACTCTCTCTCTTGTGCTTACACTTGGGGAATCATATACAACCAACCTTATGGAGTGAGTTTGTGAGAGAAAAGGAATGTAACACCCCGGATTTTCAATTCATGAATATATATATGGAAATTGTCCATTTAATTTGTGAATTAATGGAAATAGACCTTAGATGAGTAAGGAGTTGGGTCAGTTGCCCAATTAAGACCCAACGGATTATGGATAAAGTTCAATTGAAATAAATGGGTCAGATTTATTTAATTGGGTTAAGGTTGTCAATTGGGTCAAATGCCCAATTGGGACCCAATGGGTCATGGTTGACTTCGTCGACCACCAAATGAGTTCAAGTTTAATTAAGGTGTGGCTGAATTAAATTGGATTAAGTTCAAGTGAGTAAGTTCAAAATGGAATGAAGGAATTGAGTTAATGAATGAGTACAAGTCTTGAGTTTAAAAGAATTAAAAATATCTGAGTTAAGGTGAGTTAAATGGGAAGTTAATGGGACTTTCATCTTAAGTGAGTTAGGAGAGTAGATGGAGAGAGACCAAACCCAAGTTGTACACACGTTGGGGAGGTGGGAGTTTCATCTCATGGGATGAAACTCCAAAGGAAACATTGGTGAAGGGTTTTTGTTGTTACACAAGGCATATTCAAGAGTACACGTTGGGGAGATGGAGGGTTTCCATCTCATGATGGAAATCCAAGGGGCACACGGTTGGAGAGTTTCATCTCATGGGATGAAACCCCCAAAGGAAATATTAATGAAGGAGGTGAAGAGTTATAGTTGTTACAAAGGGGCATCACCCAAAAGACACCACCCTTGGCCGATCCTCTCACTAAGTCAAGAAAGACCTAGAGATTTCTATCTCAACTCCTCTCCCTCTCACTCTTGGAGCCGATCCCTCACAAGACAAGGAAAAGACTTAAGGTTTTCCATTCTCAAGTTTGGCCGACCACTCTCATTGTACAAGACAAGAAAAGACTTGGAGTTTCATCTCACTCTCCTCCTCTCCCTCTCAAACCTACACTTCTTGGCCGAACCATCTCTTGGGGGTTTCTTCTTAGACCCTCTCCCTCTCAAGCTCACACTTTGGCTAAAGATCAAGAAGGAAGGAAGAAGAGGCTAAGGAAGGAGAAGATCAGAGGAGCAAGAAGGAGTGAAAGAAACCAGAGGAGTCGCGGAATCGGTAAGTACTTGATAAGATTTTATTAAGTAAAAAGAGATTAAAGAGAACATTCCATATAGTTGGAAATGGTTGGCCAAAATGTTATGGGCCATGGATTCAAAATCCATCCATAGAATGAGATGGAAAAATGGACAAAACCCTAGATTGTTATGTATAAGGATCATTGAGAACTTAAAAGGGATTGGATGAGGTTTGGCCATGATGAATGGTCGAACCCCATCAAATGATCAAATCATGGACATGTGGTATTTAAGATGGGAATTAATAAAATAAGGAACCATGGGTTCGGCCATGTTGTATGGCCGAACCCCATGAAGGACTTTTTCATGGACATGGGTGTATGATGAACCCCATGGAAATAGGTTTTTAATTTTAATGGGTTTCTTTTAAAGGATGAAAATAAGGAAGGAATGTTGGTGATTTTAAAGGAGTTGTAAATGTTGTAAATGATGAAGAACCATGGACCATGGGTTCGGCCATGTTGTATGGCCGAACCCCATGGAGAAATGTTGATGGTTTTAAAGATGGTTAACCATAGGAAAATGGAAACAAAGGACCATGGGTTCGGCCATATGTATGGCCGAACCCCATGAATTATTTTGATGAGCCATTTTGGTAGATCTATACATGATAAGTGATTGAGTAACCAAGTTAAGAAAGGAGGGTTAAAATGGAAAGAAAATGGAATGAAAGAACCATGGGTTCGGCCATGTTGTATGGCCGAACCCCATGGATAATATTTGATGGATTTAGGTGTTGTTTTTATCAAGTTAAATGATTAACTTAAATGATGGGATTAATAAATCAAAGAATGGATGGTGTTGGACCCATGTTGTGTAAAATAAAACAAGGGTTAAAAAGGGGGTCAAAACCAAAGAGTGAAGTTCGGCCATGTTGTATGGCCGAACCCCACAAGTGAGTTTTGGTGGACAGTGGTAGTGGACAGTGGGTAACCTACTGATTTTATGAAACATTTATATGATTTTCCAAATGGTTAGGTTAAATTGGAAGAATGAAGGGAATTGTTTAAATCAATTGGAATAATTAAATTGGTTATTTTATGGAATTAAATGGATCACCAAATTGATGTATGTATATGTTAAATGTAATAAGGTAACGGGATTTCACAAACGGTGAATGATCGGCTTGATGCGATCAGTGATCAGTTTTTGGACGGAAACACAAGGACCCGTTATTTGGACGTTGGTAGAATTCCTACCTTATTGAAAACCATGGATTATGTATATGAGAATGTTTTACTTGAATTATTTTGGTATCAAATGATATGTCTTAATGATGAGATTTTAATGCTATGATTTGTATTACTACATAGCATGTCTGCACTTGTATCTCATGCATGACATGGGAGGTATGAAATGTAACTGGAGACCCACGCTCCGTCGGGCGTCCGTAAGGCATTCGTGGGGGTACCTCGATGTGCATTATCCATCAAGAGGGATGTATGATTGTTTGTAACCGGAGATCGACGCTCCGTCGGGGAGTCCGTAAGGCATTCGTGGGGATACCTTGATGTGCATTATCCATCAAGAGGGATACTATGTGATTGTGATATGGTTGATGGGTGGGACTCATGACATATGGCACCCATGGCATGGCATTGACTTGCATGTTTTTGATATTATGTTATCTATGTGATTTTTGTACTAACCCATGTGTTGACCCTACTTGGAGTACCTACTGGGCGCGTTGTCTAACGCCCTACTTCTACCTTAGTTGATGACACAGGAAATGGACGAAACGAAGGACGTAATTGGAGCCAAGCTTAGGAGTTTGGATGATTTAGTTTCATTTTATTTGAGTTATTCATGGACAATGTAATTTGAGTAGCTAGTATTTGGGACTGTAATAACTTAGATTATTTTTTATGGTTTGGAATGTTAATTTTGGATATTTTAACTTAAGATAATTATTAATAAGTGATGGACTTCCTTGCTATCTAAAATGGAATAGGATAGTTATTCTATTATAATTCTGCATCTACGATTTATTCTGCATGTAAAGCCTTATTGCATGTGAACCATTCTCGTGGACTTAATCCATGCACACGTAGGATTGGCCAGTTAAGGGCCGGGCTTTGGAAGCTCAGACTTAGCTCGCGTCGTGACGTTCCCGCTCTCTCTCACTTTTTATTTAAAAAAAAAAAAATAGACTCTGATTTTAGCCGAGTGAAAAAGGGCGGGGTGTTACAAGGAAAATCATAAACAATCAATCTGTTGATTGAGTTTGTAAGTGAGAGAGAGAGAAGATGAAAAAAATCCATAAACAACCAATCTATTGATTGAGTTTGCAAGGGAGGAAAAGTAAAAGAAAAGAACATAAATTAGGAAACCTTTGCTATAGCCAGTTTCCTTGTTGCCCTGGATTGTAATTTCTTTACGACGACTATGAGGCAGAGCATCGACACTGGCACACATTGGGTGGATCTTGAAGAAGCACACATCAAGAGAAAGAGCTTCAAACGCAAGTGCTTATTGGTTTTAATTTTGTTTTAAAACCTTTGTTCCGAAAGTTGATTAAGGAAGCTTGGTTTCAGTACCACTATAAAAAATTTGGAGCAGCGTTTGGCACATGTGGTGCGTGGAATTCCCAGCCAAATGGATAAGTGGAATTCCAATTCTACAGTGGTGGGTGAAATTCCATGCCGATTGAGTGAGGTGGAATTCCTACTCTAATTGTGAGGGTGTAAGTCCCCACTTAGTGGATTTAGGGGATAGCTCAATGTTGAGCGAGTCCTAACAGTGGATATGGGTTGGCTAATCGAACCACTTTAAATTGGTTTTATGGTCTTTGATCTTCGTGTGTATGTATTTTGTATTTAAGTACTTTTCTCCACACACATCACTTTACATATTGATTATCTTATTTTAAACATTGTGTACAAGCATTGATAATCAAACATTATGTAAAGGGTCATAAACTTAGTGTGATCACTTAAAGAACTTATCACATAAATAAATTTCTTGATGAAGGTTCCGCTGCATTCAAATCAATCAAGAAATTTGTAAACATAATGAAAAATGGGATTGACCTATTCAGCCCCCCTCTAGGGTAAATCATATTGTTCTAGCACCATGGATAATGGGATCTCAATTAGTATCAGATCCTCGTTCTCTTATGAAAGAACTTAACCGTCCGAGTTGATCCATGATAGAACAATGGCTATAAAAGAAAGTCATGATATTTCCAAACCTCTATTTATGATGAAACATGAATTGAAAAACTTTATATGTTTTCATCAATAAATATGATTCAGAAATAGGTGAATAGAAAGTGGTCTCTACCTATGGAAAAGGTATTGGATAAATCTTTAACATCCATGACAACTCAGCCCAAAGACCAAAACTACTTGGACTAGTGATGAATTAGCTATACACTTAAATCAAACACTTGTAGCATTCATCATTGTTGTTTCATAATATGCACTTAAAATATCTAAAAGATATGAGGCAACAAAAGAGTTTGAAAGAATCAACGAAAAATTGCCTCTTCCAGCCTAATGGATAACACCACCCATCTTGACCAATGTGTGCACTAAGAATATAGGTGAATGACTCATCCAATGAAAAAGTCCAAGCTAAATCCTTTAGAGAAGAAGAGGACAGAGAAAAGAAACTTGATGAAGGTAGTAACCTCCAAGTATCCTATGAGGCCATGTACCAAAATGTTTGCCTCATGTGTTAGGACAAAATCATGGTACAAAATCTAGAAATGTTGATTCAAAAGATCAAATGGGAAGGCACCCAAGATTAAAACCAGATTTGAGAAAATGTCATCACTGGATTGTGAACTTAGATTCCAAGTCTCACATGATTGTGTTCAAATGTGTAAAGGAGTTCACATTTGAAACATGTTTTGCAATCACCATATATCTTGCCTTCAATCCATGTTCTTGTTTGATTGTTGGATTGATCTTATGCAAGATACTTGTATGTACATGGAGGATTGCACTCTAGTATTAGATTATACTTGTCTCATATCTTTTCGTATGCCATGTGATTTGTGCATCTTTAGGAAATGAATGTAGTATGTGCATTACCTCATGTATAGGTTGTGTATGGTACACATACATAGTGTCGTTTCATTCCAAGTTCCTAAACATGTGAATCCCCTATGAAATGAAACATGCTCTATGTCCTTAAATGGATTTTTGATTTGACCTACCAAAAGTGTTGATCAAAGTAATCAAATGTGTTTACCCATTTATGTACCAGCTCTTTCAAAGGAATTGGAGTATGCTTGAAAGAATGGTAAAAATGTGTATCATGTTTTGGGTAATAACATGATAACAGGCATAAAAGCTGTGTGTGTAGCATCATATTTCATTTCTGTAATAGTCCGGATTTTCAATGCAATAAATATATTAGCTATTATCTATTTTAATTGTTAAAAATTAAGATTTATAGATGGAATGGATGTTAGATGGATAAAAGTTGGGGCAATGGCCCAAGTATGGTCCAATGGGCCATGGATAGGATTAATTCTATTTAATTGGTCGATATGGTCAATTGGGTCAAATGCCCAATTGGGACCCAATGGGTCAAGATGAATTGAGGCTTAGGGTAAATGGGTAAGGAATTAACTTGATCGGGTCATGGACCGAAATAAGATCTAAGGCATGGGGTCCACCTCATCTAGTGAGGGGGCAAGTGTAGGAATGATATCAAAGCGGCATAGCCAAGTGGGACCCAAGTTCACCTCATCAATTGAGGTGGCGTGTGGACTAAGGCACATGTGGGGCCGGCCACCATGGTTGACTTGGTCAACCATGGGTGAGTTAAAAGGTGAGTCCAAGAGGATTAAGTAAAATGAGTGGAGTTAAGGAATTAATTAATTAAAAATAAATTCAAGTGCTTGATTTAGGAGAATGAGTTTTATTTAATGTAGTGAGTTAGATGGGTGGTGAGTAACATGGAAAATGAAAAGATGGAGTGAGTCAAAGGGAGGTGGAGGGTTTCCATCCTCTTGCTTAGTCAAGGAACTCATGGGGAAGACTCCACATTGAATGAGGGTGTTTGGGAGGTGAGGTCTAATCCAAGAAACCCTAGACAAGATGGAAGGGCTCATCTCAACTCTCCCTTGGCCGATCCATCTTGAGACAAAAAGAAGGAGAGAGTGTTCCATCTCATTCACTCTCTCCCTCTCACTCTTTGGCCGACCTCTCTCCAAGACAAGAAAACACTTAGAGTTTTTCCATTCTCTCCTCCTCTCCTTCTCTCAAACCTTCTCCTTGGCCGAGCCCTCTCTTAGGGTTTACATTTCAAACACAGTATATCTCTCCCCACGAATGCCTTATCGGTCTCACCGAACAGAGCGTGGACTCTGGTTACAATTCAATCGTACATCCATTGGAATCACTGTGGATTCGTCCCCACGATTGTTTATCGAAAATCCAAATGGAGCGTGGACTCCCCTCATTTGATCCCTCCCATGCCATGCATGAGATGCAAGTGCAAACATGCTATGTAATAATAAACATCATAGCATTAAAATCCCATAGTTGAAACATAGTACTTTGATACCAAAATTAACATAGAAGTAAAAACATCACATATACATATTCCATGGTTTTCAATGAGGTAGGAATCCTACCAACAACCAAATATCGTGTCCTTGCGTTTTCGTCCAAAAACCGCTCACCGATCGCGTCAAGCCGATCGTACACCGTTTATGAAATCCCCGTTACCTTATTACATTTAACACAATACATACATCAATTTGGTGATCCATTTAATTCCATCAACCCCTGCATCATCCTAGGTTCATCTCCCTTTACCATCCTAATCTTTTATCCACCATTTAATTCCATCAACCCCTGCATCATCCTAGGTTCATCTCCCTTTACCATCCTAATCTTTTATCCAGTTAAGTCCCCTAAGAGGTTTCCATCATACATTGGGGCTGAACCATGTTTAAGTCCACAAAATGCCTTAGTGAGGTTCGGCCATACAACATTGCCGAACCTCACTCTCTTGGTTTTGGGCCCCTCTTTTTAGTCCTTGATCATTTTAATCAATGTGGGTCCAAGATCATTCCATCTTTTGATTTATTTAATCCAATCACATAAGTTAATCATTTAACTTGATAAAAACAACTTTAAGTCCATAAGACATTCTCCATGGGGTTCGGCCATACAACATGGCCGAACCCATGGTCCATTGTTCTTCATCATCTCCTCATTTTAAATCATCATTTACAACATTTAAAACCCATTTAAAATCACTAACATTCTTCCATCATTTTCATCGTTTAAAACCCATTAAAATCACTAACATACTTCCATCATTTTCATCATTTAAAACCCATTAAAATCAATAACATACTTCCATCATTTTCATCCTTTAAAATCCATTAAAATCAATAACATACTTCCATGGGGTTCGGCCATATTCTTTTAAAAATCACATACCCATGATTAGATCATTTGATGGGGTTCGGCCATACATCATGGCCGAACCTCATCCAATCCTTTTTGTCCTTAATGGTCGTTATACATAAAAATCTAGGGTTTGGCCATGCAAGGCATGCAAGGGCCAAACCGTGGTCTTTGATCATTCTCCATTCCTTATATTGAACATGCATATGGTCCTTATGCATATCAAGATTAGGGTTCGGCCATGCAAGGGCCAAACCAGGTTCTTTGATCATTTTAACCATGCATGTATACATATTGTCCTTAACAATCCATCTTACCCATTAGGGTTTTGTCCATTTTTCCATCTCATTCCTTGGATGAATTTTGAATCCATGGCCCATAACATTTTGGCCAACTGTTTTCAATCCGAAATGGAATGTTCCCTTAACCTCCTTTTAATTAATAAATCATACATAGTAATATTTACCGATTTCACAACTCCTCAGTTTTCTTTCGTTCTGCGTTGCTCCTCCGTTCTTCTCCTTCCTTAGTCTTTTCTTCTTCCTCCTTGATCTTCGGCCAAAGAGTGTTGCTTGAGAGGGAGAGGGTTTGAGATGAAAACCCTAAGAGAGGGCTTGGCCAAGGAGAAGGTTTGAGAGAGGGAGAGGAGGAGAGAATGGAAAAACTCTAAGTGTTTTCTTGTCTTGGAGAGAGGTCGGCCAAAGAGTGAGAGGGAGAGAGTGAATGAGATGGAACACTCTCTCCTTCCTTTTGTCTCAAGATGGATCGGCCAAGGGAGGGTTGAGATGAGCCCTTCCATCTTGTCTAGGGTTTCTTGGATGAGACCTCACCTCCCAACCACCCTTATTCAATGTGGAGTTTTCCCCATGAGTTCCTTGACTAAGCAAGAGGATGCATGCCTTCCACATGGCACACACACCCTCTCCAACAAATTTGGTCTAGGGTTTCCATTGAGATGGAAACCTTCCACCTCCCCTTTGACTCACTCCATCTTTTCATCTTCCATGTGACTCACCACCCATCCAACTCACTACATTAAATAAAACTCATTCTCCTAACTCAAGCACTTGAATTTATTTTTAATTAATTAATTCCTTAACTTCACTCATTTTACTTAATCCTCTTGGACTTACCTTTTAACTCACCCATGGTTGACCAAGTCAACCATGGTAGCCGGCCCCACATGTGCCTTAGTCCACACACCACCTCACTTGATGAGGTGGACTTGGGTCCCACTTGGCTATGCCACTTTGATATCACTCCTACACTTGCCCCCTCACTTGATGAGGTGGACCCCATGCCTTAGATCTTATTTGGGTCCATGACTCGATGAAGTTAATTCCTTACCCATTTACCCTAAACCTTAATTCATCTTGACCCATTGGGTCCCAATTGGGCATTTGACCCAATTGACCATATTGACCTACTTAAATAGAATTAATCCTATCCATGGCTCATTGGACCATACTTGGGCCATTGCCCCAACTTTTATCCATCTAACATCCATTCCATCTATAAATCTTAATTTTTAACAATTAAAATAGATAATAGCCAATATATTTATTGTATTGAAAATCTGGGCTATTACAATATTACCCTCTTTTGAAATTTTCGTCCCAAAAATCGAGCGAAGCAGGGTTTCAAATAACTTTTACAAAAAGTTCAGGATGAGTTGCTCTCATTTCTGATTCAACACATGTGAATCACTTTGACCGGCTTCTCCACATAAGTTACGTCGCTTTGCACATCAACATCTTGCACGTTCAACACGTGTGAAGGATCAGGGTTGTATTTCCTCAACATGGAGACATGGAACATATCGTGCAAAGATGACAACTGTAGACGAAGAGCCAATTGATAAGCCACCTCCCCCACCCTCTTTAGGATTGGAAACGACCCCACAAACCTGTAATACCCCGAATTCTCAAGTTATAAATATTTACGAAAATTACCTATTTAAATTGGGAGATTTTAGATATGGAGTTTAGATGGATAAAGTGATTGGATCTTTGCCCAATTAAGACCCAATGATTTTGATAAATGGTTTCAAATAAATTTAAATGGGTTGAATTATTTTAGTAATGCAAAATTAAATAGATAAAAGTTTGCATGGCCGAATATAAGATTTTATATCACAAAAATCAAGGGGATTATATGCACATAATATTTTGGATGAGATGAGATATTTAAGATTAAGTGGAAAGATTTTAGGATGATCCTAAAATAGGTCACACGTTGGGTTTAGACAATGATATCTTATTGCCAAATGTCTATAATTAATTATATGCGCATGATGTGGATGGATTTAAGTTAAGGCAATGGCTAAAATTGGAAAGTGCCTAAATATAGAAACATTGAAGCTAAATTTAGAAAGTGCCTAAATATGGAAACATTGAAGCTAAATTTGGAAAGTGTCTAAATATGGAGAATGGTTATTAAGTTAGTAAGTTTCTAAGTTTAGAAGTTGGAAATTAAAATGGGAAGTCTAATTAAAGGGAAGGTTTAATAAAATGGAAGAGGCAACAAGAATGGGGCGCATGGCACTTTCTATTCTTGATTTAGGGAAGGTTTTATAAGAGGTAAACAAGTGCACACTGCATGAGATAATTAGAGAAGGGAGCAAGGGCGCATAGCACATTCTAAATAGGGATTAAGGAAAACGAAAGAAAATAAGAAAGGGAGAAAAATAAGGAAGGTTTGACATATGTTCAGTATTTTGGGTATAACGTTCCACTCCAATGTTCGATTGCTTTGATTCTTTTTGTATTGGAAAGAAGACTTCAAGGGCTACGGATTTGTAGTTTACCACTTTTCCTGATTCGGAAGTTAACAAGGTCACAACTGAGCTACAATATGTTATTTGTGTAAAAAACGGGGAACACAAGGGCACACGACTTTACACTTATTTACATAGGCCGATCTGTCTCTCTCTCTCTCAATTGTTATTCTCGGCTACAACAAGAGGAAGAGAGAGCAGCCAAAAAGAGGAAAAGATCTAGGAGAAGAAAAGAATAAGGAAAGAAAAAGGATTGAAAGAGCACGAACAAGCCGAAGGAGTCGCGGAACCGGTAAGTGATTCTATGTTTTGATTTGATTTATGGTTTAGATGGTTTAAGAGAATTGGATAAACCATAGGGTTCGGCCATGATGAAGGGCTGAACCCCATGGAAGGTTGTTGCTTATAAATTATGGAGTTTTAATATGGGAGTTGGTTAATGAATTTCAATGACAAAAACCATGGAAAGACATGTTTAAATTATGGTTTTTGGGTTGAAAACCATGGACTAATTATGCATGTTTTAAAAAGGGATTTAAAGTGATTTAAGAAGAGGTTGATAAATCATAGGGTTCAGCCATGGTGAAGGGCCGAACCCCATGAAAGGTTATTGGTTATTTTTATGGAAGAAAATTGGGAAGGATTATGGTTAATAAATTGGTATGGAAGGTTGATTATACTTTAATGGTTAAAAACCATGGAAGAAAACAATGGAAGAACTTTAATAATTTTAATGGAGTTTAGAATGATGAAAAGCATAGGGTTCGGCCATGGTGTATGGCCGAACCCCATGGAGTTGATTTGGTATTTTAATGTATGATCATTATTTTGGAAGGTGGAATTTAAATTTAGAAACTATTTAATTAAGGTAGATGGATTTGGATTGCTAAACTTGGAAAGCATCCAAATATGGAAAGATGGTTTCTAAATTTGGAAACTATCCAAGTATGGAAAGAAGGTTGCTAAATTTGGAAAGCTTCCATTTATGGAGGAGGTTGCCAATCTAAGAAGCTATTCTAATTATGGATCTTGGACTAAAATGGAAGGTAGGAATTAATTATGGAAACCTTCCAATTAGGGAAAGTTAGAGTTTAAGTAAAGAAACCTTCCAAGTATGGAAAGGTGGAGATTAAGTTTGGAAAACGTCCAATTATGGAAGGAGTTGGCTAAATTAGAAAGTTTTTAATTAAGGAAGGAGGTTGCCAAATTAAGAAGTGGTATTTATGGAAAGATACATACTAATTTTGGAAACTGTTTATTTACGGAAGTGTGAATGATGAAAGCCATTGAATACTATGTATGGATTTTAAAAGAGAACCTTATGAACCATAGGGTTCGGCCATGGTGTATGGCAGAACCCCATGGAGTTGTAATGGCATTTTTAAAGTATGTTAATTGTTTTTGGAAGGTAGGATTAAATTGGAAAGTCTTTAATTTTAAAAGGATCTATTTATGGAAAGAACTTGGAATTATGGATCCAAGATTAGGAAATGATAAATTTAGAAAGTTTCCCATTTTAGGGACTTTCTAAGTATGGAAGTTGGATAATGAAATTAGAAAGTTTCTAAATGTGGACTTTCTAAGTATAAACTTAAGTTGTTGAGAAATTATTATGGACTATGTGATGGGTGAATGATTTTAAAAGAAACTATGGGTTATGTAAGCCATGAGTGGCAAAATTGTAAATACTTGTTAAAGATGGAAGTTTAGCCTTGTATGACAATAAGGTAATTATGAGACATTATTTGGAGAACTTAGATGTTTAGGATCTATGTATTTGGATCTAATCATGGGAATTGATTGGCGGACCTAGGGTTATGTACTTTGGATTAAAATAAATAGAATATTAACTGAGGTTGGACCAATGGCATTTTGGTAATTAATGGAATAAATGAACAAAAAGGGTGAGGCTCGGCCATAGGTATGGCCGAACCCCACAAGTATGGTTTATGGATTTAAATACTGCAAATCAAGTGGGACTTGGTGTTGACTTATTATTATATTCTAAGGTAACGGGATCTCACAAGCGGTGTGCGATCGACGATCGAATCTTGGAACGGGAATGCAAGGACTTGTGAACGGTCTTTGGTAGGATTCCACCTCTTTGAAACCATGGGTTTAAGTACATTGTCTTTATCTTATTTTTTAAGAAATTTATATTGCAAAGATTATGTTTCAAAATATGATTTTATATGCTATGTTTATTTGAATAAAATAGCATGTGTTTTATATGTTCCGAATATGAGCTTTTAAATGCTATGATTTGTATAATTGCATAGCATATGGACATTTGCATCTCATACATGGCATGGGAGGGATGACTGGTAACCGGGGACCCACACTCCGTCGAAGCGTCCGTAAAACACTAGTGGGGGATACCTTAATGATGAGAATCTCATCAATAAGATACTATGTATAATACTTTGATGATGAGAATCCCATCAAGAGGATACTATGTATGAAGACCCTGGTGATGAGCATTCCATCAGGGGATACCTTGATGATGAGAATCCCATCAAGAGGATACTATATATCCGGATATCCACACTCCGTCGGGGCGTCCGTAAAACACTCGTGGAAAGAAATACCTTGATGAAGAGAATTCCATCAAGAGAGAAGACCTTGGTGATGAGAATTCCACCAGGAAGATACCTTGATGAGGAGAATTCCATCAAGAGTATACCCTATATTTTGTAATGGGCGGGACTCATTGCATATGATAGCATGGCATGGCATTGAATCAGCATGATTATGATTTTTATTATCATGCAAGGTTTCTGGTTTTATCGGTATGATTGGATCTTTATTATCATACACTGTTTTGGATACAATGTTTTGAAAGTAGGGAATGATTTATTATAATTGGTTTTGATATATATTATATCAGGATTATCAGTACTAACCCATGTGTTGACCCTAATTGGAATACCTACTGGGCGCGTTGTACTAACGCCCTACTTCTACCCTTTAGTGGATGATGCAGGAAACGAAGAAAAAGTTAAATGCAAGAAGGGACAAGCATAGGAGCTCCGAACATTTTTAGTTTATATTTTATTTAAGATATTCATAGGCTTGTATTTGAGTATCTGGAATTCGGATTGTAATAACTTAGATGGATTTCCTATGGATGGATGTCTTATTGGATAATTGCATTATGATAATGATGATTAATGACTTGACGTACTTTGTTATCTAAACGGAATAGAACTTGGTTCTATTATGATTCCGCAATTTGGATGTTATGATTCCGCATGTTATGATTTTTATTCCGCATGTTGATATTGCTATGTGTGAACCGTATTCTTGGACTGAGTCCATACACACATAGGGTTGGGCAGTTAAGGGTCGGACTGTGGAAGTGCGGACTTAGCTCGCGTCATGACGTCTAGTGGTCTATCACTCTACTCTGTTATTAAAAAAAAATTACTCTGAATTTACGGGAAGAAGCGAGTGAAAAATGGCAGGGCGTTACAAAACCTAGGCGACAGTTTCCCTTTCTTCCCAAATCGCATGTGTCCCTTTCGTGGCGAGACTTTTAAGAACACTAAGTCTCCCACCTCAAACTCAATGAACATCCTTCTCTTGTCAGCGTAGCTCTTCTGATGGCTCTGTACAGTAAGTAGATGCTGTCGTATCAACTTAATCTGCTCCGTAGTCTCTGCAACTAGGTCGGGTCCAATAAGTGCAGGTTCACCAGCTTCTGTCCAACACACTGGTGATCTACATGGAGCATCATACAATACCTGGAATGGAGCCATCTGGAGGCTTGCCTGGTAACTGATGTTGTAAGAGAACTCCACCAGCGGAAAATGATCCTCCCATCCACCCTTGAAGTCTAGCATACATACTCTCAGCATATCCTCCAATGTTTGTATTGTCCTCTCCGACTGTGCATCAGTCTGTAGATGGAATGCTATGTTAATAATAGATCTGTCCCCATTGCCGACTGCATGCTCTGCCACACTCTGCCGGTGAATAGGCCATCTCTGTCGGACACAATAGTCTGGGGAATTCCATGTAGTCTAATGATATCCCTGATGTACCGTCGACCCAAAGTCTCAGATGAATCTGTCATCTTGATAGAAAGAAAGTGTGCGGATTTGGTCAATCGATCTACCACGACCCATATTGCATCGTTGCCCTTTGATGACCTTGGCAACCCTGTCACAAAATCCATGGAAATATGTTCCCATTTCCACTCCGGCACTGGTAAGGGTTTAAGTAACCCTGGTGGCTTCTAATGTTCAGTGTTATCCTGCTGACAAGTTAGGCAGTGAGCAACAAACTCTGCCACATCCCTCTTGAGTCCATGCCACCAATAGTGTCTCTTCAGGTCATGATACATCTTGGTGCTGCCCGGATGAATAGAGAGTTTGGTTTGGTGTGCCTCGACCAATAACTCTGTTCTGCAGCTCTTAGACACATATATCCTACCTCGAAATACAAGACCTTGTCCCAGTCGTAACTCCCATTCTGGTATAACCTCACCAGTAGACATCTTAGCCCATATCTCCTCCACTTCCGGATCTGTCCGTTGCTCTTGTTCAATCTTGGAGACCATGTTGGATTGTATGATCAGATTATACATACTCCCATGGTTCTTGATATACAAATTGAACTCTCGAATGGTATTCAGCATCTCCCATTCCTTCCTGATCAAACTGGCCACTGTTGCATGTGACATGCGGCTGACGGCATCTGCCACTTTGTTCGCCTTGCCAGGATGATATCGAAGCGTAAACTCATAATCTTGTAGATATTTCATCCATCTGTGCTGCCTCATGTTGAGTTCCTTCTGATCAAACAAATATTTCAGGCTTTTGTGATCTGAAAACACCTCAAACTTCTCGCCATAAAGATAGTGTCTCCAGTTTTTGAGAGCGAAGACCACTGCGGCTAGTTCCAGATCATGCGTGGGATAATGGCGTTCATGAATCTTCAACTGTCTTGAACATAAGCTACCACATGTTGACTTTGAGTGAGAGAACACCCAAGTCCCTCTCCTGAGGCATCACAATATACTTCATAGCCCTTGCCCCTTTCCTGCAAAATCAGAATAGGAGCAGTGGTAAGCCTCTCCTACAGTTCCTCGAATCTCCAGTTGCATACATCCGACCACTCAAATTTGACTCCTTTCTGAGTCAGTCGGGTAAGTGGAGATGCAATCTTGGAGAAGTCCATGATAAACTTCCTATAGTAACCAACCAATCCTAGAAAGCTACGGATCTTGTCACATTCTTTGGTGCTTTCCATTCTCTCACTGCCGCCACCTTAGCCGGGTCCATGGCTATACCTTCCGCTGATATAATGTCCCAAGAAGTTAACCTCAGATAGCTAGAATTCACACTTACTTGCTTTTGCATACAGCTGGTGCTTCTTCAGAGTGTCCAAGACTATCCGTAAATGCTCAGCATGCTCATCCTGACTTTTGGAATAAATCAAGATGTCATCAATAAACACAATCACAAACTTGTCCAAGAAAGAACGGAAGATCCTGTTAATCAGATCCATGAATACAGCTGGTGCATTGGTAAGTCCAAACGGCATGACGACATACTCATATAGTCCATACCGCGTCCTGAAAGTTGTCTTCTCTATGTCCTCCTCCCTAACTCAGATTTGATGGTAGCCGGACATCAGATCAATCTTGGAGAAATGACTGGAATCCCTGAGTTGATCGATAGGTGATCAATCCTGGGTAGAGGGTACTTGTTTCTAATAGTCAGCTGGTTCAATTTTCTGTAATCTACACTTCTTCTTCACAAATAATATCGGGGCTCCCCAAGATGATGTGCTGTTCCTGATGCATCCTAGTCTAAGTAGTTCATCAATTTGTTTCTTTAGCTTGGACATCTCAGCTGGTGCCATCCGGTAATGTGGCGACGACACTGGAGTAGTGGCAGGGTACAGCTTGATCTCAAATTCAATCTCCTTCTTGGGTGGCAAGCTAGGGAGCTCTATTGGGAATGCCTCTGCGTAGTCTTTCCCTACTGCCAGAAGTTCAGCCACCAGTGCCTTGTTTAATCTGATGTTGTTCAGTATAAGGTGGTTCAATTCTTCATGCAGTCTTCTAGTCATAGGGATGCTCTGTTTGTTAGCATGTACCAATCCACGCCAAAAATGATGTCGTACTCAGTCATCTCGAGTACCAGATAGTTGAACTCAAATCTGAATCCAGCGAGTTCAGTGTTTACCGCCGTGCATATAAGTCCCAATGATGTGTCTCCGACGGGGGATACAATAGTAAGTGATGTGGACAATTTTTACACTAAGGTGCCAGTAGCAGATATAGATGCAGTAGACACAAATGAGTGGGATGCTCTAGAATCAAATAATGTGAAAGCATAGGAACTACCGACTACTGCCATACCTTGAATCACGGAGTGATCCACTGCCTCTGGGGGAGGAGCTAAGGTATACAGCCGTCCAAATCCTGTCGAGTTAGGTGTCCGTCCCGGCTGGTTGTACGCCCTGGATCCTCATGAATGAGCAGACCCTCTCACTCCAGGGGTTCCTTTCGCCCTCTAGTGCCAAACCCTATATTTTTATGTATAAGGACCATTAAGGACAAAAAGGATTGGATGAGGTTCGGCCATGATGTATGGCTGAACCCCATCAAATGATCTAATCATGGGTACGTGATTTTTAAGAGAAAATGATGAACCAACATGGCCGAACCCCATGGAAGTATGTTATTGATTTTAATGGGTTTTAAAGGATGAAAATGATGGAAGTATGTTATTGATTTTAATGGGTTTTAAAGGATGAAAATGATGGAAGTATGTTAGTGATTTTAATGGGTTTTAAAAGATGAAAATGATGGAAGAATGGTAGTAATTTTAAATGGGTTTTAAATGTTGTAAATGATGATTTAAAATGAAGAGATGATGAAGAACAATGGACCATGGGTTCGGCCATGTTGTATGGCCGAACCCCATGGAGAATGTCTTATGGACTTAGGTTGTTTTTATCAAGTTAAATGATTAACTTATGTGATTGGATTAAATAAATCAAAAGATGGAATGATCTTGGACCCACATTGATTAAAATGATCAAGGACTAAAAAGAGGGGCCCAAAACCAATAGAGTGAGGTTCGGCCATGTTGTATGGTCGAACCCCACTAAGGCATTTTGTGGACTTAAACATGGTTCAGCCCCAATGTATGATGGAAACCTCTTAGGGGACTTAACCGGATAAAAGACTAGGATGGTAAAGGGAGATGAACCTAGGATGATGTAGGGGTTGATGGAATTAAATGGATCACCAAATTGATTATGTATATGTGTTAAATGTAATAAGGTAATGAGATTTCACAAACGGTGTACGATTGGCTTGACGCGATTGGTAAGCGATTTTTGGACGAAAACGCAAGGACACGATATTTGGTCATTGGTAGGATTCCTACGTCATTGAAAACCATGGAATATGTATATGTGATGTTCTTACTTCTATATTAATTTTGGTATCAAAGTACTATGTTTCAACTATGAGATTTTAATGCTATGATGTTTATTATTATATAGCATGTTTGCACTTGCATCTCATGCATGGCATGGGAGGGATCAAATGAGGGGAGTCCACGCTCTATTCGGATTTCCGATAAACAATTGTGGGGAGGAATCCACACTGATTCCAATAGATGTACGATTGAATTGTAACCGAAGTCCACGCTCCGTTCGGTGGGACCGATAAGGCATTCGTGGGGAGAGATATATTGTGTTTGAAGTGTAACCGGAGTCCACGCTCCATTCGGTGGGACCGATAAGGCATTCATGGGGAGTCATGACAATACCTTGATGTGGATTATCCATCAAGAGGAATACTATGTGATTGTAATATGGATGATGGGTGGGATTCATGGCATATGACACCCATGGCATGGCATTGATATTATATGTACCTATGCGATTTTTATAATAACCCATGTGTTTGACCCTACTCGGAGTACCTACTGAGCGCGTTGTCTAACGCCCTACTTCTACCTTAGATGATGACATAAGAAATGGACGGAACGAAGGACGCGATAGGAGCCAAGCTTAGGAGCTTGGATGAGCTAGATCTATTTTATTTAAGTTTTTATTTTGGACATGTAATTTGAGTAATTAGCTTGTTGGGATTGTAATAACTTAGACTATTTGTTATGGTTTGGATTTTAATTTTGGACATTATAACTTAAGTTGATTATTATTAAGTGATGGACTTCCTTGCTATTTAAAAATGGATAGGATCGAACTCTATTATAATTCCGCATTATGTTTAATTCCGCAAGTTTAACCTTATTGCGTGTGAACCATTTTAGTGGACTTAGTCCACGCACACGTATTGTTGCCTAGTTAAGGGCTGGGCTTTGGAAGCTCGGACTTAGCTCGCGTCATGACATCCAGCTCTCTCTCACTCTTTTATTTTCAAAAAAAAAAATTAGACTCTAATTTTCGGCGAGTGAAAAAGGGCGGGGCGTTACAATTTCCATATGCATGGTAACCATATCCACAACAAGAAATGAATGTATGATCCACGTACTTTGTGTCTCATTCCAATATTACATTATGTGGAATGACTTTTGTTCGTAGACACCTTGCCTTTGCTAAAGCCTTAAAATACCACATGAAATGACATCACACACCTGGGCAATATGTTTGAATTGGTAAATTAAATGTACCCAAGGTACTTGGATTGGTTTGGATCCAGGAGAGATTTAAAACATCCATGTTTTGTGCATACCTTCAGAAGGATGAATTGAATCTTCAAATGGCATGAAAATAGTGTGAATGTATTTATCATCACTGGCATTCAAAGGTGTATACGCAAATTTTGATGAACTATGAATATCGCAAGCACACACACACATACAAAATACCCAGTCATCCTTCAAGTTTAAAACCCTGATCGAAGGATAGACTAGTCGGAGGAACAGACAGGTCGGTAGAACAGACATAGAAATAATCTCCTTGATGGACAAATCTGATGAAGAAGGAGGAGTAAATGTAAAAAATAGACACCCTGAGTCATAAAAGCCTTATTCGATTTATCTGTAAAATCGAAGTTGTGTCTCTCAAATTGAGACACATCTGGATGGACTAGATGACTTCGTGGAAATAATCACTCAGAGTACCCACGAAGAAATCTCTGCATTAAGAAAATTAATCGTCAACCTTTCCCGACGTATAGACCCTTCTCCTCCAGCATCTCATCCTCAGGATGGCTCTAATTAGGATAGTTTTCTCATGAATTGTGATTTATATTTTGGAAAAATTATGTTAATGATCTGTCTAAGCATCCATTTGCCCCTCTCCCAAACCATGTACTGATATGTTTATCAATAAAATGATATGGTTTGATTTTGTGTGTGCTAATTTGATAAAATGCCTTCTATCTCATGTCTATTTTAACATGGATTTTAGACTATCATGCAGGTTGTTAGGGAGATAAGGATCGGGTTGAGATATTGCACACACCCTTAGAATTTGGGGGAGCACAAAATATGTGCTAATTAGCTGTTGTAAGGAGGAAGATGAATGCAAGCTTGAAAGAAAGCTTAAAGGAAAATAAACTTAGAAGCAACTGAGTTTATGGGGGAGTGAAACTGGAGAAACAAAAAATTACAGCTTACTCCATGGGGGAGATGAGTCAAAGAAGCTACAAAAGATAGCTTGGAGAATGGGGAGAAGACTCTAGGGAAGCTAGGACATTATCCTAACTCATGGAAGAAATCTGTAACGCCCCACCCTTTTTCACTCGCTTCTTCCCGTAAATTCAGAGTCTATTTTTTTTTTTTTTTATATAGCAGAGTAGAGTGACAGAGCGCGGGACTTCACGACGTGAGGTAAGTCCGAACTTCCAAAGTCCGACCCTTAACTGGCCATCCCTATGTGTGTATGGACTGAGTCCACGAAAAATGGTTCACACATAGCAATATCAACTTGCAGAATAAAAATCATAATCTGCAGAATCATAACATCAAAATGCGGAATCATAATAGAACAGAGTTCTATTTCATTCTGATAGCAAAGTACATCAAGTCCTTGTCCATAATTAAAACATCATAATTATCCAATAAATCATTCGACCATCTAAGTTATTACATTCTGAAATCCAAATACTCAAATACAAGTTCATGAGTAACTTTACTCAAAACATGTAAAATAAGTCTTCCAAGCTCCTATGCCTGGTTCGTCTTACGTTCATCGTTCCCCTGATTACCTGTATCATCAACTAGGGTAGAAGTAGGGCATTAGAACAACGCTCCCAGTAGGTATTCCAGTTACGACTAACACATGGTTAGTATAAAACATATATGATAATATCGCAATGTCAAAACCATATAAAATCCATGCCATGCAATGATTACAAATGCAATGAGTCCCACCCATCACATGTACATAAATGTACCCACCACATAGGCCTTCCGGACGCCCCGGCGGAGTGTGGACCCTCCGATTTCTTCCTGATGGAAAAGCACATCAAGGTACACCACATAGGTTTTTTGAACGCCCCGACGGAGTGTGGACCCTTCGGTTACCAAATCCTTCACACCATGCCATGCATGAGATGCCAATGAAACACATGTTATTTTATAACATAAAACATAGCATTGAAAATCAATTTTTAAAACATAATCAATCCGTGCTATTTTAAACAATTTAAACATAGCATTTGAAATTCAATAATAAAACATATCCCTTGCAACATATTTTCATCAAACATAAAATAAAACAAAGTACATAAACCATGGTTTCAAAGAGGTGGAATCCTACCAAAGACCGTTCACGAGCCCTTGCGTTTCCATCCAAGATTCGATCACCGATCACACCGCTTGCGAGATCCTGTTACCTTTTATAATATAATAATAAATCAACACCAACTCCCACTTGATTACAAGGTTCCAAGTCCATAGACAAACTCCAACGGGGTTCGACCATACACCATCGCCGAACCCATGGCTTACCATTTTCACACCTATTTACTAAAATGCCATTGTTCATAACCATAGTCTTTTTTCTTTGCTTAGGTTCCAAATCATCCATACATGTTTCTTTTAATCCAAAACACATAGTCCATAAAATAATTCATGGGGTTCGGCCATATACCATGGCCGAACCCAATATCCAATATTCTCACATATTTACAAAAATGCCATTAGTTCCCTTATTCCTTTAAATCTACAATAACTAGACCCTATAAATTTCCTTAACCAAACAAGTCCATCAAACACAACTCATGGGGTTCGGCCATACACCATGGCCGAACCCATGATCCTCCACTTTGGCATGTAATTACCATTTTGCCACTACCTTCATCAATAATTCATATCACATGTTTGTATCCTTCCCTTTATTTAAAAATATACAAAACATAACTCATAAAATAGGTTCATAATTCGATTCATCAATCAGTCCTTAACCATGAATTAAAATGCCATTTGATCCCTTAATTTGGACCATGGGGTGCGGCCATACACCTAGGCCGAACCCTATGATGTATAGTTTCCAAATTAAACTCCACCTTTCCATAATTGGAAGGTTTCCAAATTTAGATTTCACCTTCCAAAAATAGAACTTCCCCTGTTAGTCTCCCCTTCTATTATTAGAAGATTTTCATATTTAAACTTACTAAAATTATCAACCTCCTTCCATAAATGGAAGGTTTCCAAATTAAGTAAACCCTTCCATAATTAGATTGTTTCCATAAATAACCTACTCCTTTCCATAATTGGAGTGCTTTCCAATTTAGCAACTCCTTCCATGTTTAGAAGCTTCCTTATTAAGTAAACACCTTCCATAATTGGAAACTTTCTAAATTTAGGAAACACCTTCCACACTTTGATGGTTTCCAAATTTAGACACCATCTTTCCATAATTGGATGCTTTCCAATTTTAGCAACCGATTCTAAAATTAGATTAGTTTCCTATTTTAATCTCCATTCCGAAAACTACTCCATGGGGTTCGGCCATATAACATGGCCGAACCCTATGGTTCATGATCTTGGCCATTAGTTTAGATCCATTAAAAAAATCGATCACCAATATATAAAATATTTGGTGGGGTTCGGCCATACACCATGGCCGAACCTCACCCCTTCTTTTCATTACTATTGATCCAATCACTTAGCCATAAAACAATCATGGTTCGGCCATGCCATGGCCGACCCATATTCTTTCATTGTCCTCTTGAATCTAAAACCAACAACCATCAAAGGTTTCTATGATCTAAAATCTAAGAACATAAAATCAAATATCTCCATGGTTTTCAATCCATGAATTAAACACTTCTTTCCATGGGGTTCGGCCATGCACTATGGCCGAACCCTATGGTTCTTTCTTTTCCATTTAAATTATTGAATCATCATCCAAACTTCTTCCATGGGGTTCGGCCAAACACCATGGCAGAATCCTATGGTTCTTTATTTAAAGATAAAATTATTAAACAAGATACTAACCTTTTCCAATTCCGGGCTCTTCCAAATCTTTCTCCTTTCTTCTTAATTTTCCTCCAACCAAGACACCTCTTGCTAGCCGAGTAACCTTCTTCTTCTTCTTGGTGTAGACGAAAATAATCAATTGGGAGAGAGAGAGAAAGAAATCGGCCTAAGGGTTATCTCCTTATATGAGCTCCAATTAATCCAAATGGGGAAGGTGCCATGCACCCCTCCCTTGCCTTAGATGGCAATGCCATGTGGCCTCTTGCTTGGATTAGCAATTGCCGACCTCCCTTGCTCTTCTTAATTAAATCCTTCCTTAGTCCCTATTTAGAATGTACTTTGCGCCCTTATTCCCTTCTTTAATTATCTCATGCGCATAGTCCTAGATTTTATATCTAAAATTCGGCCATGATAATCTTTTAATTAAATGCATCACTAAATTAATTCAAACCCATTTAATTTTCATTGGAACCAATCCCCAAATTCGTTGGGTCCTAATTGGGTCATGGCCCAATTCTTTATCCACATAAGATCCAATCTTAAGTTCATAATTAAAATGGATAATGTTCATATAAAATAAAAAATTGAAAATCCAGGGTATTATAATACAACTCTTTTTAAAAATTTTCGTCCCGAAAATCGAGTGAAGTAGGGTTTCAAACATTTACCTAAATAGCTTAGGATGAGCTTTCCTCATTTCCGACTCGAGTTCCCATGTACCTTCCTCAATGCCATGTCGATCCCATACTATCTTGACAAACTGGATCGCTCGATTCTGTAACACCCTTTGTTCTGTGTCCACGACTCAGACAAGCTTTTTGACATATGTTACGTCGCTCTGAACCTCTATGTCTTGTACGTTCAGTACGTGAAAAGGATCAGGATTATACTTTCTCAACATCGATATATGGAACACATCGTGTAAAGATGCCAACTGTGATGGGAGTGCCAACTGATAAGCCACGTCCCCCATCCTTCTTATGATTGCAAATGGTCCCACATATCTTGGCGACAATTTCCCTTTCTTTCCAAATCTCATGTGTCCCTTTCGTGGCGAGACTTTCAAGAACACCTTGTCTCCCACTTCAAATTCAAGGAACCTCCTTCTCTTGTCAGCATAGCTCTTCTGACGACTCTGCGCAGTCAATAAATGTTGTCGTATCAACTGTATCTGCGCCGTAGTCTCTGCAACCAATTCTGGTCCAATTAGTGCAGGCTCATCGGCCTCTGTCTAACACACTGGTGACCTACAAGGTATACCATATAATGCCTCAAATGGCGCCATCTGGAGCCTTGCCTGGTAACTGTTGTTGTACGAGAATTCTACCAACGACAAGTGATCCTCCCATCCACCCTTGAAATCTAGCATACATGTTCTCAACATATCCTCCAGTGTCTGCATTGTCCTCTCAGACTGTCCATCAGTCTGTGGATGAAATGCTGTAATAATCAATAACTCTGTTCCCATGGCCGACTGCAAGCTCTGCCATACTCTGCCTATGAATCGACTATCTCTGTCAGACACAATAGTCCGAGGTATACCATGCAATCTGATGATATCCTTAATATACCGCTGACCCAAAGTCTCAGATGAGTCTGTCATCTTAATGGGATTGAAATGTGCAGACTTATTCAGTCGGTCTACCACGACCCATATCGCATCGTTGCCCTTTGATGACCTTGGCAACCCTGTAACAAAATCCATGGAAATGTGCTCCCATTTCCATTCCGGTACTGGTAAGGGTTTGAGTAACCCTAGTGGCTTCTGATGTTCCATCTTAACTTGTTGACAAGTTAAGCAATGTGCTACAAATTCTGCCACATCTCTTTTGAGTCCGTGCCACCAGTAATGTCTCTTGAGGTCGTGATACATCTTAGTGCTGCCTGGATGAATAGAGAGTTTGGCCTGATGTGCCTCGACCAATAACTCTTGATTTTTGTTTTGTTTCCGAGGAAATACATCCTATATTGCTATGTTTGATAATCTGATTATTTTGACTGTACTTCCTTTGCTATCATCCGTCTGAGTCTAACGAACTAAATTAATGACGAGACTGAATTAATTTACTCTGAGAGATTCAAGTTTCGGGTTCGCTCTGATACCAACTATAACGCCCCGCTCTTTTTCACTCGCTTCTTCCAGTAAATTCAGCGTCTATTTTTTTTTTTTTTTATAACAGAGTAGAGTGATAGAGCGCGGGACGTTATGACGCGAGCTAAGTCCAAACTTCCAAAGTCCGACCCTTAACTGGCCAACCCTATGTGTGTATGGACTGAGTCCACGAAAAATGGTTCACACATAGCAATATCAACTTGTGGAATAAAAATCATAATCTGCTAAATCATAATAGAACCGAGTTTTATTCCATTCAGATAGCAAAGTACATCAAGTCCTTGTCCATAATTAAAACATCATAATTATCCAATAAATCAATCGACCATCTAAGTTATTACATTCCGAAGTCCAAATACTCAAATACAAGTTCATGAGTAACTTTATTCAAAATATGTAAAATAAGTCTTCCAAGCTCCTATGCCTGGTCCGTCTTACGTTCATCGTTCCCTTGATTACTTGTATCATCAACTAGGGTAGAAGTGGGGCGTTAGAATAACGCGCCCAGTAGGTATTCCAATTACGGCCAACACATGGTTAGTACAAAACATATATGATAATATCGCAATGTCAAAACCATATAAAATCCATGCCATACAATGATGACAAATGCAATGAGTCCCACCCATCACATGTACATAAATGAACCCACCACATAGGTCTTTCGGACGCCCCAGCGGAGTGTGGACCCTCCAGTTTCTTTTTGATGGAAAAGCACATCAAGGTACACCACATAGGTTTTTCAGGCGCCCGACGGAGTGTGGACCCACTGGTTACCAAATCCTTCACCCCATACCATGCATGAGATGCCAATGAAACACATGCTATTTTATAACATAAAACATAGCATTGAAAATCAATTTTTAAAACATAATCAATCCGTGCTATTTTAAACAATTTAAACATAGCATTTGAAATTCAATAATAAAACATATCCCTTGCAACATAATTTCATCAAACATAAAATAAAACAAAGTACATAAACCATAGTTTCAAAGAGGTGGAATCCTACCAAAGACCGTTCATGAGTCTTTGCGTTTCCATCCAAGATTATATCACCGATCGCACCGCTTGCGAGATCCCGTTACCTTATAATATAATAATAAATCAACACTAACTCCCGCTTGATTACAAGGTTCTAAGTCCATAGACAAAACCCCACGGGGTTCGACCATACACCATGGCCGAACCCATGGCTTACCATTTTCACACCTATTTACTAAAATGCCATTGTTCATAACCATAGCCCTTTTTCTTCGCTTAGGTTCCAAATCATCCATACATGTTTCTTTTAATCCAAAACACATAGTCCATAAAATAATTCATGGGGTTCGGCCATATACCATGGCCGAACCCAATATCCAATATTCTCACATATTTAAAAAAATACCATTAGTTCCCTTATTCCTTTAAATCTACAATAACTAGACCCTATAAATTTCCTTAACCAAACAAGTCCATCAAACACAACTCATGGGGTTCGGCCATACACCATGGCCGAACCCATGATCCTCCACTTTGGCATGTAATTACCATTTTGCCACTACCTTCATCAATAATTCATATCACATGTTTGTATCCTTCCCTTTATTTAAAAATATACAAAACATAACTCATAAAATAGGTTCATAATTCGATTCATCAATCAGTCCTTAACCATGAATTAAAATGCCATTTGATCCCTTAATTTGGACCATGGGGTGCGGCCATACACCTAGGCCGAATCCTATGGTGTATAGTTTCCAAGTTCAACTCCACCTTTCCATAATTGGAAGGTTTCCAAATTTAGATTTCACCTTCCAAAAATAGAACTTCCCCCTGTTAGTCTCCCCTTCTATTATTAGAAGATTTCCATATTTAAACTTACTAAAATTATCAACCTCCTTCCATAAATGGAAGGTTTCCAAATTAAGTAAACCCTTCCATAATTAGATTGTTTCCATACATAACCTACTCCTTTCCATAATTGGAGTGCTTTCCAATTTAGCAACTCCTTCCATGTTTAGAAACTTTCCTTATTAAGCAAATACCTTCCATAATTGGAAACTTTCTAAATGTAGCAAACACCTTCCACACTTTGATGGTTTCCAAATTTAGACACCATCTTTCCATAATTGGATGCTTTCCAATTTTAGCAACCAATTCTAAAATTAGATAGTTTCCTATTTTAATCTCCAGTCCAAAAACTACTCCATGGGGTTCGGCCATACACCATGGCAGAACCCTATGTTTCATGATCTTGGCCATTAGTTTAGATCCATTAAAAAAATCAATCACCAATATATAAAATATTTGGTGGGGTTCGGCCATACACCATTGCCTAACCTCACCCCTTCTTTTCATTACTATTGATCCAATCACTTAGCCATAAAACAATCATGGTTCAGCCATGCCATGGTCGACCCATATTCTTTCATTGTCCTCTTGAATCTAAAACCAACAACCATCAAAGGTTTCTATGATCTAAAATCTAAGAACATAAAATCAAATATCTCCATGGTTTTCAATCTTCCAAAACCCATGAATTCAACACTTCTTTCCATGGGTTTCGGCCATGCACTATGGCCGAACCCTATGGTTCTTTTTTTTCCATTTAAATTATTGAATCATCATCCAAACTTCTTCCATGGGGTTCGGCCAAACACCATGGCCGAACCCTATGGTTCTTTATTTCAAGATAAATTATTAAACAAGATACTAACCTTTTTCAATTCCGGGCTCTTCCAAATCTTTCTCCTTTCTTCTTAATTTTCCTCCAACCAAGACACCTCTTACTGGCCCAGTAACCTTCTTCTTCTTCTTGGTGTAGACGAAAACATTCAATTGGGAGAGAGAGAGAAAGAAATCGGCCGAAGGGTTATCTCCTTATATGAGCTCCAATTAACCCAAATGGGGGAAGGTGCCATGCGCCCCTCCCTTGCCTTAGATGGCAATGCCGTGTGGCCTCTTGCTTGGATTAGCAATTGCCGACCCCCCTTGCTCTCCTTAATTAAATCCTTCTTTAGTCCCTATTTAGAATGTACTATGCGCCCTTATTCCCTTCTTTAATTATCTCATGCGCATAGTCCTAGATTTTATATCTAAAATTCGGCCATGCATAATCTTTTAATTAAATGCATCACTAAATTAATTCAAACCCATTTAATTTTCATTGGAACCAATCCCCCAATTCGTTGGGTCCTAATTGGGTCATGGCCCAATTCTTTATCCACATAAGATCCAATCTTAAGTTCATAATTAAAATGGATAATTTTCATATAAAATAACAAATTGAAAATCTGGGGTATTACAAAATGAGTTAAGTTGGAGCATAGCTTACGCAAGGGCAGTCTAACCTTGATTCACGAGAATTGTGCATTGAACCATAGGGAAAAACCATGTGTTAGAGCAAAACTTAGTCAATCACTAAACGCAGGAAGCATGGGGGAGTGCTTGAAAATCGATGTTTGCCTACTAATCTTTGTCAATTATATGACAAAACGGGGGAGAAATTAAAAGAAGCTAGAAGACATTAAAACCAATTAAAGGGGTATAATTGGTGAAACCTACGTGCTAGATATAGAAGTATGTCTATGGTTGGAGTTTGGTAGATCAAACTCAAAGAAGATTGGGAGAGAAATCTTCTTAACACTGATAGCTTGGATATGATATGGGTAGTGTTGTTCACTAGGAAATCAGGGAGTATGGGGGAGCTTGAATATAAATCTTGTTTGTCCATAAATGCATATTTATGTTTTGGGACTAACCCCTCTAATGATTATCTAGTGTTGCTTGCTTATGTACTTGAACAGGAAAATGAAATGAAGCAAGCTGAACAAGAATATGTGAAGATCACAGTCTTGTTTTCCATTTGAATATGTACATGTAATTAATGTAACTGGGTAGCTTCTAGGTATTTTTCATGAAATTGACAAAGGGGGAGATTGTTAGTGCCTCGGCTTGGCTAAGTTCCTAAGTTTGTCAATTCCATGACTAGGAAAAAAGCACTTGATAGAAGCTTTCAGACCCAAGGTGATCAAGAGTGAAGATCATGCTTGACCGGATTGAAGGTCATCATTATGACAATCACAAACTAGATATTATGGCCATAGATGTCTTTAGGTGTTACTCACACCTTAGAAAAGACTATCCCTAGGCAAAGTTTGACAGTGAATTGGAACCTAAGTTGGAAATATGTGTTTACTTTCACTGTAAACTCGATCAGTCATTCTCACCGACCCCTTAGTGGAGACAAGATCGACTCATCGTGGTCAAAAAGACTGGTCGACCAGATTGTCATAGGTTCTGGATCATTGAATTATCACTCTGGGAATTCCTCTGATCTAGAGTCTCGTATGCACCGACCCCTCGGTGAAAGGCTGAGACAACCCCTCGTGGTCAATTACTCTTCGATAAGATTTATGAGCTCTAAAACTTAGAACTCAGGTGCTCTCGAGAAAACAGACATACCGGTAGTTCAAAGACGGATCGACAGTAGCCAAGACCGACCCCTCGGTAAAGGGCGACAGGTTGTTCTGTGTATGACTGGTTTCTGGACTTGAAACTTTGTCGACATGGTGTTTCCCCAAGTAGAGCCTCTCGTATGGACCGACCTCTTGGTACCATAATTATCGACCCATCAGTGAGAACAACATGTCGACCGAAAAAAGAATATTACCATTCAGAGTGCATTATTAAGCAACGGTCGAGTTGTTGAACGACAACATTTCTAGTCACTGACTCCTCTGTGCACTCGACCTGTCGATACATTACCGTTACTGTAACTGGTTGCCTTCTCTATATAAACTAATCTTTGTGCAAACTATTGGCATCCTATTGCAAAATCAGTTGGACCTCATGATTATCAGTGAGCTTCAACAAGGGCCAATAGAAGGATCACTCTCTCTCTCGTGCTTACACTTGGGAATCATATACAACCAATCTTATGGATTGAGTTTGTGAGAGAGAAATGAAGAAAGTAAAATCATAAACAACCAATCTGTTGATTGAGTTTGTTAGTGAGAAAGAGATAAGAGGAAAAAAACACATAGACAACCAATCTATTGATTGAGTTTGTAAAGGAGGAAAATAAAAGGGGAAGAACATAAACTAGAAAACCTTTGGTATAACCAATTTCGTTGTCGTCCTGGATTGTGATTGTTTTGCGATGACTACAACGCGGAGCGTCGGCACCTGCACACATTGGGTGGATCTTGAGGAAGCACAAATAAAGAGAAAGAGCTTCAAATGTAAGTGTATTTTGGTTTTAATTTTGTTTTAAAACCTTTATTCCGAAAGTGGATTAAGGAACCTTGGTTCCAAAACCACTATAAAAAATCTAGAGCGGCGTCTCCGGCGTATTTGGTGGGTGGAATTCCCAACCAAATGGATAGGTGGAATTCCTAATCTACAGTAGTGGGTGAAATTACCATTTGATTGAGTGAGGTGGAATTCCTACTCTAATTGTGAGGGTGTAAGTCCCCACTTAGTGGATTTAAGGGATAGCTCAAGGTTGAGCGAGTCCTAACAGTGGATGTAGGTTGGCTAACCTAACCTCTTTAAATTGGTCTTATAGTGTTTGATCTTTGTGTGTATGTATTCAGTATTTAAGTACACTTATCAACAAAAATCACTTTACATATTGATTATCTTATTTTAAACATTGTGTACAAGCATTGATAATCAAACATTATGTAAAGGGTCATAATCTTAGTGTGATCACTTAGAGAACTTATAACACTAAACAACTCTTTTGATAAATGTTCCACTGCACTCAAATCAATTAAGAATTTGTAAACACTATGAAAAATGGGATTGACTTATTAACCCCCCCATATGGCCAATCATGTTGTTCTAGCACCATGGATAATGGGACTCTCAATTTCCATAATTTTATTTTCTTGAACCACATTATCTTTAAATGGTACTAATTTATATTTCGATACATATATTTTGTTGATTACCCTTGTGTTCGACCTTGCACTTATTCACTATATTAATCAATGGTTCATGTGCTTGCGAGTAAATTTAAGACACACAAATTACCGTTCTCATTGAAGTCTATGCTAAAGGAAGACAAATACTTCTTGAATGGATCATCATAATTGAAGTGAAGGAAGGACTCCTCGATAGAACTCTGAATCATATTAGCCTCGCACAGATCATCTATGCAGGGAGGTTATCGACACAGGCCGAACACATTGAGTTTTGTTGTTAGATCTTTGAACGACAACTTAAGCATATCACTTTGGCAATTAATGACAGCGTTAGCGGTGGCCAGGAATGGTCGTCCAAGAATTACTGGAATTTGCCCACTCTCACTCTCAACAGGTGTTGAGCACTAAAATATTACATTTTTTGCCCCTGATTATGGACAAGTTAGTCTTGATTTTCTATGTATCACATGCATTTAATATTTTTTTCCTAGTTTTGTAGATAAAAATGAAAATTTTAGGAAAATCCTCTCAATTCAGTGGATAATTGCAAGATTAGAGCTTAAAAGAGAAGACTTGGAATTCTTATAATTTAATTCATGCCACTTTTAGGGTTTTTCATGTAAATTAGTTAATCTGAATCCAATTATGAGAGTCTAAGATTAATTAATTATTTTTAGAATTTAAGTGATGAATTAATTATTAAATTCTGGAAGAGAAAGCCTGAAATTCAAGTGCCAAAGCCTGAAATTCAAGATCAAATGCGCCAAGATCCATTGTATATGGGCCAAGCTAATGATCCACAGGCCAACACTGGGCCAGGCCACACACAATCCCTATGCATATCATACAGTTGGCCCAAGCCAATGTGTAACTCAAAAGCCCAAGTTCTCAAGGTCAAGTTCAAGTCAAGTAGGCCTAAGATGAAGTCCATGAGTTGAGGTCCATGATCCAAAATCCAATAGCTTTATGGTCCAATTTCGAATTTCACCTAAGCCCATACCCAATTACCCATGGCCGAATTTCATAACCATAATACCTCTCTCTTCCATGCAAATTTCATCTCCACCTTCCATTCCTCATACATTCAATGTTAACCCTTCATTTTCATGCAACTCATCTCCACCCTCCATTCCTTATCTTAAATCTCCACCTTTCATCTCATGCATAAAAAAATAGGTCAAACTTAGAGTCACCCATCAAATCCAACCCATACATGCATCACATTAGATATATGCCATCCAACCTATCCATCATCTAGATTAACCTTAGGATCATAGCCATCCATGCATCATATCATCATCTATCCATCTAGGTCATCCATCACTCATTAAAGCCGTTAGATCTTAGGACATTTCATCACAACCATTCACTTTATATAGGTAAAACTCTAGAGCCTCCATGCTAATCCATCTCATAACATACGTGGCATTAAATCTAGGCCATTCATCATATCATCTATCCATCTCCACCTTTAAATCACAACCCTTCCTTAGGTACCATATCATTCCTATAAATTATTTTTATTAGATCACCTTAGAGCCATTAGATTTAAACCCAAAGTAATCTTAGCCATCCATTCATCAAAAACCCTAAGTTAGAACAACTTGGAGCCCAAGTAGCCTCCATGCGCGTATGCCATGTCACCCATCATCTTATCACCACACACCCCACACAGTTTTAGCACTTAAAATTCTCCATGCACTTGGACAAAATCCCATCCAAATACACTCCTAAAATCACTAACACACCTCATCATCTCTATCTTCCATGTCACACAAGAATTTTGCACAACTCCATCCTTCCATTTGAATATCACATTAGGCAACCCTAAGCCACATCATCTTCCTATCATCCATCCATTCATTCATCTCATCTCTTAATCTCATCCATTCATTCATCATTTCATACAACAAACCCTAATCCTACATAACCATTTCCGAAAATCTAATTGCCAAAACCAATCCTATTTTCTCTCATTCTTTTCTTGCACTCCACTCCAAGCTATCCACACACACCCAAATTCGTGTACACCTCTTTGTAACCCTAACCTTTTGCAACTTTTAATCCCAATCACCCAAATCCATTAAGATCCAATCTCATCCTTTCATCCATCAAATTAAACTGAGATTTAATCTTAGCCATCCATCCTTTTCTTGACCTATAAATACCCATTACCCCATAGCCAAAATTCAAATTTGACCTGGAGCTCAAACGGACCAAAGGCTGAGGCGAAAATATCAAGAGACAAGAAGATAAGAGGTCCCACATGATTTTACAAGTGAGAGTTGTAAATTTACATCTCCATTTTGTTTTCATGTTCTTAATTTTATGAATGGTTGTACTTGAATTTTTCCATGAAATAAATAAGAGATGTGCCCTTAAAATCCTTGAAAGTCCTATTATTCAGACTTCTTTTTATGCTCTCTTTTAATTTAATCTTGTATTCTTTGTTTAATTAAAGGACTTAGGTTATGAGTGTTAAATCTAAGAACTAGACTTTAATTAGATTAAAGATTATGAATTTTAATTAAATGGTGTAAATTGATATTTGAATTCGAAGCGTGAATTTCCGATCTAGATCTTCTATTTGTTTATTTATTTTGGGCGATGAGAGAAAAATTCCATAAACACATTTAAATTATGCATTTATTTATTCTGTCATTTACTTTATTTGTCAATTTATTTCCCATCTTTAGTTACATTAGTCACTTTGTAAGTATGTTGTATAAAAGATGTTCAATTTATGTTTTTATTTTATTTCTTGTATGCTCATTCTTTAATTCTTTAATTCATGTATCAAATCAATCCCTTTCCAAAATATTCTTTAACTAGGATTGTAAATATAATTTTCTAATCTTGAACTTTGCAATTTTAATTATAAGACTACATATTCATGATTCACGGATTTAAAAATAAAATGATGAGATTCACAAGTTAAATAAGGATGGTGTTCACTTCATTTTTCCAAATAAATATGTTTTATTTCAAATCTAGTTTTGATTCATTTTTCTCAAGATTACATCATTTTAAAGGTACTAATTTAATTTATAACATATATTATGTAATTTCTTGGGTGTTCGACCTTGCACACATATATTATACAGTCATTTGGTTCATACGCTTGAGATATTATAAATTTAAAACTTTGCAAAATTTTCACATCAACAAGTTTTTGGCACCGCTGCCAGGGAAATCAAATTAAATTATGTACCATTAAATCATGTAATTTTTTGAAAGATTGTTATTTTTGGAATATGTATATTTTTTACAACTCTTTAAAATTGGAAACTTTTTATTTTTGGAAAGTTCTAATTTTAGAAAGTTTCCTTCAATATGAGGTTTTGAAAATATCATTTTTTGGAAGTAAACTATTTTTGAATATTTGCTAACCTTTGAAACTGCCATTTTAGAATTTTCTATTTTTGGAAATTTTCTAATTGTTCGTTTCTTATTTTAGCAAATATGTTTTGATTTTGGAAATCTTTTTTATTTTGGAAAAACATATTTTTAAAAAGTTTTTCTTTTTAGAAAAATCCATTTTTGGAATGTTTTCTATTTTTGGAAACACTCCTATTTTAGAAAAAATCCCAAACTTATAAATTTTCTACATTTAGAAAATCTTATCTAACTTGTAAATCTTTTTAAATTAAGAAATCAAATCAAATCTTGGAAACATGGAATTAAAATCAAATTGGTGAATCTCAATCTTAACTTTCTTAGTCTTGTATTAATTAAAATTTTGGTTTAGGATTTTGAATATTATATTTTTTCACTATTTGTAGTTTTAGGAAAAACATTTAGATTAGGATCATGCATTCTTTGATTTAGACTATACGCCAAGGTTTGTATGTTTTATTTTGCCGGATTTTTAAATGCGCACCTAAAAATTGCTGGAAATATGCATATTAGGCTAAGGTGAGTGCCTAATCGCCTTCTTTTAAACTTTATTTTTATAATGCATTCATATAGAATTTTTTTTTAGGATGTTCATTAATTTCTTTGCTTTAATTAGTTTGCATTTAAATTGCTCATGCATATTAGGGTGCTAGAATCATGCATTAGTATAGATTGATTTATTATTTTTTTGCATATTTACTTGATGTTTGTGTGGTAAATTAGAATTGCATTTTTCACAAAATCTAAAGAAATAAGAAAGTAAAATGGTTCATGCATCTCCTAATAAAATCAATTATGGAAACATTAGGTTTGTTTTAGGGTTTCTTGTTCATTAGGAACCTTTTCAATTCAAATCAATTTTTGGAACCAATGACTAGTTTATCTTCAATCTTGGTGTATAGGATTAGTTCTGTCACCAATGTGTAAACAACCTAAGGATAAGTGGAATATAAGTAGATTTCCAAGTGCTCCTCTATTTACCTGGGAACTACCTGACCATGATTGTGGTTAAACTCTCATTGGAAACTTAGATTGTTTGAAAAGAAAAATAGGAGCAAGTCTAGAGACAATCTTTAGGTTCCTATTAGCCAATAAAAAATTGATTGCATTAGTACAATTCAAATATAGATTTAGGCATTTTCTTATGTGAATTTGTCTGAGCGTGACTGATCGTGTCTGTGTATGCTTAACTGGTCTCATGACTCCACTAATCACTTGGTTAGAGTTACACCTCTTATCACTATATCGATTGTTGCGTCCAGAGCTCAGTCTAGTTCAGTCATAGACATAGATAGTCCACCATTCTCACCACCATCATTATTGTCATTTTCATCACTACATCATCACCCATGGCAGGGGAAATTGAGGAGAAAACTCTCCAAGACTACTTCTCACCAGTCACAACCGATACTCCATCAGGTATAGTTATACCTACAACCAATGTTACCTTTGAACTTAAGCCGACACTTTTATATCTTCTACCAGCTTTTTATGGTCTTGATAGAGAGGATCCATACCTCCATGTCAAAGAATTCTTAGCGATCTGCGCCACCATTAAAACCCAAAGAATCACTGATGAATCTATTCGACTTCGATTATTTTCTTTCTCTCAAAGAAAAAGCGAAATCTTGGTTAAATTCTTTATATACGAATACCATCACCACTTGGGATTAGTTGGTTAATAAATTTTTGAACAAGTTTTTCCTAGTATCGATCACAAACGACTTCAAGAAATAAATGATAAACTTTAATCAAGAAAAGGGTGAACAATTCTGGAAGCATGGGAAAGATTCATAGATATATTAGCAAAATGTCCCCACCATGGCTTTGAAACGTGGAGACGTGTCCAATTTTTCTATGATGGTTTAACCACACCAACTTGTCAAATGGCCGAGTCTATGAAAAATGGCGACTTTTTGAAGCTAACTGAGAACAATGGATGGACATTCCTAGAAACATTGGCGGAGAATTCTCAGCGATGTGATTTCTCCAAGAATGAGAATTTACCACAAATCTTAAAGAAATGAGGTTTGTACGAAGTCAATAGTGACTTTGACGTTAAGTTAGTAATCACAAGCCTAACAAAAAAGGTTTACTCATTAGCCATGACCCAGACGATGAATTCCTCAATAGGAGCGAAAGCAGAATTTTGTGCTTTGTGTTCTAGACTAGGACACACTGCCCAAAATTGTTCTTCCCTAGGATCCAATGCTGAGTGTTCAACCGAACAGGCCAATGCACTCCATAATTTTGGAAAACAGCAAGGAACCCCCTTTTCTGCTACATACAATCCTAATTGGTGAAATCATCCCAATTTCTCTTGGCGTCAAAATCAATCTCCAATGAATCAAAATCCTCTTCAATATCAAAATCAACCATTCAAACCATCTCCAAATCAATCATATCACCCATCACCTCAAAATCAACCTTATCATCCACCCCAGCCAAATTAGTCTTATCAGTCTAATCCTTCACAACAACGTAAACTTTCAATTGAAGATACATTGCAGCAATTTATGCAATCTACTCAACAGGCTATGCACAAGCTTGAAACACAACTTGGACAATTAGTCACTGTTATTGGTGATGAGGAAAAGGGTAATTTTCCACTCAACTTATTCCAAATCCTAAGGGAGAGTATGAGGCTTCATCACCTAAACAAAACGATGTTAAATCAATTATTACCTTGAGGTCAGGGAAACAGGTAGACAATAAAGTGGAAATGCCTAAACCAGAAGAACAAATCAATGATCAATCAAAGCAACCGAATAACTCACTGAGTTCATCCCCTAACCAAAATTCATAGGATTTCTCTACTAAGAAAACATTTCACATAGGGCTCCATACCCTCATAGGTTATCTACAAAACAAAAGATACCTTATGGTGACATACTAAAGATGTTCAAATATGTCAGTATCAATATCCCTCTATTGGACGTCATCAGTCAAGTACCTTGGTATGCCGAATTTCTCACAGACCTATGTACGGTAAAACAGAGAACTAATGTCCCCACAAAGGCTTTTCTAGCAGAAAATGTGAGTGCACTCCACCAACAACCATTTCCAATCAAGCATAAGGATCCTGGATGTCCAACTATTGCTTGTACCATTGGTACATACACATTTGACAGGGCCTTATTAGATCTTGGATCTAGTGTCAGCCTCCTGCCATACTCTTTTTATAAGCAGTTAGGTTTGGGAGAGTTGAAACCCACTTCTATCACCCTACAATTAGCTGACCGTTCTGTGAAAATTCAAAGAGGTGTGATAGAAGACATTCTAGTTAAGATTGACGATTTCTACTTTCTAGCAAATTTTATGGTGTTAGATACACAACCAAATCAGAACGATAATGGGCATATCCCAATCATTCTTGGACGATCATTTTTGGCCACTACAAAAGTTGTGATCAATTGCAAGAATGGTATGCTTCGATTATCATTTGGAGACTTGACAACCGAACTCATTGTTTTTGGCCTATGTCGACAAACTCGCTGCACGACTGATCCATGCGAGGTTAACTTAATCTAGAGTTCTGTTGATGAATTTTTGTTTCACTCCATTTGCAATGATCAGTCTGAAAAATCATTGTGTAGTTTAGACAGGGATTTCAATAAAAATGAAGTGAATGATATCACCATGTTTGAACCTCTTTCCATCTATCTCAGTCCCATCTGTCGAGAAACCACCAGAATTAAAGCTTAAAATACTCCCTAAGACTCTCAAATATTTTTATCTTGGACCTTCAAACACATTGCCAATTATCATAGCTTCATACTAAACTTATGAGCAGGAGTCTTGACTCCTAACTGTTTTAAGAGATCATCGCGAAGTTATAGGATGAGCCATCGCCAATCTAAAAAGAATTATCCTTTCTGTGGTCATGCACATAATTCACTTGGATGAAAATTCCAAAACATCTAGAGAACCACAGAGACGGTTAAATCCTACGATGCAGGAAGTAGTGAGAGCCAAAATTTTGAAATTTCTCGAATCAAGTATCATTTACCCAATCTCTGACAGTGCATGGGTAAGTCCAATCCACGTTGTCCCGAAAAAGTCCAGTGTCACAGTAATAAAAATTGAGGAAAATGAGTTAGTTCCAACACGCGTACACGGGTTGGAGAGTTTGTGTTGATTACCAAAAGCTGAACACTGCCACTCATAAAGATCACTTCCCTCTTCTATTCATCGATCAGATGCTTGAACGTTTAGCCAGTCATGGCTTTTTTTGTTTTTTTGATGGTTGTTCCGGCTATAACCAAATCTATGTTGCTCTTGAGGACCAGGACAAAATAACCTTCACAGGTCCATTATGTACATTCGCCAATCGTCGTATGCCTTTCAGACTATCTAATGCACCCGCCACCTTTCAGTAGTGCATAACCAGTATTTTCTTCGACATTATAGAATGTTTTCTAGATGTCTTCATTGATGACCTTTCAGCAGTGCATAATCAATATTTTCTCAGTATGCCTTTTTTGACCAGTACCTGCACCATCTGACTCTTGTGTTAGTCAGGTGCAAAGAAAAAAACTTGGTACTCAATTGGGAAAAATGCCACTTCATGGTGAAATCAAGAATAGTCATAGGGCACTTAATCTTAGAAAAAGGAATTGAAGTAGATAAAGTAGAAGTTAACCTAATCTCTAATTTGCCAAGACCCTAAACTATTAAAGAGATTAGGTTATTTTTAGGTCATGCTGGATTTTACAGAAGGTTTATCAAAGGATTCAGTGACATATTACGACCTCTCTGTATACTCCTGACCAAGGATGTCGTTTTCAAGTTTGATGAAAAATATGCCATAGCCTTTGAAAAATTGAAAACTCCTTTGACCTCTGTTCCAATCATACAACCACTTAATTGGTCTGTACCCTTTAAAATCATGTGTGATGCCTCTGATTATGTAGTAAGAGTCGTGCTAGGACAAAGAATGAACAAATTACCTCTTGTATTCTATTACGCTAGCAAAACATTGAATAACACAAAGCTTCATTATTCCACGACGGAAAAAGAGCTCTTAGCTGTCGTATTTGCACTAGACAAATTTTGATTTTGCTTAGTGGGTTTGAAGGTCATCATCTATTTTGACACGTTGCACTCAAGTATCTTCTTTCTAAGAAAGATGCTAAGTTCTGCTTGATCCAATGGATACTCTTGTTAGAAGAATTTAACATTGAAATCCGAAGGTTCTGAGAATGTCGTAGCAGACCATTTGTCAAGATTAGTAACTGAGTTCTCTGATGACACCCATCCTATCATTGAGTCCTGCCTGTCCTTAGCTGACTTTCCCAAGTACCATGGTTTGCTGATATTGTCAATTATCTTGTAACCAGTCAAATGCCTCCGCAATTGACTAAACAAGATAGAATTAAGTTTATGGCACAAGTCAAAAAAATTATCTGGGATGATCCATGTCTGTTTAAGCATTGTACTGACCAAATAATTTGTCATTGTATCCTTGAAAAGGAACAACAAAGTGTCATAAGTTTTTGTCATGATCAAGCAGGTGGATGACACTTTAGGATTTTTAGGTTTTGAATTTTAGACTTAGATTTTTTGTAGAACTTTTAATTTTAGTTTTGCTCGAGGACTAGCAAGTTCTAAATTTGGGGGTATTTGTTGAGCATTGAAATATTACATTTTTACCCCTGATGTTTAGGTCACTTAGACTTGATTTTAAATATATAAGATGCATTTAATGGTTTATTTTAGTTTTGTAGGTAAATTCTGAGAAATACAAAAAATCATCATAAATAGTGGATAATTGTCGGAAGAGAGCTTAAAATGAAAGATGTTAGTGCCACGGCTTGCCGAGTCCCTAAGTTTGTTAATTCCATGACTCGGGAAGAAGCACAAAGACTCAAAATGATCAAGATTGAAGATCGTACTCTACCGGATTAAAGCTCATCGTTATGGCATTCACAAAATAGGAATTTAGCCATATATGACTTTATGTGGTACCCACACCTTAAGAGGACCATTCCTAGGCTTAGTTGAATAAATGGTAAAATCATTAAATGTCTAGAGAGTAAGCGTGATAGTGAATTGGAATCCAACTTGGAAATATGTATTTGGTTTCAATATCGCTCTACTAGGCGTTCTGATCGACCCCTCAATGGAGACAGGATAGACCCATCATGGTCAAAGGCTGCTCGGTTAGATTGACAAAAGTTCTGGATCATAGAACTGTCATTCTAGGTGTACCTCTGATCGAGAGTCTCGTATGCACTGACCCCTCTGTGAAAGGCTGAAACGACCCTTCGTGGTCAACGACTTTCCGATAAAGACTTGTGAGTTCTGGACTTTGAACTCAAGTGGGCTCTCGAGAAAACAGACATATAAGTAGTTCAAGACCAATCGAGAGTACCAGGACCGACCCCTCAGTAAAAGGCGACAAGTCGGTCTGGGTATGGTTAGTTTCTGTCTTGAAACTCTGTCAGCATGGTGTTGCCCCAGACTGAGCCTCTCATATGGACCAACCTCTCGGTACCATAACTGTCGACCCATCGGCGACACTGACCTGTCGACCGTGAAAGAATTATACCATTGGGGGTGCATTTAATGTGCAATTGTAGGATTGTTGAACGGTAATAATTTTAGTCACCGACCCCTCTGTGCGCCTGACCTGTCGGTACATGACAGTTGCTGAAACTGGTTGCCTTGTTTATAAATACCAATCTTTGAGCAACCAGTTGGTATTCTTTGGCAAAACAGTTGGACCCACATCATTATCAGTGAGCTTAAACAAGGGCCAACAAAAGTATCACTCTCTCTCTCTCGTACTTACACTTGGGGAATCTAATACAACCAATCATATGGATTGAGGTGTTGAGAGAGATAGAGAGGAAATGATAATTAACTTGGAAATATTTGGTTAAGTCAGTTCCCTAGTCACCCTAGAATAGTGATTGTGTTACGACAGCTACAAGGAGGAGCGTCGACACACATTGGGTGGATCTTTGAAGCACACTTCAACGAGAAAGAGGTTCAAAGGCAAGTACTTCTTAGTTTTAATTTTATTTTAAACATTTGTCCTGAAAGTGGAGTAAGGAGGATTGGCTCTGGAACCACTATAAAAACTTCTAGAGCATCATCACGGGCACAGTGGTGGGTGGAATTTCCGTCCAAATGAATAGGCGGAATTCCTATTCAACATGTGGTAGGTGAAATTCCCATCTGATTGAGTGAGGTGGAATTCCTACCTTAATTGTGAGGGTGTAAGTCCCCACTAGTAGATTTGGGGATGTTCAAGTTGAGAAAGTCCTAACAGTGGATGTGTAACACCCCAGATTTTCAAGATATCAATATATATGAAATTTGCCCATCTAATTTGTGAACTAATGGTTTTGGACCTTAGATGGGTAAGGTATTGGGTCAATGGCCCAATTAAGACTCAACGGTTAGGGTATAAGGTCCAATTTAAAATAAATGGGTAATGTACATTTAATTGGGTCAAGGTTATTATTTGGGTCAAAATGCCCAATTGGGACCTAATGGGTCATGGTTGACTTGGTTGACCACCAAGAGTTCAAGCCTAACTTAATTGGGGCTGAATTAAAATGGGAAGGCAATCAAGTGAGTGAGTTGACTTTAAAGTGATGAGTTAAGTGAGTTGAGTTGATTTGAATTAAATTATATGAGTTAGGTGAGTTGGAATGAGAGTTTCATCTCATGGATAAAACCCCCATTTGAGTCATTAATGGAGAGGTGGGGAGTTTTGTTTATTTCAAATGCAAACAAAAGGATACACGTTGGAGGGAAGGGTGGGAAGTTTCATCTCATAGATGAAACCCCCAAATGGAGCATTAATGGGAGATGAATGGTGTTTGTGGAAATTACACAAGGTCACACAAAGGGTTGCAGCCGTTGGAGACATGGGGTTTCACCTCATGGATGAAACCCCCAAATGGAACTTAAAGGAGGAAGGAAAAAAGGGGTGGGGAGTTACAAAGGGGTGACACGAAGGGACACCACCTTTGGTCGACCTTCATTAACCAAGGAAAGGGTTTTGTTTCCATTAACTCTCTCCCTCTCTCTCCCTCTCCCTCTCCCTCTTGGCTATCTTCTCTCCCTCAAACCATCTTTTGGCCGATCACTCCTCAAGACCAAAGATTTAGAGTTTCATGTCAAATTTCTATCACTCTCACACAAAGCCGAACTATCCCTCTCTCTCAAGTCACAATCTCGGCCAAAGAAGTAAAAAGGAAGAGGTTAAGGAAAGAAAGGATTGAAAGAACAAGTCGGAGCTAAAGAAACTGGAGGAGTCACGGAACCGGTAGGTATTTTGATAAAGTTTGTTTAAAGTAAGGAACCATAGGGTTCGGCCATAGTGTATGGCCGAACCCCATGGAAAAAAAATTAGGGGATGAATATGGCATTTTAATGGGAGGATGAACCATAGGGTTCGGCCATAGTGCATGGCCGAACCCCATGGAAAGACATTGGTTATTTTTATGGGTTTTTGAGGGATGAAAACCATGGAAGGTTATGAATGTTTTAAAAGGGTTTAAAATGGATATATTGTTAAGGACATCAACTATGTTTAATGGATATAAAGAATGGAAAAGAAGGGCACAAAACCAAAGGTTGAGGTTCGGCCATGTTGTATGGCCGAACCCCACCAAGTAATATTTACGGATTTAGGGTTTGCTTAGATATTGAATTGATGTGGATTGTTTAAATAGTTTTAATGGGTTTCAAAACATGAAAATGGTAGATGCATGTTAAGGATTTTTAAAGGGCTTTAAATAGAGGAATACTAATCATTTTACATGGTGTTAAAATGTAATTGGTGAAAGAACCATGAACCATGGGTTCGGCCATGGTGTATGGCCGAACACCATGGAAGGAATATCAATGATTTTGAAGGGATTAAATGGAAGGTGGTTGATGTTTTTAAAAGGTTTAATATGGAAAACATGTGGATGGACTAGGGGTAGTAGATGATGACCTAAGGGTATGAATAAACCCCCATGAAAGGACTTGTTTGTGAGCATAAAAATGGTAATGAATTCAATGAAGAAATGGGATTTAGACATCATAGGGTTCGTCCATGGTGTATGGCCGAACCTCATGAACCATTTGGTGGATCAAATTATGGACTTAAGTATGCTTTAATGAATGAAATGTTAGACATGGATAGATTAATGGCAATATGATAAATAATTAAAAATAATGGACCATGGGTTCGACCATGGTGTATGGCCGAACCCCATGAGGAATGATTTGTAGACTTAGGGTTTAGATGATTACTTTAGTGGTGTTTGATTGACAAATCAAAAGAGGCACTAAAATCAAATAGGTGAGGTTCGGCCATAGTGTATGGCCGAACCCCACAAAGTGTGTTTTTGGACTTAGACATTATTGCAAATCAAATGGGTTATTAGTTTGACTCATGGTTACGTTATAAGGTAACGAGACTTCACAAGCGGTATATGATCGTGAATGGTTATCGGGCGAGAACGCAATGTCATACTAGTTGTCGTTGGTAGGATTCTACCTCTTTGAAACCATGGTTATGTAATGTGGTTTAACTTCTTATTTTGATGGTTTTAGTTGTAAAAATTATGTTTCAAATATGAAGTTTTGATGCTATGACTTGAATAATTGCATAGCATGTGGACATTTGCATCTCATGCATGGCATGGGAGGGATGATATGTAACCGGAGGCCACACTCCGACAGGGCGTCCGCAAGACCACTGTGGGGATACCTTGATATGTATTATCCCATCAAGAGATAACCGGAGGCCACACTCCGATGAGGCGTCCGTAAGACCACTGTGGGGATACCTTGATGAGGAGAATTCCATCAAGAGGATATATTTGATTGTGATGGGGTGGGACTCATTGCATAAGACATATGGCATGGCATTGTTTTTACATGGTTTTATGATTATGTTATATATATGTTTTATGTACTAACCATGTGTTAGCCATTTGGAATACCTACTGGGCGCGTTGTTCTAACGCTCTACTTCTATCCTAGTGGATGATACAGGGAACGAAGGGAATGGTGAGCGTGATCGGAGCCAAGCATAGAAGCTTGAATGTGTTTAATTTTATATTTTGATTACGTTACTTATGGACTTGTAATTTGAGTAAACAGATTTCGGGCATGTAATATCTTAGATATTTTGCTATGGTTTGGATGTATTATTTTGTATATTTAATTTAAGGTAATTTGGTTAAGTGACGAAGTACTTTGCTATCTAAAATGGAATAGATTTAGATTCTATTATAATCCGCAGTTTATGATTTAATCCATATATATATATATATATATATATATATATACATTATTATGTGTGAACCGTATTCATGGACTTAGTTCATGCACACATAGGGTTGGCCAGTAAGGGTCGAACTTTAGAAGTTCGGACTTAGCTCGCGTCGTGACGTCCCGCTCTCTATGACTCTTTGTTTAAAAAAAAAATAGACTCTGATTTTCGGAAAGCTTAGTGAAAAGGGCGAGGCGTTACAGGATGTAGGTTGGCTAACCGAACCACTATAAATTTGGTCTTATGGTGTCTGATCTTTGTGTGTTTGTATTTAGTATTTAAGTACTCTTCTCAACACACATCATTTTGCATGTTGATTATCTTATTTTACACATTGTGCACAAGCATAAATAATCAAGCAATATGCAAAGGGTTATAAACTTATTGTGATCGTTTAAAGAAATTATAAACAATTTATCACACTAAATAAGTCTCTTGATTAATATCCGCTGCACTTATACTCGAAACAATCAAGAAATTTGTAAACACCATGGAAACTGGGATTGACCTACTCAAAACCCCCCCCCCCCCCCCCCCCCCCTCCCCCCCTCCCCCCCTTCTCTTCCTTCTAGAGTCAATCATGTTCTAGCATACAAAGGAGAACTTTCAAATGACTTAGAATTTAATAATTAAATCATGCCACTTTTAGGATTACAAATGTAAATTGGTTAATCTGGATCCATTTATGAGAGTCTGGATTAATTCAATATTTATATTTTTAAGTGGAATGATTAATTATTTAATTTAAAAACTCTGCAATTAAAAAGGCCAAGAGTTTGTAAAAGCTCCCATTTTCAATGTGCTAGGACATCGTGATTGACCCTAGAGGGGGGTGAATAGGTCAATCCCATTTTTAATGTTGTTTACAAAATTTTTTATTTGAAGTGCAGCAGAATGTTTATTAAGAAATTTGTTTAGTGTGATAATTTCATTAAGCGATCACATAAAATTTTGACCTTTTACATAAACTTTGATTATCGATGCTTGTACACAATGTGTATAATAATATAATCAATATGCAAAGTGATGTGTGTTAAGAAGAGTACTTAAATACTAAATACAAACACACACAGATCAAATACTATAAGACCAATTTGAAGTGGTTCGGTTGACTAACCTACATCCACTGTTAGGACTTGTTCAACCTTGAGCTATCCCCAAAATCCAATAAGTAGGGACCTACACCCTCACAATTAGAGTAGGAATTCTACCTCACTCAATCGGTTGGGAATTTCACCCACCACTATCTAATAGGAATTTCACCTATCCACTTGGCCGGGAGTTCCACCCACCTCTATGCCGGAGACAACATGCTAGAATTTTTTATAGTGGTTCCGGAGTACATCCCTTTAATCCACTTCGGAACAAAGGTTTTAAATAAAATTAAAACCACGAAGCACTTGTTTTTGAAGCTATTTCTTCTGATGTGTGCTTCTTCAAGATCCCACCCATGTATGTCGACGCTCCCCCTCGTAGCTGTCGTTTAGCAATCACAGCCCAGGGTGTCAAGGAAACTGGTTCTACCAAAGGTTTCCTAATTTATGGTTTCTTCTTCTCATTTTCAAACGCAATCCTCATATTAGTTTTTTATGAGTTTTCATCCTTCCTCTCTCTCTCACAACTCAATCCATTTGATTGGTTGTACTTGATTCCCCTAGTGTAAGCATGAGAGAGAGTGATCATTCTGTTGGCTCTTGCTTAGCTCACTGATAAAGATGAGGGTCCAACTAATCCATCCGAAGGATACCAACTGGTTGCATAAAGGTTCGTTTATATAGCAAAGGCAATCAGTTGCAGCAACAGTAATGTACCGACAGGTGAGGCCCACCAAGTGGTCGGTGACTAGAAATGTTACCGTTCAACAACCCGACCATTGCGCAATAATGCACTCCCAACGATAATATTCTTTCTCGGTCGACATGTTGTTGTCGCCGATGGGTCGATAGTAATGGTACCGATAGGTCGGTCGATACGAGAGGCTCGATTTGGGGCAACACCATGCTGACAGAGTTTCATGTCCCGACACTTGTCATTCCCAGAATGACATGTCGCCCATTATCGAGGGGTCTGTCCTAATACTCTCGATCGGTCTTTGATTGTAGATATGTGTGCTTCTTCAAGAGTCCACATGAGTTCAAAGTTTCAGAACTCAAGATCTTGATCGAGGAGTCGTTGACTACGAAAGGTCGTTTCAAACTTTCACTGAGGGTTTGGTGCATACCAGACTCTCGATCAGAGGCATGCTCAGAATGACAGTTCAATGTTCCAGAACCTATGTCATTTGGGCCGACCAGTCTTTGACTACGACAGGTTGATCCTGACTACACCAAGGGGTCGGTGAGATAGACTGATCGTGCAAACAGTGAACATAATTCATATTTCTAAGTTTACTTCCATTTCACTGCAAAGCATCCTCACTGGGCTTCTTATGATTTAACCATTTGTTCTTTTAAGCCTAGCGATAGTCCTCTCTAATGTGTGGGTACCACCTGAAGTCATCTATGGCCATAATACCTGTTTTGTGATTGCCATAACGATGAGCTTCAATCCGGTGGAGCATGATCTTTACTCTTGATAATCTTGTTCAAGCTTCCGACAAGTGCTTCTTTCTGAGACATGGAATTTACAAACATAGGGTCTTCGTCAAGCCGAGGCACTAACAATTTGAAATCAAGATCCATGGGCCAGAGATCCACTACAAATGGGCCAAGTTTTGCTCCAAAAGTCATACACTAGGCCAGGCCAAGCACTCCATGCGCATTCTCCAATGTGGGCCAAGCCAAAATGAATCCAAATCCAGCAAGCCCAAGTCCATGCTCCAGTCAAATTCCAAGTTCAATCCAAGATCCAATTCTCCAGGTTCAAATTCAAATTCACAAACCCAAATCCATCCTAATTCCAAACCCAAAAAGTCCATATCCAAAACCCATCCTACCCATTCAATCTTCAATCACTAATCCACACCAACCATTAACCCTATCATGTAATCCAAACCATTCATTTCATACATCTCAGTCATGCATTTCATTTCATATATAAAATATAGGAAAACCCAACTCTCCCATTCAATCCAACCCATTCAATCATCATGATTAGATCTAGGCATTCAACTCATCCATCATATAGATTAACCTTAGGATTATGATCATCCATGCATTACATATTTATCCATCCATTTAGATCATCTATCACATATTAGAGCCATTAGATCTACGCCAATCAATCATAGCCATCCATTCGTAAACCCTAAATCTCATACACAAACCCTACATTTTAGCACCTTATGCACATATCACATTGCATCACACGACACACACACACACTCCATGAGCATAACACACAATGGTAATCCCTATTCTTTCTCTCCAATCCCTCCACCTCATCTAGATCCTAACTTCTCTCCCAATCCAATCCAAACATAGCCATACACGATTTTAGTTCTAAAACACTCTATGAACTTAGACAAAATCCCATTCAAATACACTCCCAAAAATCACCAAAACCCTCACACAATTTTTGCACAAATCCATCCATTCATCTTAACATTTAATCCTAGCCATTCATACCATGCATTGCACAACCCAAAACCCTAAACCACTTAGCCAAATTCGACCATAGACAAATGAAATCCCATTTTTCTCTCCAATTCCTATCTTCTCTCCGTTTTTGTCTTGCACACCAAGCCACCATACCCCAACTTCGTGTATAGCATAGTAAACCCTAGGATTTTTATTTTTTAATCTCAACCACCCATATTCCATTAGATTTAATCCCATCCTTTCATCCATTGACTTAAACTTAGATTAATCTCCACCGTTCGTCCATTCCTCGAGCCTATAAATACCACATTCGACCATGGTGAAAATTGAATTAGACTTAGAGCTCAAGAGGACCTGAGATTGGAGAAGACACCCTAAACAATTAAAGATACAAAGCTTCATACGAATTTCACAAGTGAGCTATCATTCTAAATTCGATTTTTTGTTGTATTTTTAATTGTTTTTCCATATCTTGTATCTAATTCTTTCTAGAAATAAATAAGAGATGTCCATTTTTGAACCCTGAAAAGTCTGATTACTAAGATTTCTTTGTATGCATCTTTCTTATTTTAAATTCATATTCTTTACTTGATTAAAGGATTTGCATAAATTGATTTTTGCATTCTATGCGTTGAATTTCAGCTCTAGATTTCTTATTTATTTATTTATTTTGGCCGATGAGAGTATAATTCCATAACCGCCTTTAAATTATGCATTTATTCATGTCATTTATTTATTTGAAAATTTATTTCGTGTCTTTAGTTATGTTAGTTCTTTTGTATGTATGATGTATTTTAATTATTTGAATTCTTTTAAATTTTGTAATTTGTTTGTTATGTATTTTAATACTCGTGTATTTTATCTTATGTATACAAATCACTCATTCAAGATGTGTTAGCTAGTTTGAGATCTAATTTAAATATACTTTAATTTTTGCTTTCTTGAACTTTAATTATGTTTAATTAATGTTCTACCTTTTTGGATTTGAACCTTAAATTTAGAGATTTTAGTAACCCAGAGTTAAATTTATGAAAGCAGGATTGATTTTTATGATTTGATTTATTTTAAATCTCTATTTTTCTAGAAAACATAATGTTAGTGCCTCGGCTTGTCCAAGTCCTTATGTTTGTCAATTCCTTGACTCGGAAAGAAGCACTTGTTGGAAGTTTGAAGACCCAAGATGATCAAGAGAAAAGATCATGTTCCACTGGATTGAACTTCATCGTTATGTCAATCACAAAACAGGTAAAATGGCCATAACTGACTTTAGGTGGTACCCACACCTTAGAGAGGACTATCCCTATGCTTAGAAAAACAAATGATTAAAACATATGAATCCTAATGAGGAAGGTTGACAGTGAATTGGAACCCAACTTCAAAATATGTATGTGGTTTCACTGTCAGTTCGACCAGTCATTCTCACTGAACCCTCGGTAGAGACAGGATTGACCCATCGTGGTTAAGGACTGGCCAGCCAGATTGACATAGGTTCTAGAACATTGAACTATCATTCTGGGTATGTCCCTGATCGAAAGTCTATTATGCACCAACCCCTCAGTGAAAGGCTGAAACGACCCCTCGTGGTCAATGACTCCTCGATCAAGATCTTGAGTTATGGAATCTTTGAACTCATGTGGACTCTCGAAGAAACAGACATAACGACAATCAAAGACCGATCGAGAGTACCAGGACCGACCCCTCGGTAAAGAGCGACAGGTCAGTCTGGGTAACAGGTTTCTAGAAAGGAAACTACTCTCAAGAATGTTTTGCACCCTCTCCTATGGACCGACCTCTCGGTACCATAAGTGTCGACCCATCGGCGACAATGACGTGTCGACCAAGAAAGAATATTACCGTTGGAAGTGCCATTAATGCACAACGGTCGGGTTTTGTAACAGTAACATTTGTAGTCACCGACCCCTCGGCACGACCGACCTGTCGGTACATTACCGTTACTACAACTGGTTACCTTCACTATATAAACCAATTTTTATGCAACCAGTTGGTATCCTTCGGAAGGATTAGTTGGACCCTCATCTTCACCAATGAACTTAAACAAGGGCCAACAGAAGGATCACTCTCTCTCGTGCTTACACTAGGGGAATCAAATACAATCAATAAAATGATTTGAGTTGTGAAGAGAGGAAGGAAGAAAACTTATAAACAACCAATTTGAGGATTGAGTTTGAAAGTGAGAAGGAGAGAACCATAAACTAGGAAACCTTTGTTAAAACCAATTTTCTTGACACCCTGGACTGTGATTGCTAAATGATAGCTACGAGACAGAACGTCGGAATATATGAGTGGGATCTTGAAGAAGCACACATCAAGAGACAAAGCTTCAAAGGCAAATGCTTCTTTGTTTTAATTTTATTTTTAAAACCTTTGTTCCGAAAATGGACTAAAGGGAGGTACTCTAGAACCACCAACAAAAACTCTAGAGCGTCGTCTTTGGCACAGTGGCGGGTGGAATTCCCAGTGAAATGGATAGGTGGAATTTCTATTTTACAGTGGTGGGTGGAATTCTCATCCGATTGAGTGAGGTGGAATTCCTACTCTAATTGTGAGGGTGTAAGTCCCCACTTAGTGGATTTTGGGGATCGGTCAAGGTTAAGCGAGTCCTAACAGTAGATGTAGGTTGGCTAACCGAACCACTTTAAATTGGTCTGATGGTGTTTGCTCTTTGTGTGTTTGTATTTAATGTTTAAGTACTATTCTAAACACGCATCACTTTGCATATTGATTATCTTATTCTATACATTATGTATTAGCATCGATTATCGAGCTTTATGTAAAGGGGCCAAAATCTTAGTGTGAATGTTTAAACAATTAAATAAACATTCCATTACCCTAAACAATTCTCTTGATTAAATATTCCAATACACTCAAAACAATCAAGAAATTTGTAAACACTAATGAAAATGGGATTGAACTATTCAAACCCCCCCCCCCCCCCCTCTCCTCTCCCTCATCCCGCCCCTCCTCCCGGGTCAATCAGGTTGTTCTACCACATTGAGAAAGGGAACTTTCACATGATAATTTAAGCACTAGATTCCAAACATATATACTTTGGTGCATATATTTTTCTTGTTCTATGTGGGATCGACCTCGCACTCATAACGTTGTACTATAAATGATTCGTACGCTTGCGAGATATTATAAATTTAAAATTTACACATCAACACTTTTACCTAATTTGATTTGGTTTTTGGGTCCCTTTCCGTTTGAATTTGCAAGCCCCATACCAGATTTAGTACCATGAGGTTTACCCAAGTTGAGAGGTTTCTCAATTTTTTGATCACCTTGGGTAAGCATGCCTTGAGATTTCCTTTTAAGGCTTTTCATGTTTGAGGCCAATTTCAAATTTTCATCTCCAAGAAATTTTCCAACTTCCTTGACCTTCAAGATATCGTCCTCAAAAAATTTTAAAGTTTTTTGAAGTCCTTTTTCATATTCTCTCAATTTCATGATTTCATCATTTGACATTTTCAAATTTGATGAGAGAAGGCCATTTTCAGCATTACACTTTGAAGTTGGCAATAGAGTTTGGCATTTTTCAGATTTTACTTTATGAAGATTTTGAGCCAATTTTAAACTCTAAGTACAAGGCATCATAGGACTTTTGGATGTCATCATCCTCTTCAACATCCTCTTCACCATCGTCTTTTTCACTTGAGGATTCCTCTTCGTCATCAACATTGGAGGTAATGAAACATTTAAATTTGTACATCTCTTTTGATTCTCCATTTGGTCATAAGAGGTGGAGCCTTCTACTGAACTGTCCATAAATTTGCAAATATTTTCAATAAAATCATTTTGCTAGTGGTCCAATCAGTTTCATCAAAAGATGCCAATATATTCTCTATTTTAGCTTTCAAGGACACTGAGATAGAATAAACAAACAATAGAGATCTATTGATAATTTTTCAGGCATCCATATTTGATGTTCTAGCACATGATCAACTCGGATGATTAAATCCTTATGATAACAACTGAAATTTAAAGAGTGAGACCTGTCCAGAACCCTAAAGATTTCAGCCGACAGGTCGTAACCATGATGGGTCTTATCCTGACCATACGATGGATCGTGTCCACGATGGGCCGTGTCTGGACCATCGCGATCGATCGTGCTTCCCACGAATGTATCGGCCTAAGGCAAAACATCTTAGACAGTATTTTTCCAACCAGAACCTTGTCAATTTTTGGACGATGGATCGTAAGACCATGAACGGTCGTCCTTGTCCCATACGATAGATCGTTAGACCACAAAGGGTCTTCTCTGTCCTAAACGAAGTATTGTCGAACACGATCGGTCGGACTGACAGTTCATCAACTTTTCAAGGTTAAGTCTATTTGGTTCTATTGGATGTCAAAGGTCCATAGGCTTGATTAAATTACCCAGATGTGATATCTAAGCCTAGGCAAGGTCCACCTAAGGGTGTGGGTTCCATCCTAAGGTCATCTATGGCCAATTTACCTTGAGTGATTGCCATACACATGATGAACTTGGAATCTTAACTTGATGTTCATTGCTCTGAGGCTTGATTGATTGGCTTCAATCTTCCAAGATAATGCTTCACTGAAGTCACGAATTTGACAAAAAAGGTGACTCGGCAAGCCAAGGCACTAACATTCCCCCGCTTCGTCAATTCGTGACAGAAACTTAGAAGCTAATGAATACAAACTCATATCCCAACCCTTTAAAACTCATTTGAATAAAACATTAGAACAATTACAAGATTAAATTCAAATGACAATCCTAGGACACTAATCTCCTTCATATTGCTTCCCCTCAAAATGTGCCAGAAAAGGGTATACATGTATACAAATAGCAAGACACTAGGTGGAAGCAAGATGTCTCCCCATCAACCATTAGTCCATAAAACACATGCACTAATACACTTAAAATCTTCTCTCCCCCTCAATTCATGCCCAAAGCTTATTCTAAGATTCTAAATATTCTCCCCCTTTTTGTCATAAATTGACAAACGGTCCGAAGCACAAAAAGATATTCCAATGAGAGTGCTTTAACAAGGCCCAATTGTTGGACTAGGTAGGGAGAAGGGAGAGATAGAGCAATGCCAATATGAAGACAACTCATGCATGCACACAAGAATGACTATTAAAATAAACATATATAAGAGAAAATAGAGCATTTTAGGGAGAAACACAAATGCCAATGGACTTTCAAAGGTAGGGAAACCTGGTTGAATCCAAAGGTTTGGTCATGATATTTGCCAATTGATTCTCCATACCAATGTGCTCAAATTCAAAGATGTTCTCCACTAATTCTCAATTTTCTTGGGTTCCAATTGTGATGTAAAGCATGCATAATTGGCCATATTCTCAAGTTGCCTTCTAGTTCTAACTCCAACTGTGGGTTCTTCTATGATCTGTTTAATGGGGTTCCTTTATATTCTTAAGGCGCTTGGGTTGAGGAGAAGCTACTTGATTTTCTTCCTTTTGAGCTAGTGGGATAGGGTCCTCATCTTTTTGTTCTTCATTAGGGGTGAGGACATGATCATCCACTACAACTGTCACTGATTCTTGGATGGCTCCAATTATCAAATTCTTCACTCTATAAGCACGACTAGTGTTGGAGTACCCTAGGAAGATACCATGATCACTCTAGGATTCAAATTTTCCCAAGGGTTCTTTATCACTAAGTATATGACAGTTACTTCCAAAAACTTTGAAGTGCTTAGAGTTAGGCTTTCTACCAGTCCATAGTTCAAAGGCAATTTTGTTTAACCCGCTCTTAAATATACGATTAACAATAAAGCATGCGGTGTTAACGACTTCGGCTCACAATTTTTTAGGAACATTTTTACTTTGAAAAAGAGTTGTGGCCATCTCTTGAAGGACCTATTTTTCCTTTTGGCTACTCCATTTTATTGTGGAGTCTTAAGAGCAGAATATTCATTATGAATTCCATGTTTTTAATAAAAAACTTCAAAGAACTGATTTTTAAATTCTCTCCCATGATCATTTCTTATTATGTGGTAGATTCTTTTGCATTCATAATACGTTTAGCAGTGACTGTAAATTCATGGAATGCATCATATTTCTCTCTTAGAAAGGCCACCCAAGTATATCTTGTGTAGTCATCGACTACCACCATGAAGTATCTCTTTCCACTGGCACTTTCATGTTGAGTGGGTCCAAACAAATCCATATGAAGCAGCTCTAGAGTTCTAGAAGTTGCAATCAAATTTGTATGTTCGTAAGCTTCCCTAATTTGTTTTCCTTTTTGGCAATCTCCACATGGATTTTTGAATCGGCTTACTTTGGGCAAACCCTTTATATGATCACTCAATTTGGACAAATCTTTAAAATTTATATGTCCAAGCCTTTCTTGCCAAAGTTCAACCTCACTTATTTTGGACATAAAACAACCATGTTTGATGGGAGTTGATGTACTATCCAAGACAAAACAATCATCAGAAGTTAGTATAGCACTTAAAACAACATCACCTTCCTTGGAATATACATGGCAATCATTTTTTCTAAAGGTGACTTCATTATCTTTAGCACACAATTGAGATGTACTAAACAAGTTGTGTTTCATACGATCAACAAGATATACATCATTAATGACACTAGAAGATGAGAGACACAATGAACTTTCCCAATTATGTTTGCCATGTTCCCATCACCAAAGACAACCGATCCTCCCTTGAAATCCACCAAGTCAGACATTTATGAAGTGTTTCCAGTCATATGTCAGAGCATCCACTATCCGTATACCACTTTGATTGACTTTCAACATTTAAGGCGGTATGAATCATGAGGTTTTTACCCTTAGGGATCCACTTGATTGAGGAAGAAGAGTTCATGGCCTTTTGATGTACATTTTGGCCAATTTTGATATATGTCTTCCAATGAAATTTTTTGAGCCTTGGGTTCCCCAATACCCTTAAGATGTTCAATCTCTGATTTAGAAAGTCATATCTTGTGTTTCATCTTTTCTTTGTCCTTTCATGATTCAAAAATTTGGATTGAGAGACTAGAGGATGTTTTCTCAAATGTTCCTTTATCAGGAGGCATTCAAATTTGAAATGCCCAACCTTACCACAATAATGACACACTATATTTGAGAGATGAGGGGATTTACTCTTAACAAAGGTGATAGGATGTCAAGTCTTATTTTCTGAATCTTCATTGTATCCAAGCCGAGACTATTGAGCATTGAAAAATGATAATTTTACCCGTCTAAATTGGATTAGTCAGTCGTGATTTTGTGTATATTAGGTATGTTTAATATTATTTCTGAGTTTTGTAGGAAAAAATATGGAAATACATGAAATTGAGCTATAAAAGGAAAAAAATACAGAAAAGTTGGTCATCTTCATACTTTTGGAAAGTTTGTAAATTTTACCACCTAATTTCATTTTGGATTTATTGTAAATTATTATAATTCAGATCCGGATATGAGAGTTTGAACTATAATAATATTTTTAGACTGTGTTAAATTGTAAAGGTGGTAAAAATTTGTAAACACATAAATGGGCCCACTGATCTGATCCAAGTCTGAAGTCCAAGCTCAATTGAAGTCAGAGTCCATAAGCCATAGTTCACTAGTGAGCCAATCTAGATTGAGGCCTAGATGCCCAAGCTTGTAAGATAAAGCTCAAAGATGAAGACTAGAAGCCCAAGGCTACAATTCAAAGTCCAAGTCCATTAGTTCAAGGTGGAGCCCAGCAAAATTTGTATGGAGCTATGGAGTGCCACATGTGTGAAATAGTTTCTCAAAAATCCAAGGATAAAATCATGTGAATCAAATGTGGATTGTGAAAATCATGTGGAGCATAATTTGACAATGAATTTCGATCCTGTTGATGTGGAGATGAGATTATTGAGATTGGATTGAATGTAGAAAATAATGCAATAAATCTGGGCACCATACAAGTCAAATTCGAAATTGCTAGATTGGAGTGATCTTTTGAGATTTGAAGCTTGGAGAGAAATTATCTTGAATGGACACATGTAAAAATCACCCAAGCCAGAGGACCCTTGTCAATTTCGTGTGAAGCCTTGGAGAGGAATAAATAGAGAGAATTATGGATCAAGAAGTATGAAAAGGGAAAAGGAGTCAGCAGAGATCCAAATGAGAGATAAAATTCGAATTTCATGGAATTTTAATCCCAAAAATCGTGTGGCTCTCTATTTATTTCCAGATTTGGTTTTTCAATGGAAAAAATATAAATACCAGGGGATAATGCATAGTAAATTTCGAACAGACCTGGAGCGAAAGAATTATTTGGAATTGGAACACAATGAAGACATGAGAAGGAGCAGAATTCGAATTTACAAGTAGGTGCCCTTGTAATTTTATTTTTATTTCTCTGTCTTTGATGTAAATTCCAAAAGAGTTGTAATATTTCCATTTAATAAAGCCATGATAAGCTTTTAGAATACTGGAACATTCAATTTTTGAGTTTCTGTAATGATTGTCTGATTTAATTTTAATTTCGTATTCGTTGTTTAATTATTGGGACATAATGAAATACTTAGATTTTGAATTTAATTGTTTTAAATAAAAGGATCTAAGGTTCATTTAATTAAATTAAAGAGTATGGATTTAAATTTTAGTGAAAGATTTGAATTGAAAACTTGGACTTTTACGCGAATTTCAGATCTAGATCTCTTGTTTATTAAACTTATTGGGTATGATGCTCTCTTGCAATGAATGGTTCTGATCCAATTTAAATTATTCTTGTTCATATTTTAATTCTTTCATTTATTCAATTCATTCAAATTCTTTGGAACTAGATTAGGAATATTTTATTTGTTTCTTAATTAATTGGTTTTGAGTTAAGTTGAGATTGTTTTCTCTCCACCATTCTAATTAAATTTTGAATGTACTACCTTTAGATCTCATATTTAATTAATTTCGAATGTTAGATGCTAATTTGGATTTTGTTGAATTAATAGTATAACTCTATGTTTTAAAAAATTAGATCTCACGGTTAAGAATTAATTCCATAATCTTATTTTCTTTGATTACATTATTCTAAATGGTACCAATTTAATTTTTTAGCATATGTTTTTTATTTACATTGGATTCGATGTCGTACTAAATTGCTACACTACTAAATGGTTCGTGCACTTGCGAGTACTAAATTTAAAATGCGCACAACAAGTTTTTGGCGCTTCTGCCGGAGAGAATTAAAATAAAATGAGTGCCATTAGATTTATGTGATTTTGGAAAAATTGTTATTTTTAGAAACTTCTATTTTTTGGAATTTTTTTAAATTTAGAAATTTCTATAATTAGGTTTTTCTATTTTTTGAAATTTTCTAATTTAATGGTTTCCTCTTTTAGCAAATTTTTTCTAATCTTGGAGATATGTCTTAATTTAACAATAATATATTTTTAGAAAGTGATCTATTTTTGAAAAGTTCCTTTTTTAGAAAAATCTATTTTTGGAAAGTGGTCTAATTTTGGAGACATTTAATTTTACACAATTTCCAAAATTAGAAATTTTCTAAATTTAGAATCTCATCTAACTTTGGAAAGTTTCTGAATATGATTTCTAAAAATAAAATTTCAATGGAAACTTGTGAATCTTAAATCTTGCATTAATTTGGTGGAATCTATATTTTATGGACTTTAACTTAATTTAAAATTTTAATTAGGTTGTAAATATTGTATTTCTTTCTTAGTTATAACTTTAGGAAAAATTGCATCTAGATTAGGTCTCATGCAATCTTTATGAGAGTTAGAATCTTCACCTAGGTTTTGGGGTATTTCAATGTACAGGGATTTTGAATTGCGCAATAAAAAATTCTAGCAGGAAAGCACTACAGGCCAAGGTAAGTGCCTAAACTCATTTTCTTTAATTTTTATCCTTTCATGCATTCATATGGAATTTTTATTTAGGGTGTTCTCATTTATTTTGCATAAAAAAATGTGCATATTTACTTTGCTCACGCATTTAGGTTGTTAATTTCATCCATTAACTTAGATTGTTTGATTATTGTTTGTATATTTGTTTTGAATCCTGCATTGTTAGATTTTGGATTGCATTAAAAAAAATAAAAAAGATTAATAAATAAAAATGGTTCATGCACTTCCCAAGTAAAATCAGTTTAGAAACCATTAGTTAGATTTTAGGGTCTGTCATGCCCAATAGGAACCTTTTTAATGTAAAATAATTTTTGTAACCGGTTTTTCTTCAAGAATGGTGTCTAAAGCTAGTTCTGTCACCAAGGTGTGAGGTTGAGCACGTCAAAGGATAAGTTGGGACGAGATGTTGTCTGTGCTCCCCCACTTACCTGGTCATGCTTGAGGTTAAACTCTGTTCGGAGACTTAAATCTTTTTGGATAGAAAAGTAGGAGCCAGTCTAGATTTTAGGGTCCATTTAGCAACTAATAAATTTGATTTCTCAAATGAGATTCGAAATTAGATTTAGGTCATTTATTGTTTGGTCTTGTTGTGTCCTTTTGTGTGAAAATGAGTGTTTAGAGGCGCTATTCGACCAATCATTTGGTTAGGATAGAGTCTCTAGGTTGTGAATCTTTTGTCAGTCATCGATCCATTATGGACGACATGAGGATTAGTGAAGTGATGGAAATTTCAATGTTAGAACTTTCATTAAATCCTAAGCGTTGCACTCATGGTGAGGAGAGTCTGACCAATGGTTGTGAGAACTTAAATGTTGATGGGAACGATGAGCTAAACCCTACATAGAGCCACCCAAGTCACCAAAAATACCATAATCACCATTTTAGGTCAACTGTTATGTATCAGTGTTGGTCAATTTGTTAAGTCGATCTATGATTTTATATTAATTTGTTAGAGTCAATCTAGCCTAGGACTTTTTTTGAGTCAATCTAGTTTAGGATTTTTGTTTTTGTATTTGTTTATAGTTGTTGCGTTGTGAGCCCTTTTATGGATGTTTAAACATGAATAAGCACTATTCTGAAATTTTTCTGATTTACAACTGATCACTATTAGGGAACATTGAGGAAAATGTTCGATTTAAGATTGGGGGTATTGAAGGGTTACACTTGTGCTATTATTGAGTCCAATAAAAAAGTTTTGTGTTTTTGGTCCTGGAAAAAAAGAAGAAGAAATGACAAACTTAATATATTAAGGAAAGAGTAAGTGAAGACTGAGACTCCTTGGGGCTGAATAGATTGTCAACTTTGGTTTGAAAAGAAAAGTCTTGACGATCTAACGTAAAAAAAGTCACATTTTTAGCATTAAGACATAAACGAAAATCTTTACATACTTTTCCAGAAAGACTTTTATTGGATTTATACTTGGAAATTCTTTTGCACAACAATATTAATATTAGTTGAAAAAAAAAATATTCATGAGTCGATTGATCACTAGAGGAATACCAATGGAGACTTATACCCAGTGAGAATTAGAGCCATTTAATTTATTTCTGAGGGTTATAAATCTACTCTTATTTTCCTTGTTAAGCGCATTGAGTCATTGTTTGATCTCATTATTCTTTGTTTTGGTCATATTATTGAGAACGCCATCAACTTTGGGTTAGCACACTTGAATTTTTCTGAATTTTTTTGAAGCAAAGAAATCACCTTATGAAACTTAGGATAGGATATAGGTCATTTTTGGATCGTTTGTGTAAGGACTCGAAATTTTAATCCTCATTTTATGTAATTTTTTTATCATATAAATTAAATATATGATTTTGGTCCAAATAATGTAAATATGAATTAAGGAAATAAGGGAAACTAAATTCCCCTTAGACGATACATCGACTTGGTCGATGTGTCAGCAAAGCTGAATGTTTCCAGACGATGCATCGACTGAATCGATGTGTTGGGGAAAACTGATATCCAAACCTAAGGCATAATTCGTCAGAAGGTGTCGATGTATCGAGAAAACGACAATCCAATGGATCAAAACATCAAAAAAGTCGATGTGTCGATTAGTCAGAACGTCTTCAGCAGACGCTCTGTCTACCACTAGCTAAACCCTTCATTTTTCTATGCATGGGCATTCACAATGCCTCTTTCATTTCCAAGGACTCAATTAAGAGTCTATTGATATCAAAAGATGAAGATAAAAAGAAGGGAAAGGGAAGAAAAGGAAGAAATAAAAGCAGAGGAAAAATAGTAAAGAAATCAGAGAAGAACCAGAGTGCCGAACCACCCCTCTTACTCATCCGAGTACACCCTATCACTCACATCTCAGCCCTCAACTCGACCAAGATCCTCTTCACCTCCTCACGGGCTTCTTCTGTTCTAGGAAAGGAAGAAGAGACCAAGCAAGGGGAAAGAGAAATCGAGCTAGCAAGGAGGGTGGTGAGTAAAGAGACAAGGGATATCGGATTACATCCATTCGAGCACACCTACGAATACTCGAGGTAGGTGAATTTCTAATAGTTTTGAGTAAATCAATAACACTAGGTTGTTTAGAAAATATGTGTGCATTGGTTTGGAAGGAAATAACCCAAGAACAATAAACACCCGGGTAAAGGGAAGCCATGGATAATGGTCCCTGACTTCTAACTCAACCCAATCGACATATCGACTTCATCAATGTGTCGTCTGGGGCAAGTATCCAGCAAAGAGATTGAAAGAAAGTAAACCCATTAATCTGCCGATGTGTAGATCCGGGTGTGACTGAACTGGAAATTAAATAATCAGTCTAAGTGTACTGAAATAATATATCGACAAAGACTGGTTCAAGGATGATACATTGACAAAACTGATGTATTGGCTTATGAACGAAGATGGAATATAAGTTCAAGTAAACCAAAAACCCAGAGAACACATGTATCGAATTGATCGATATGTATGGTTCGAGAATAGTGGATGATGCATCTACGGTGTCGACATATCGAATATATACATCTGTGTATGTATCGACCAAGGCCATCATATCGGCCTAAGTATATTGAAAATGAGATTAAAGGCAATGAACTGATTTAAAGTCTACGCATCGACTATGCCGATGTATCGGCAGAAGAACACAGTATGAATAGATTCATGTATAGATGTATCAAGTGGATCGATACATATAATCGGGTATATGCACTTGTATATGTATCGACTGGATCGATACATATGGTTTGAAAACAGAAAACCAACACAAATAACAAACTCTAAAGAACATGTCGACCTGCTCGACATGTCGAACCAGTGAAACCATAGATGTATCGACTGGGTCGATACATGTAACTTGAGAACTGTAACGCCTGACCCTTTTTCACTCGCCGAAAATTAGAGTATATTTTTTTTTTAAAAAAAAAATAAAGAGTGAGAGAGAACAGGTAACGTCACGATGCGAGCTAAGTCAGAGTTTCCAAAACCCAACCCTTAACTGGCCACCAATACGTGTATGTGGACCAAGTCCACTAAAACAGCTCACACGCTTACAACTATTTGCGGAATAAACATATGGATAAGATTTCATCCATAACCATGACGTCAATATTAAGCAAGGAAGTCAATCACATAAAATTTACTAAAGTTTAAATATCCAAGCATAACATCAAACCATAACAAGTAAACGAAGTTATTACAATCCCAAAATGCCAATTATATCAAATACATTGTTCCGAAATCAATTAAGTAAGGCAAACGTAAAACTGCTGAAGCTCCTAAGCTTGGCTTCCTTCACATCCCATGTCCTTTCCATTTCCTGCTCCATCATCTAAAGGGTAGAAGTAGGGCGTTAATCAACGCGCCCAGTAGGAATTTCAAATAGGGTTATACACATAGAATCAACATAAAAATCAGAATAAGAACATCATATTAAAACTTTAAACACATCTTAGTACCAAAAACAGCGCATGATAATCATATCCAAATCATGCAAATGTATGTGTCATGTCAGGGGTGTCATATGCCAATGTTCCCTCACCCAATCTCCATATCAAACAACATACAAATCATAACAACATTTACCTTGATATAATGAAACCATAACAAGGTGTTCCCTTGGCCATTTACGTCCGTAGTGTTTTGTGACGGCACCACCAGGTCATTGTTATACCTCCCCACGTGTGTTAATTGAAATTACCGATGGAGCATGGACTCCTCCCTTTGCGCAGGGTTTTTGGACTGGTTACCCCAGAGCTCTTTGGCCCAAATTATGCCGTACCCCTATCTAGTAGTCCCGAACAAGGCCAACATATCAATAGTTCACATAGCTTCTTCCAAGCTAGTTTCAAACCCCAAGTCATGTCCGGACAGCTCATAACTTGGCTTGCTGCCCCATATATTCCCTTCCATGCCATGCATGAGATCATGAATGCCATAATGCCTTTTATTTCAAATCATATGTTACCATCAAAACAGTTCATAAATCATGTACATTTTATAGATCAAAGTAAGTCATCATGTTGAGAAATACAAAATCAGTAACACAGACATATATATAGATCCACATGTATTTCAATAAGGTAGGAATCCTACCAATCCCAATAATATCCTTGCTGTTTTACGAAGATTCCGTACAACGATCACGTCACAACAAATCGCTAACCCTTTTGCGAAATCCCTTTACCTTATCGAATACATTCATATACATATGTTAATTTAATTATCCATCTAGTCTCCACCATCTCCTACATCCTTTCAGATACACTTAAGTTTCTGAAAACATCATAAAAAAAATCAACTTTTCAATTCACTAGACTGAAGTACGCTCAGCTACATTATTCTGCCTTACCGTAGACTTTCAGTCGGCTGAAACCCAACTCAGTATTGTTTACTCCTTGACTTGCTACCTTTCAGTCGACTGAATCACAGATTCAGTTGGTTGACTTTGGATCAGATTAACTGTGTGTTCAGCCAGTACAGATTCAGTTGATTGAATCCATGATTTAGTCGGCTGAATCCTCAACCAACGATTTTCGTGCTTGATAAGTAATCATCCAGTCGACTGAATCACAGATTCAGTTGGCTAAAACACGTCAGATCCGTTTACTTCTTTGATACGTCTACTTTCAGTCGACTGAATCCCAGATTTAGTCTGTTGAAACATCATTATATCCCATATATTTTAATCCAGCCCTTGTTTAGTCGACTGACTGTTTGTTAGCCTCTTTTGATTGATTCATTTGTACATCCTTTCTTCATGGAATCCAATCTTTATTAATTTAAAACATAAATAATATCAAACGTGCGACTCTTGGTGAGTTTATCCAACCCTCTAGTCAAAGCTAGAGTCCTTTTCATTATTCTTTCAATCCTTGGTTTAACACTTGTATTAGGACATCAACTTGTTTCCAACACATATCCATTCTTTTAATGGGCATCCAATTCCATGACCCTACAACAGTTTTGTAACGCCCCACCTTTTTTAACTCGCTTCTTCCCGTAAATTCAGAGTCTATTTTTTTTTTTTTATAACAAAGTAGAGTGATAGAGCACGGGACGTCACGACACGAGCTAAGTCCGAACTTCTGAAGTCCGACCCTTAACTGGCCAACCCTATGTGTGCATGGACTCAGTCCACTAAAATGGTTCACACATAGCAATATCAACATGCGGAATAAAAATCACAACTTGCGGAATCATAACATCAATTTGCTGAATCATAATAGAACATAGTTCCATTCCATTGATAGCAAAGTACTTAGTCAATAAAATCACAATCATCATTATCCAAATAAAACATCCAACCATAGCATTTCATCTAAGTTATTACATTCTGAAATCTTGATACTCTCAATATAAATCCCTGAGTATCTTAAACAAAATATAAAACGAAAAACGTTCCAAGCTCCTATGCCTGTCCCTTTCCGCATTTAGCGTTTTCCTCGTTTCCTGCATCATCCACTAAAGGGTAGAAGTAAGGCGTTAGTATAACGCGCCCAGTAGGTATTCCAGTTAGGGTTAACACATGGGTTGGTACCAAAAATCCAGATATAATAAATATATCAAATCAGTTATAATAAATCATGCCATACTTATAAAGCATCGTATCCAAAACAGTGTATGATAATAGAGATCCAATCATACCGATAAAAACCAAAACCTTTCATGATAATAGAAGTCATAATCATGCCGATTCAATGCCATGCCATGCTATCATATGCAATGAGTCACACCCATCACATGTACATAAAATGTACCCCTCCACATAGGTCTTTCGAACGCCCCGACGGAGTATGGACCCTCCGGCTACATTTGCACACATAATATACTCTTGATGGAAAGCTCCTCATCAAAGTATCCCCCACTAGTGCTTTACGGATGCCCCAACGGAGTGTGGGTTCCCGGTTACCGTTCATCCCTCCCATACCATGCATGAGATGCAAATGTCCACATGCTATGCAATTATACAAAATCATAGCATTTAAAAGCTCATATTTGAAACACATGCTATTTTATCAAATAAACATAGCTTATAAAATCACCATTTGAAACATATCCTTTGCAATATAAAATCATCAAAATAAGATAAAGACAATGTACATAAACCCATGGTTTCAAAGAGGTGGAATCCTACCAAAGATCGTTAACGCGTGCTTGCGTCTTTCATCCAAGAATCGATCACCGATCGCGCACCGCTTGCGAGACCCCGTTACCTTATAATATAATAATAAGTCAACACCAAGTCCCACTTGATTTGCAGTATTTAAATCCATAAACCATACTTGTGCGGTTCGGCCATACCTATGGCCGAGCCTCACCCTTTTTGTTCATTTATTCCATTAATTACCAAAATGCCATTGGTCCAACCTTAGTTAATATTCTATTTATTTTAATCCAAAGTACATAACCCTAGGTCCGCCAGTCGATTCCCATATTTCGATCCAAATACATAGATCCTAAACATCTATGTTCTCCAAATAATTTCTCATAATTACCTTATTGCCATACAAGGCTATACTTCCGTCTTTAACAAGTATTTACAATTTTGCCACTCATGGCTTACATAACCCATAGTTTCTTTTAAAATCATTCACCCGTCACACGGTCCATAATAATTTCTCAACAACTTAAGTTTATACTTAGAAAGTCCACATTTAGAAACTTTCTAATTTCATTATCCAACTTCCAAACTTAGAAAGTCCCTAAAATGGGAAACTTTCTAAATTTATCATTTCCTAATCTTGGATCCATAATTCCAAGTTCTTTCCATAAATAGATCCTTTCTAAATTAAAGACTTTCCAATTTAATCCTACCTTCCAAAAACAATTAACATACTTTAAAAATGCCATTACAACTCCATGGGATTCGGCCATACACCATGGCCGAACCCTATGCTTCATAAGTGTTCTCTTTTAAAATCCATACATAGTATTCAATGGCTTTCATCATTCACACTTCCATAAATAAATAGTTTCAGAAATTAGTATGCATCTTTCCATAAATACCACTTCTTAATTTGGCAGCCTCCTTCCTTAATTAAAAGCTTTCTAATTTAGCCAACTCCTTCCATAATTGGAGGTTTTCCAAACTTAATCTCCACCTTTCCATAATTGGAAGGTTTCCTTACTTAAACTCTAGCTTTCCCTAATTGGAAGGTTTCCATAATTAATTCCTACCTTCCATTTTAATCCAAGATCCATAATTAGAATAGCTTCTTAGATTAACAACCTCCTCCATAAATGGAAGCTTTCTAAATTTAGCAACCTTCTTTCCATACTTGGATAGTTTCCAAATTTAGATAACCATCTTTCCATATTTGGATGCTTTCCAAGTTTAGCAATCCAAATCCATCTACCTTAATTAAATAGTTTCTAAATTAAAATTCCACCTTCCAAAATAATTATCATACATCAAAATACCAAATCAACTCCATGGGGTTCGGCCATACACGATAGCCGAACCCTATGGTTTTCATCATTCTAAACTCCATTAAAATTATTAAAGTTTTTCCATTGTTTTCTTCCATGGTTTTTAACCATAAAAGTATAATCAACCTTCCATACCAATTTATTAACCATATTCCTTCCCAATTTTCTTCCATAAAAATAACCAATAACCTTTCATGGGGTTCGGCCCTTCACCTTGGCCGAACCCTATGATTTATCAACCTCTTTTTAAATCACTTTAAATCCCCTTTTAAAACATGCATAATCAGTCCATGGTTTTCAACCCAAAAACCATAATTTAAACATGTCTTTCCATGCTTTTTGTCATTGAAATTCATTAACCAACTCCCATATTAAAAACTCCATAATTTATAAGCAAGAACCTTCCATGGGGTTCGGCCCTTCATCATGGCCGAACCCTATGGTTTAACCAATTCTCTTAAACCATCTAAACCATAAATCAAATCAAAACATAGAATCACTTACCGGTTCCGCGACTCCTTCGGTTTGTTCTTGCTCTTTAAATCCTTTTTCTTTCCTTAGTCTTTTCTTCTCCTAGATCTTTTCCTCTTCTGGGTGCCCTCTCTTCCTCTTGTTGTAGCCGAGAATAACAATTGAGAGAGAGAGAGAGAGATCGGCCTATGTAAATAAGTGTAAAGCCGTGCGCCCTTGTGTTCTCCGTTCTTTACACATATAACATATTGTAGCTCAGTTTTGACCTTATTAGCTTCCGAATCAGGAAAAGTGGTAAACAACAAAGTTGTAGATCTTCAAGTCTTCTTTCCAAAGCAAAAAGAATCAAAGCAATCGAATATTGGAGTGGAACGTTATAGCCAAAATACTAAACATATGTCAAACCTTCCTTATTTTTCTCCCTTTCTTCTTTTCTTTCTTTTTCCTTAATCCGTATTTAGAATGTGCTATGCGCCCTTGCTCCCTTCTTTAATTATCTCATGCCGTGTGCACTTGTTTGCCTCTTATAAGACCTTCCCTAAATCAAGAATAGAAAGTGCCATGCGCCCCATTCTTGCTGCCTCTTCCATTTTATTAAACCTTCCCTTTAATTACACTTCCCATTTTAATTTCCAACTTCTAAACTTAGAAACTTACTAACTTAATAACCATTCTCCATATTTAGACACTTTTCAAATTTAGCTTCAATGTTTCCATATTTAGGCACTTTCCAAATTTAGCTTTAACGTTTCCATATTTAGGCACTTTTCCAAATTTAGCCATTGCCTTAACTTAAATCCATCCACATCATGCGCATATAATTAATTATAGACATCTTATTGTTTGGCAATAAGATATCACTGTCTAAACCCAACGTGTGACCTATTTTAGGACCATCCTAAAATCTTTCCACTCAATCTTAAATATCTCATCTCATCCAAAATATTATGCGCATATAATCCCCTTGATTTTTGTGATATAAAATCTTATATTCGGCCATGCAATCTTTTATCTATTTAATTTTGCATTACTAAAATAATTCAACCCATTTAAATTTATTTGAAACCATTTATCAAAATCGTTGGGTCTTAATTAGGCAAAGACCCAATCACTTTATCCATCTAAAATCCATATCTAAAATCTCCCAATTTAAATAGGTAATTTCCGTAAATATTTATAACTTGAGAATTCCGGGTATTACAATACAACCCTCTTTTTAAAATTTTCGTCTCGAAAATCGAGTGAAGTAGGGTTTCAAAAATTTACCTAACTAGCTCAGGATGAAGTATCGTTCTTTCCCACTCGAGTTTCCATATAGCTTCCTCAAAGCCACATCGATCCTATACCACCTTGACAAACTGGATCGCTCAGTTCCGTAATACCCTTTGTTCTATGTCCACCATTTGGACAAGCTTTTCGACGTATGTCACGTCACTTTGGATTTTTATGTTTTGCATGTTTGGTACATGAGAATTCTACCAACGACAGGTGAACCTTTGAAATCTAACCTGCATGCTCTCAACATATCCTCTAATGCTTGTATTATCCTCTCAGACTACCCATCAGTTTGTGAATAGAATGTTGTACTAATCATTAAGTTTGTTCCCATGGCCGCCTGCATGCTCTGCCATACTCTGCCGGTGAATCGACTATCTCTGTCAGACACAATAGTCCGAGGAATACTATGCTATCTGATGATATCCTTAATATACTGCCGACCTAAAATCTCAGATGAGTCTGTCAACTTGAGGGGAATAAAATGTGCAGACTTGCTCATTCAGTCTATCACGACCCATACCGTATCATTGCCCTTTGAAGACCTTGGAAATCCTTAGGTACATACATCCTTCCTTGGAATACAAGACCTTGTCTCGGTCTTAACTCCCATTCCAATACAACTTTGCCAATGACCATCTTGGTCCATATCTCCTTTATTTCCAGATCTATCCCTTGTTTCTTGTTCAATCTTGTCAAATACCACCTAATTACATGTAATACCCCAGCCCAATTTAGGAGTTAATTATGATTAATTAGGATTAATTAAATAATTTTTATCCGTTAATTATGAAATATTTTCCTCTAATCGTAAAGTGTATCAAATAAGTTTTTTTACGGATCTAAGTTTGACTTGATCCGAATCCGGTAACTCTTTTAATTAAGTTTCAAAGATATATAAGTGAGTTACGAATATAATAATAATATTATTTTAGGCTTAAACCTTAGCCGCTGTATAAACTCAGTCATTTGACTTAGTTTGAACTTCAAATTTTAGATTATACATTATTTTTAAATTCCGGACCTAATGACATGCCAATCTCGCTATAATTTCGCTAATTTATTTTACCCCTAAGTTTTAAAGTGGTAAAACTCCAATTTGACAGGGTAGAGGAAGTCCTAAAAATATACAGAGAGAGTCAGTACTCAATCTGTATTATAACTAAGTTGTTTATTTCTTTACACTCTAAAATAGTTAGTTTTTTTTATATTTATTTTAAGCCATGAAATATGGGCCGTTGAATATTCCTTCACTTAGAAAATGTGGTTTTTGACTTCAAAACCCTTTGAAACTTTAGAATGTTTTTATCAGACAAATTTACTCTATCAAACTATAAGGTGGGATACTTTCAAAAAGAATCTTGAAGATTAGGAGATTTTCTTAAAACGGTGATTTTTAGCAAAAACACTGGGTTTTTGAGATAGATTTCACTCCAAATTTTAATACCATGCTCAGTTTTTAATACCTGACCTACTGAACTAATTGTATCAATTTAGTGAGATCCTGAAATACCCCGATAAAAGAAAGGACATAGATGTAAATAGTAAAAAGAATAAACTAATATTATATTATAAAATAATATCAGAAACATATGAAAGATGAGTTTAAAGCTACGGATGTAGCTTATAGCTGTGTTGGAAGAGTATAACACCGCCAATTGCCTATGCGGTTGGTGGTAGTTGGAATAGTAATTATAAAATATATAACAATAAATGCAGAGTTATTAAAAAACTTATAAACCTACGAATAGCTTAGGCAACCTGTATGATTAAAAAATGCATACGGTTGCCTATAAATAGGTGTAATCGGCAAGGAAACCAGAAAGTAAAGAAAAAAAAACTCTTCTGCCGTTTTGCTCCCTCTCCCTCTTTCAAAAACAGCAAGCCCTCTCTCTCCTATTTTCTTTTCTTTCTTCTTCTTTCTCCTGCTTTGGCCATACAAGCAGCAGCCGAACGTTCGGATTTCCCGTATTCTTTTAAGGGTTTTCAAATTTAGTCAATCTTATACAGAATTTTATACCCAAGGTATCGAAATAATTCTATTTTTATTTTTATTAACTCCATAGCAAATTAAGAGTAAAATAGCTTAGTATTGGGGTTCAAAAAATGAGATTTTTTTTAAATGGAGGAAAAATAGATTTCCTCTTAAAATTTAAATTTTACCCTCAAGATTTGTATTATTTCACATTCAAAATATAATTTTTGACCCTAAGTAAAATCGGGGAAAAGATTAACCCCATCTGACTATTGTGTGTTTATTTTTCCGCCTTGTGTGTTTAAATTCCTGTACTGTACCCTCTGGGCCATATTCTCAATACGTCCTTCTTCTAGAAGACAATACGAGGATAGGGCACTGAGTACTTTTATTTACTTTACTGTCTCTGTACCCTCTGGGCCTCTCACAATACGTCTCCATGGTCCTTTCTCCAGAAGACAAGAGAAGGCACTGAGTACTTTATATTTTTCATTTTATTGTAATGTTTTGGATGGCTGACAACTAACTTTCTGACATAATTTAAAGGAATAGAAAGAGCCTAAGGTGACTCATTACACATATCATGTTTTCTGGAAAAAAATAGCACGGGGTTTGGGAAATTATCATGCGTATATACTGACAAATAGAAAATTTATACCTTTTACTCTATCCTACAGATTTTCTGTGAAAAACTCAACCGGAGAAGGTGAGGAGACTCGAACCAACACTTGTATTGTGTTATATGTTAAACCCACTAACACCAGACTGAAATGGGACCCATGGTCAATTAAAGATGGAAAAGGCTATATAGGTCCAGAATACGAGACCTGACACTGCCTACATGTAAGGGATGTAGATGTTCTAACTGTTTAGAACGTAGGCGTTAAAATGGTGTCGGGGAGTCGAGGACTTGTAGTCTCTAACGCAGTATGGACCCATGGAGTGTCTGGGAATTGTCGGGTAAAAAACTGGGTGAAGGCATTCGTGTTATTAAATCCAGTTTTATATGTTGTGTGATATTGATTATTCTATTGATCTCTTATATTGGTATTTGATACACCAAATGGTAAGGCTGAAATATGGTGGTTCTCTCAAAATAAGTCCCTGTGTAAGGAGGGCACTGGAAATCATGCATTATCATGCATTTGACATTTGCATGTGATAATTATGTTTATAAGTTAAATCCGTGGAAGATAATAACTTTGTAAAGTTTGATATTTGCCGTTGGGCTATAATTGCTGAGATTAGCCGAACACCGTTTGCGAACCGCTGGGTTGGACGTGTTAGTAGGCTGTGGTCGACCGCCATCAACCGTTGGTGTTGGATGGGCTAGTAGACTGGGTCGTGGAGACCGTATGCATTTGCAAGTTGCTATATTATTTCCGTGGAGGAATTAATATTAGTTCTGGTTGGAACTTTAAATGGGGGCTGACCCCGGTGTTGTAACATGGCTGGGGACTGACCCCGGTGTTAACAATACAATCTGAGTAAAAACCTTAGAAGATGATCCTAGGGTGAAAATGGGTTAAGTGGATTAACCGCATTGCATTCATGAAACATGCATTATTTATTGTTTCATATAATATGTTGGATGTTATGGTGAAAATGAGTTAAGTGGATTAACTGCGTTTCATTTATGGAATATGCATTGTTATTTATTCCATGAATATTGTATATTGGATTTTATGGTGAGTTCTCCCCACTAGGCTGTTGCTCACGTCCCTTACAATGCAGGATCTGAACCAGAGGAGGGATTGGAGGGACCAGTGGTGCCTCGTTGAAAGTAGGAACTTAGAAGTTCCTAAGGTTTTCCGCACATGGAAACCATTTGTTTGCTTAAATATGTTTGAGTATTTGTAATAAATATGCCTCATGTGGCGTAAGAAACTTATATCTGTAAGTTTTAATGTCGTTGTTTTAATGTCGTATACATTATATCCACTATGTTTTCGTGCGTAACGCTGATGGATAAAAATATCCGTTGTGTGATATGGATTGTATATGGGACATATGGTATATGTTTGAGTCCATGTGTGAAAAGCACGTGTGACATTTTCTAGGATCGGGTTTTGGGTAAACTTGAAGATCCAGCCTAGTTATGACGATGGGTGATTAGAGTTTATTGTTTAAAAAAAAAAAATTAGTAGCGTTCCAGGCCCACATCTGGGTTCGGGGCGTGACAAGGTGGTATCAGAGCATGGTTCAAGCTCTCGGACTGTGTATGGGAATTAGTAGAATGATTGTTTGAGTTTAGGTTCATCCCCTTAGTTTTTAAAGTTGGGTAGATGGAACCTTGAGTTGGAATGAGATCAAATCCCATTTATTTTGATAAGTGGTGTGATTTTAGTATCAAAGTTGATACTTTAAACCCAATATTTGGATGTGAGAATATCTTGTGGATTGGAATCAAAAGATGTTGGGAGTACTGAGAGACTCTGACATCGATTAGGCTTGGGAAATAACCTAGGAAGAGGATAAAAAGGAATGTTGTAAAAATGTAAGAACATGAGAAAATGTAAAGATGCAAGGAAAAATGTGAGAATGATCGTAGAATGTAAGAAAGTATTAGTATGGGAAACTGGAAGGAGTAGGAGTATGTATGTGTGAATATCTGTATGCTTGGATGTATAAAGGACTATGTATCTCCTTTGAATGTAATATATATAAGTATGTTTAGTTATTGTGTGTTGTGATGAAATTTTACTTTGAACCCCGTTATTGATACCTATGATCCTCAGGATGTCAGAATCACGGGGAGATTCTGAAAACCAGGGGGAGAATGCAGTACCACCCCCAGGGAATCAACCTGAACTTTTAGACGCAGTCCGTGTCACTGTGGAGGCTTTCCAAAGGGTTGTAGATGATCTCCAACGACCACGGGAGAGAACTCCCGAGGGAAGAGCTACTTCAGCTCTGAAAAATTTCAAACAATTAAACCCGCCGACTTTCTCGGGAAATGCGGAACCCACTGAAGCTGAAAATTGGATTAACCAGATGAGTCGAATCTTCGACACTCTAGCCACAGCTGAGGACCTAAAGGTGACTCTCGCGACCTATCAATTGGAGGGAGACGCCTATAAATGGTGGGAAGTCAGATATAATGCGAGAAACCGTGAACCCATGACTTGGGAGGAGTTCTCTACAGCTTTCCTTTCTCGCTATTATCCAAAAGTGGCAAGGGATGCTAAGAGGAGACAATTCCTCGATCTCAAACAGGGCTCCGATACGGTAGCCCAGTACACCGCAAAGTTTCTAAATCTTTGTCAATATGCTCCCCGCATCTTTGACAATGAGGAGGAGAAAATCCAGCATTATGTTGAGGGACTTCGTCCTTTCCTTCAGCGGCAAGTGGCAGGAATTCAATTTGCCACTTTAGAAAAGGTGATTAGTCGAGCTTCAATGGTGGAAGCAGTTGACACCACTAACAGAAATGTGGATCGGTCTCGGCAAGGAGATGCACCGAAACCTCCTCTGCCTAACGAAAAGAGGAAATTTAGTAAAAGTTCATTCACTAGGAAGGGACAAACATTTGTTGGACAGACCAGTTACACTGGGCCTAGGCAAGTGGTATGCTACACGTGTAATCAGCCGGGTCACACGGTAAAGCAATGTCCACAGAACAACGTTCCAGCAGCTAACAGCCGAGTATGCTTCAGATGCAAACAAATGGGACATTTCATTAAAGATTGTCCTTATCCTGACACCGGAAGCAACATGGCAGGACCTTCTCAGAATGTTAAACCGATGCAATATCAAATGCAGTCTACTCCACCACCCTCCAGAGGTTCAGTGGCATCTGGAAATGCGCCACGAAGGACTGGAGAAGCTAGAAATCAAGGACGCTCTCAGACGACTCGAGGAAGAGTCTACACCATGGGAACCCAGGAGGAGGAGCCGATAGAAAACGCTGTAATGGAAGGTACCCTACCTCTTTTTAGTTTCATGGCACAAGTATTAGTAGATACTGGCGCTTCACATTCATTCATCTCTGAATCATGTCGGGATAAATTGAATTTATCATCAGTAGTTGCCACCAAACCTTTGATGGTAGTGTCACCATTAGGAAAGAAAGTACGGGTTGATCAGATATGCGAATCCTGTGTTCTTAGAATGAATGATCTAGATATAGTATATGATTTCTTTTTAATAGAAATGACAGATTTTGACATCATTCTAGGAATGGATTGGTTAACTGCACACCAGGTTTTGATAGATTGCCTACAAAGAAAGATTTATGGGATATCACCGACCAGAATCCGATTTGTAGAGAAATTAGTACCATATGAGAACATCAGAGTTCAGTTCTCTGGTTTGAAGGCATATCCTGGTAGAATTGTAGCTAGCATGGGATAGGAAGATGTAGAAAGTATAGAAGTCAGTTTGCCTCGAGTGGTTTGTGAGTTTCCAGATGTATTTCCAGATAAACTCAGTGGTTTACCTCCACGCCGAGAGATAGACTTTGTTATTGACCTGCAGCCTGGAACATCTCCTATATCTATGGCACCATATAGGATGGCACCGGCTGAACAAAAAGAGTTAGCCAAGCAAATAGATGAACTGCTCCAACTTGGTTTCATTCGTTTGAGTACTTCACCTTGGGGTGCACCAGCTCTCTTTGTGAAAAAGAAAGATGGGTCACTGAGAATGTGTATAGATTACCGGCCATTGAACCAAGTAACCATAAAAAACAAGTACCCATTGCCTAGAATAGATGATCTATTTGACTTGTTGAGAGGAGCAAGGTGTTTCTCAAAAATTGACTTGAGATCTGGATATCACCAACTTCGAGTCAGGGAGGAAGATATTCCCAAAACTGCTTTTCGTACCCAATATGGCTTATATGAGTTTCTGGTCATGCCTTTTGGAGTAACAAATGCACCAGCAACTTTCATGGATTTGATGAATCGGATTTTCCGACCATATTTAAGAGAATTCGTAATTGTCTTCATCGATGATATTTTAATATATTCGTCGACTGAAGAGGAACATGAACAACATCTACGTGTCATTTTACAGACTTTACAGGATCACCAATTGTATGCTAAACTCAGTAAATGTGAATTTTGGCTGACACAAGTCCAATTTCTCGGACATGTGGTGTCGGCAGATGGAATTTCGGTGGATCCGACGAAAGTGAAAACAGTTATGAATTGGGAAAGGCCTAAAAATGTCACAGAAATTCGAAGTTTTATGGGTTTAGCGGGCTATTACCGAAAATTTATCCCAAATTTCTCTCAAATTGCAGTACCAATGACTCGTTTGACACGAAAAGATGTCAAATTTGAGTGGACAGAAGACTGTGAGAAAGCATTTCAGGACCTAAAGGATAAACTCACCACCTCTCCTGTGTTAATCATACCTGAACAAGGACGTGGTTATGAGGTCTATTGTGATGCTTCCAAACTGGGTTAGGGTGTGTTTTAATGCAAGAGGGAAAAGTAGTTGCTTATGGGTCCAGGCAGTTGAAAGGACACGAGCAAAACTACCCCACTCATGACTTAGAACTAGCAGCAGTGGTGTTTGCCCTGAAACTTTGGAGACATTACTTATATGGTGAACGATTCAATGTCTTTTCTGATCACCATAGTCTCAAGTATTTATTCACTCACAAAGATTTAAATATGAGGCAACGGAGATGGATGGAGTATTTAGGAGATTATGACTTTGAACTCTCCTACCATCCTGGAAAAGCTAATGTGGTAGCAGATGCTCTAAGTAGGAAGTCTCGTGGTGATGTTGCAAAGGTAGCGTCATTACAATGGAAATTATTAGAAATTCTATCTGACTATGATTTAGAATTGGTTGAAAGTAGTGAATCGGCATGGATTCAAAATCTAGTGTTGCAACCCGAAATAGTCGGAATAGTACTGGAGCGACAGCAAAGCAATGTTGAGGCACAAGAAGTGATAGCTCAACTATCGAATGGAGCAGGGTTAGAAGATTGGAAGGTTAGAACCGACGGAGGTTTAACTTTCAAAGGACGATTGTTCGTCCCAGAGTCAGGAGGATGCAGAAAGGAAGTGCTTAGACATTTCCACCACTCTAAGTTTGCCGTTCATCCTGGTAGTACCAAGATGTATCGCGATTTACGCCGACAATTCTGGTGGAAAGGAATGAAGAGGGAAGTGGCCGACTTTGTTTCTAAATGTTTAACCTGCCAACAAGTCAAAGCTGAACATCAACGACCTGGTGGAAAAATGCAACCTCTTCCAGTAGCCAAATGGAAGTGGGAACATATTACCATGGATTTTGTAATAGGATTTCCAAAATCAGTAAGGAAGAATGACTCCATATGGGTAATTGTGGACCGACTGACTAAGTCAGCCCATTTTCTACCTATCCGGAAGAAAGACACTTTGACCACTCTGAGTAAGTTGTATATCAAGGAGATAGTCCGACTACATGGAGTGCCAGTCTCCATCGTGTCAGATAGAGATACCCGATTTGTCTCTCGATTTTGGCAGGGATTACAGACGCAGTTAGGCACCAGGTTATGTTTTAGTACAGCATTTCATCCTCAGACAGATGGTCAGTCTGAGAGGACTATCCAAACACTAGAGGACATGTTGAGAGCATGTGTCATGGACATGCAAGGAAGTTGGGAAGATCATCTAGCTTTAATTGAATTTGTATACAACAACAGTTATCAGTCAAGTATACAAATGGCACCGTACGAGGCTTTATACGGTAGACCCTGTAGATCACCTCTGTGTTGGACAGAAGTAGGAGACAAAGCTTTGTTAGGACCAGATATGGTACGTGAAACGACAGAACAAGTGGAAGTCATAAAGCAACGTCTCAAAACCGCTCAGAGCCGACAAAAAAGTTACGCTGATAAAAGACGGAGACCATTAGAATTTGAAGTCGGAGACTTTGTGTTCCTACGTGTAGCTCCACGTCATGGAATACAGAGATTTGGACGTAGAGGAAAGTTGTCACCACGATACGTTGGACCTTTCGAAGTTTTGAAGAGAATCGGAGAAGTTGCTTATCAGATAGCACTACCTCCAAGCCTAGAAAAGGTACACAATACATTTCATGTGTCTATGCTCAGGAAATACGAACCAGATCCATCTCACGTGTTGAACGTGGAAGACATTGAAATCGCTGAAGATCTAACTTTTGAAGAAATACCCCTTGAGATCCAAGATACTAGGACTCAGGTACTTCGACGAAAAACTATACAACTAGTGCAGGTGTTATGGCAACACCAAGGAACTCAGCACGTCACTTGGGAACCAGAATCGACTATGAGGAAAGTATACCCGAGTCTCTTCGCTAATAAAAGGTACGATTTTCTTTTTCTATTTAAATTTCGAGACGAAATTTCTTTAAGGGGGGTGGGATGTAATACCCCAGCCCAATTTAGGAGTTAATTATGATTAATTAGGATTAATTAAATAATTTTTATCCGTTAATTATGAAATATTTTCCTCTAATCGTAAAGTGTATCAAATAAGTTTTTTTACGGATCTAAGTTTGACTTGATCCGAATCCGGTAACTCTTTTAATTAAGTTTCAAAGATATATAAGTGAGTTATGAATATAATAATAATATTATTTTAGGCTTAAACCTTAGCCGCTGTATAAACTCAGTCATTTGACTTAGTTTGAACTTCAAATTTTAGATTATACATTATTTTTAAATTCCGGACCTAATGACATGCCAATCTCGCTATAATTTCGCTAATTTATTTTACCCCTAAGTTTTAAAGTGGTAAAACCCCAATTTGACAGGGTAGAGGAAGTCCTAAAAATATACAGAGAGAGTCAGTACTCAATCTGTATTATAACTAAGTTGTTTATTTCTTTACACTCTAAAATAGTTAGTTTTTTTTATATTTATTTTAAGCCATGAAATATGGGCCGTTGAATATTCCTTCACTTAGAAAATGTGGTTTTTGACTTCAAAACCCTTTGAAACTTTAGAATGTTTTTATCAGACAAATTTACTCTATCAAACTATAAGGTGGGATACTTTCAAAAAGAATCTTGAAGATTAGGAGATTTTCTTAAAACGGTGATTTTTAGCAAAAACACTAGGTTTTTGAGATAGATTTCACTCCAAATTTTAATACCATGCTCAATTTTTAATACCTGACCTACTGAACTAATTGTATCCATTTAGTGAGATCCTGAAATACCCCGATAAAAGAAAGGACATAGATGTAAATAGTAAAAAGAATAAACTAATATTATATTATAAAATAATATCAGAAACATGTGAAAGATGAGTTTAAAGCTACGGATGTAGCTTATAGCTGTGTTGGAAGAGTATAACACCGCCAATTGCCTATGCGGTTGGTGGTAGTTGGAATAGTAATTATAAAATATATAACAATAAATGTAGAGTTATTAAAAAACTTATAAACCTACGAATAGCTTAGGCAACCTGTATGATTAAAAAATGCATACGGTTGCCTATAAATAGGTGTAATCGGCAAGGAAACCAGAAAGTAAAGAAAAAAAAACTCTTCTGCCGTTTTGCTCCCTCTCTCTCTTTCAAAAACAGCAAGCCCTCTCTCTCCTATTTTCTTTTCTTTCTTCTTCTTTCTCCTGCTTTGGCCATACCAGCAGCAGCCGAACGTTCGGATTTCCCGTATTCTTTTAAGGGTTTTCAAATTTAGTCAATCTTATACAGAATTTTATACCCAAGGTATCGAAATAATTCTATTTTTATTTTTATTAACTCCATAGCAAATTAAGAGTAAAATAGCTTAGTATTGGGGTTCAAAAAATGAGATTTTTTTTAAATGGAGGAAAAATAGATTTCCTCTTAAAATTTAAATTTTACCCTCAAGATTTGTATTATTTCACATTCAAAATATAATTTTTGACCCTAAGTAAAATCGGGGAAAAGATTAACCCCATCTGACTATTGTGTGTTTATTTTTCCGCCTTGTGTGTTTAAATTCCTGTACTGTACCCTCTGGGCCATATTCTCAATACGTCCTTCTTCTAGAAGACAATACGAGGATAGGGCACTGAGTACTTTTATTTACTTTACTGTCTCTGTACCCTCTGGGCCTCTCACAATACGTCTCCATGGTCCTTTCTCCAGAAGACAAGAGAAGGCACTGAGTACTTTTATTTACTTTACTGTCTCTGTACCCTCTGGGCCTCTCACAATACGTCTCCATGGTCCTTTCTCCAGAAGACAAGAGAAGGCACTGAGTACTTTTATTTACTTTACTGTCTCTGTACCCTCTGGGCCTCTCACAATACGTCTCCATGGTCCTTTCTCCAGAAGACAAGAGAAGGCACTGAGTACTTTATATTTTTCATTTTATTGTAATGTTTTGGATGGCTGACAACTAACTTTCTGACATAATTTAAAGGAATAGAAAGAGCCTAAGGTGACTCATTACACATATCATGTTTTCTGGAAAAAAATAGCACGGGGTTTGGGAAATTATCATGCGTATATACTGACAAATAGAAAATTTATACCTTTTACTCTATCATACAGATTTTCTGTGAAAAACTCAACCGGAGAAGGTGAGGAGACTCGAACCAACACTTGTATTGTGTTATATGTTAAACCCACTAACACCAGACTGAAATGGGACCCATGGTCAATTAAAGATGGAAAAGGCTATATAGGTCCAGAATACGAGACCTGACACTGCCTACATGTAAGGGATGTAGATGTTCTAACTGTTTAGAACGTAGGCGTTAAAATGGTGTCGGGGAGTCGAGGACTTGTAGTCTCTAACGCAGTATGGACCCATGGAGTGTCTGGGAATTGTCGGGTAAAAAACTGGGTGAAGGCATTCGTGTTATTAAATCCAGTTTTATATGTTGTGTGATATTGATTATTCTATTGATCTCTTATATTGGTATTTGATACACCAAATGGTAAGGCTGAAATATGGTGGTTCTCTCAAAATAAGTCCCTGTGTAAGGAGGGCACTGGAAATCATGCATTATCATGCATTTGACATTTGCATGTGATAATTATGTTTATAAGTTAAATCCGTGGAAGATAATAACTTTGTAAAGTTTGATATTTGCCGTTGGGCTATAATTGCTGAGATTAGCCGAACACCGTTTGCGAACCGCTGGGTTGGACGTGTTAGTAGGCTGTGGTCGACCGCCATCAACCGTTGGTGTTGGATGGGCTAGTAGACTGGGTCGTGGAGACCGTATGCATTTGCAAGTTGCTATATTATTTCCGTGGAGGAATTAATATTAGTTCTGGTTGGAACTTTAAATGGGGGCTGACCCCGGTGTTGTAACATGGCTGGGGACTGACCCCGGTGTTAACAATACAATCTGAGTAAAAACCTTAGAAGATGATCCTAGGGTGAAAATGGGTTAAGTGGATTAACCGCATTGCATTCATGAAACATGCATTATTTATTGTTTCATATAATATGTTGGATGTTATGGTGAAAATGAGTTAAGTGGATTAACTGCGTTTCATTTATGGAATATGCATTGTTATTTATTCCATGAATATTGTATATTGGATTTTATGGTGAGTTCTCCCCACTGGGCTGTTGCTCACGTCCCTTACAATGCAGGATCTGAACCAGAGGAGGGATTGGAGGGACCAGTGGTGCCTCGTTGAAAGTAGGAACTTAGAAGTTCCTAAGGTTTTCCGCACATGGAAACCATTTGTTTGCTTAAATATGTTTGAGTATTTGTAATAAATATGCCTCATGTGGCGTAAGAAACTTATATCTGTAAGTTTTAATGTCGTTGTTTTAATGTCGTATACATTATATCCACTATGTTTTCGTGCGTAACGCTGATGGATAAAAATATCCGTTGTGTGATATGGATTGTATATGGGACATATGGTATATGTTTGAGTCCATGTGTGAAAAGCACGTGTGACATTTTCTAGGATCGGGTTTTGGGTAAACTTGAAGATCCAGCCTAGTTATGACGATGGGTGATTAGAGTTTATTGTTTAAAAAAAAAAAAAAAAATTTAGTCGCGTTCCAGGCCCACATCTGGGTTCGGGGCGTGACATTACATCACACTTATTCATATCAACCTATTGTTTCATTTTCACAGAATTTACTCTGTCCCATGTTATCTCTTTTCCTTGTGAACCCATTTACAATTCTTATGTAAATTCATGTACTCTGTTTCATTTTACTTGCTACCAAAAAAATATTTTTCCACATATACTTACTCAATGTGTTCATTCGTCGACTCTCTGTGTGAGGTAGCCCGCCAATACGAGCCTATGCTCAAGTCTTTCACTGATTCCATTTTAACTAATTTTTCTAGTTGCAATCTCCTGGAACTCCATTGGCTAACTACGGAGTCAGGTGATCAGTCTAACTCGGCAGTTGCCCATAGTTTCCCATTGAGTTTCACTAGACTCTTAACTTCACTCTCCTGGAATTCTATCAACCAACTACAGAGTCAGGTGATCAGTCGAACTCGGCAGTCACCCATAGTTTACCATTCAAGTCTCACCAGACTTTTCCCTTAAGTATATCTCCAAGTATACGCATATCTTCATTTGCTCATAAGTCACTATGTGGCTAACACATTTCGGACATTACTTCTAAGATACCACGCATCTTTCAACACCAACTTCCCTGCGATACAAGTCGTAATACGACTAACACCTTTTCTTTATACCGTGAAATGTATATCGAAACATCAGATCTATATGTCATCTATGAGACCAACAGGTCCATCATACTTCCGACATGTCTACCTTGGTACCGATACTTGATATTAATCCAAACCATCATGGAATCCATCATCCATGGTTAGACACATCCATCCCTGGTACCACTTTATCAGTGAGTATCATCTGTCCATAGTTAATAACATTCCATGAATATAACCCTCCTTCTGGGTATAATCCATTCATGGGCATGACTAATCCATTCTTGACCATAATTAATTCAGGCACATCTTCCACCATGAGATATTTTATCCGTAAGAACCACACTCGAATGAATCACTACATGGCTGTAGTAACAAAACCAAATCATAAATATACCCCGACCCCTTAGCAAGACCTAGGGCCCATGACTTACTAAGCGGAAGACCCACGTCCAACGTGATCCGGTCTACCTTGCCCTGCATCCCTTCATCCCAAGGGTGATTCAGTCAAGCTCTAAGGCGGTCGATCCGCGTCTGACAAAGCTAGCACCACCCCCACGGGGTATAATAGTACCTAGCTCTGTGCATCCACGCACATCAAGTGTGCAAAATAGCCGTGAGAGCGTACTCCAGCGCGAAGCCTACGAGGGACCCACTCCTCAACGGTAACCCTTCTGGACCTAGTCTCCGTATTTCGTATCGAGGTTCCCATGATCTTATAGCTACTCTAAGCCTTACTCATGGATTCTATATACTTATCTCTTCAATATCACGTGTAAAACGCACCCATGCCACATCTCAATAAAATCAAGTGACCTTGTCACCTGCGTCTTAGTGCCAAATCCTTGTAAACTCTTAAATTTGCAAGTTTTATTGAAAATTTATTCAAACTTCCATCACAATACAAGAGTTGGTAGGGTTAGAACAAACTCTTTATTAAGTAATTACAACCTTTGCAAAATCTTTCCCCTTTTTCCGACATTGTCTTACCACTCCTTAGCCTAACCTTCCGTTGAAGGCCCTGCATCATCATAAAAATCGAAGAAGTTGTGAGGGCATGTCATAGACGTGTTCCCCAACACTCCACAATTCAGACAGGATATTAATCCTGGTCCCCCAATATATGGACAGTTAGTCCTCTCCTTCTCGTGCCCTTGAAGTCCACAAATAGGGCAAATAACCTATATAGGATGGGGACAATAAATATAGTTGTGCCCTTCCTGATTGCATACTTCGCACATATACCCAGGCGCTAATTCTCCTACTGATTCCTTTAAGGTTGGGACATCTTCTTCGTCCTCTTCGGGTACAAAGGCAAAATTAACCCCAACATGATACTCGGGCGATTCTACTTCCATGTCATGACTGGTTTCCACTTCATTCCCGAAGTTTGGTACGCTGTAATCATCGGAAGAAACCAGATCTATCGGACAGCTAGGTGTCCCTCTGTCCCACAATTCTGTATACTCTGTGTTGCCTGACATATCTGTATCACAACAATCGAAGTATGTCAATGCCAACAACAGTTCAAATCAAACTAAATCTTTATTTTGGGGAATTTCTCTACGTATCACATAATGTCTCTTGTTTAGGGAAATTTGCCTAAATAATCAACTTGTGTTTCTTGTCCTTGGGGAAATTGCCAAATCACTTCTCTTTGATTTTTCTTTGTTTCCGGGGAATATATCCTATTTTGCTATGTTGGATAATTCTGATTATTTTGACTGTACTTCCTTTGCTATCATCTGTCTGAGTCTAATGAAGTAAATTAATGCACGAGACCAGATTAATTTACTCCGAGAGATTCAAGTTTCGGGTTCGCTCCGATACCAACTGTAACGCCCCACCCTTTTTCACTCGCTTCTTCCCGTAAATTCAGAGTCTATTTTTTTTTTTTTTTAACAGAGTAGAGTGATAGAGCGCGGGACGTTACGACGCGAGCTAAGTCCGAACTTCTAAAGTCCGACTCTTAACTGGCCAACCCTATGTGTGCATGGACTCAGTCCACTAAAATGGTTCACACATAGCAATATCAACATGCGGAATAAAAATCACAACTTGCGGAATCATAACATCAATTTGCGGAATCATAATAGAACATAGTTCCATTCCATTGATAGCAAAGTACTTAGTCAATAAAATCACAATCATCATTATCCAAATAAAACATCCAACCATAGCATTTCGTCTAAGTTATTACATTCTGAAATCTAGATACTCTCAATATAAATCCCTGAGTATCTTAAACAAAATATAAAACTAAAAGCGTTCCGAGCTCCTATGCTTGTCCCTTTCCGCGTTTAGCGCTTCCTCGTTTCCTGCATCATCCACTAAAGGGTAGAAGTAGGGCGTTAGTATAACAAGCCCAGTAGGTATTCCAGTTAGGGTTAATACATGGGTTAGTACCAAAAATCCAGATATAATAAATATATCAAATCAGTTATAATAAATCATGCCATACTTATAAAGCATCGTATCCAAAACAGTGTATGATAATAAAGATCCAATCATACCGATAAAAACCAAAACCTTGCATGATAATAAAAGTCATAATCATGCCGATTCAATGCCATGCCATGCTATCATATGCAATGAGCCCCACCCATCACATGTACATAAAATGTACCCGTCCACATAGGTCTTTCGGACGCCCCGACGGAGTGTGGACCCTCCGGCTACATTTGCACACATAATATACTCTTGATGGAAAACTCCTCATCAAGGTATCCCCCACTAGTGCTTTACGGACGCCCCGACAGAGTGTGTGTCCCCGGTTACCGTTCATCCCTCCCATGCCATGCATGAGATGCAAATGTCCACATGCTATGCAATTATACAAAATCATAGCATTTAAAAGCTCATATTTGAAACACATGCTATTTTATCAAATAAACATAGCATATAAAATCACCATTTGAAACATATCCTTTGCAGTATAAAATCATTAAAATAAGATAAAGACAATGTACATAAACCCATGGTTTCAAAGAGGTGGAATCCTACCAAAGATAGTTAACGCGTGCTTGCGTCTTTCGTCCAAGAATCGATCACCGATCGTGCATCGCTTGCGCGATCCCGTGACCTTATAATATAATAATAAGTCAACACCAAGTCCCACTTGATTTGCAGTATTTAAATCCATAAACCATACTTGTGGGGTTCGGCCGTACCTACGGCCGAGCCTCGCCCTTTTTGTTCATTTATTCCATTAATTACCAAAATGCCATTGGTCCAACCTTAGTTAATATTCTATTTATTTTAATCCAAAGTACATAACCCTAGGTCCGCCAATCAATTCCCATGTTTAGATCCAAATACATAGATCCTAAACATCTAAGTTCTCCAAATAATTTCTCATAATTACCTTATTGCCACACAAGGCTAAACTTCCATCTTTAACAAGTATTTACAATTTTGCCACTCATGGTTTACATGACCCATAGTTTCTTTTAAAATCATTCACCCGTCACATGGTCCATAATAATTTCTCAACAACTTAAGTTTATACTTAGAAAGTCCACATTTAGAATCTTTCTAATTTCATTATCCAACTTCCATACTTAGAAAGTCCCTAAAATGGGAAGCTTTCTAAATTTATCATTTCCTAATCTTGGATCCATAATTCCAAGTTCTTTCCATAAATAGATCCTTTCTAAATTAAAGATTTTCCAATTTAATCCTACCTTCCAAAAACAATTAACATACTTTAAAAATGCCATTACAACTCCATGGGGGTTCGGCCATACACCATGGCCGAACCCTATGGTTCATAAGGTTCTCTTTTAAAATCAATACATAGTATTCAATGGCTTTCATCATTCACACTTCCATAAATAAATAGTTTCCGAAATTAGTATGCATCTTTCCATAAATACTACTTCTTAATTTGGCAACCTCCTTCCTTAATTAAAAGCTTTCTAATTTAGCCAACTCCTTCCATAATTGGAGGTTTTCCAAACTTAATCTCTTCCTTTCCATAATTGGAAGGTTTCCTTACTTAAACTCTAACTTTCCCTAATTGGAAGGTTTCCATAATTAATTCCTACCTTCCATTTTAATCCAAGATCCATAATTAGAATAGCTTCTTAGATTAGCAACCTCCTCCATAAATGGAAGCTTTCTAAATTTAGCAACCTTCTTTCCATACTTGGATAGTTTCCAAATTTAGAAACCATCTTTCCATATTTGGATGCTTTCCAAGTTTAGTAATCCAGATCCATTTACCTTAATTAAATAGTTTCTAAATTTAAAGTCCACCTTCCAAAATAATTATCATACATCAAAATACCAAATCAACTCCATGGGGTTCAGCCATACACCATAGCCGAACCCTATGGTTTTTTTCATTCTAAACTCCATTAAAATTATTAAAGTTTTTCCATTGTTTTCTTCCATGGTTTTTAACCATAAAAGTATAATCAACCTTCCATACCAATTTATTAACCATAATCCTTCCCAATTTTCTTCCATAAAAATAACCAATAACCTTTCATGGGGTTCGGCCCTTCACCATGGCCGAACCCTATGATTTATCAACCTCTACTTAAATCACTTTAAATCCCTTTTTAAAACATGCATAATCAGTCCATGGTTTTCAACCCAAAAACCATAATTTAAACATGTCTTTGCATGGTTTTTGTCATTGAAATTCATTAACCAACTCCCATATTAAAACTCCATAATTTATAAGCAACAACCTTCCATGGGGTTCGGCCCTTCATCATGGCCGAACCCGATGGTTTACCCAATTCTCTTAACATAAATCAAATCAAAACATAGAATCACTTACCAGTTCCGCGACTCCTTCGACTTGTTCTTGCTCTTTCAATCCTTTTTCTTTCCTTAGTCTTTTCTTCTCCTAGATCTTTTCCTCTTGCTGGATGCCCTCTCTTCCTCTTGTTGTAGCCGAGAATAACAATTGAGAGAGAGAGAGAGAGATCGGCCTATGTAAATAAGTGTAAAGCCGTGTGCCCTTGTGTTCTCTGTTCTTTACACATATAACATATTCTAGCTCAGATTTGACCTTATTAACTTCCAAATCAGGAAAAGTAGTAAACAACAAAGTTGTAGATCTTCAAGTCTTCTTTCTAACACAAAAAGAATCAAAGAAATCGGACTTTGGAGTGGAACGTTATAGCCAAAATACTGAACATATGTCAAACCTTCCTTATTTTTCTCTCTATCTTATTTTCTTTCTTTTTCCTTAATCCCTATTTAGAATGTGCTACGCGCCCTTACTGTAACGCCCGCCCCTTTTTCACCAAAAATCAGAGTTTATTTTTTTTTTAAAAGTGACAAAGGGCACAGACGTCACGACGCGAGTTAAGTTCCGAGCTTCTAAAGCCCGGCCCTTAACTGGCCAACCCTACGTGTGCGTGGAACCAAGTCCACGAGTACGGTTCACGCGTAGAAAATAAGCTCGCGGATTATGAAAATAAATGCGGATGATAATAAAACTATCCTACCAGTTTTCAGATAGCATGGAAGAAATATCCATTAAATTACTAAAATGCCCTCATACTGTACTGTCCAAAATAACTTATAAAACATAGCAAGCCATCTAAGTTATTACATTTCCGACAAGCTAAATTATACAAATACACATTTTCCAAAATAAACTTAAACACAATAATTAGTCTGCCTTCCCAAGCTCCTAAGCTTGGCTCCTGTCCCGTCCTTCCGTTCCGCCATCTCCTGCATCGTCAGCTAGGGTAGAAGTAGGGCGTTAGAACACACGCCCAGTAGGACTCCGAGTAGGGCTAGCACGTGGATTAGTAATAACAACATACAGATAATAACACAATGAAAACTGATAAACCATCATATAATGAAAATATAACATGATGCCATGCCATGGGTGTCTATGTTATGCATCCCACCCATCATCCAAACCATATAATATCATATCCCTCTTGACAGAACAAAACCTCGTCAAGGTGTCCCCATGCCTGTTCTTGGTCGTCCTGACGGAGCATGGACTCCGGTTATCAAAATATCCCCATGCTTGCTTTTCGGTCGCCCGAGGGAGCATGGACTCCGGTTATCAAAATATCCCCATGCTTGCTTTTCGGCCACCCCGACGGAGCATGGAATCCGGTTCCATTATTTTCCCGCCCATGCTGTGCATGAGATGTAATGCATTATGCTATGTAATATATATATCTCATAACTCTAGTATATCATACATAGCCTTGGCATATAATGCATCATCTTAAAAGATAAATCATAGTATTAAACATAACATTCATAATCGTGAAAACCCATCATAAAATAAATCTCGTAGTCCACAAAATAAGATAAAGATACCATCACATATCCATGGCTTACAAGGAGGTAGGAATCCTACCGAATACCGACTCGCGTCCTTTTACGGTTTCGCCCGATAATCCGGCTACCGACACGCGTACTGCTCGCGATATGCAATACCCTATTACATACATATAATCAGTTCACATTTTAACTATTTCTAAGTCCATTCACATTTCCAAGTCCATATGAAAAACTGGTCCCTATTTAGGTTTTGTGGGTCCCGTTTCATCTATTAAAACTTTTAATCCCATAAGTCTTAAAAATTGGCCACCTTAGGCTTTATCAATCACTTATAAGGTTATTACATTAAAGCCCCTAAGTCCATTATCAATCTCCATGGAATTCTTGAATTTGGCCATTAATTACAGTTTTGCCACTACTTCATTTTCCATGATTAATCACTCATTTATCCAAGCATGATTAAATCCCTAATTGATCATAAACTTAGATCCCTAACTTAGGTCCATTAATGACCCATTGAACCATGTCATAACATCATTAAAATTAGCCTTTTTATTAACCTAACCCTTATTCATTTAAACCCATACAAAACCCCACATTTAACCCTTTAGATGGGTAATGGATCATGGTTTTAAAGTACCTCATTCATCAACTCTTCCCATGGGATTTACTTCATACATTTAAACTACAATGAGTCCATTACCCATTCATACCCTTTGGAAATCATAAACATCACTCATCCTCCAATTTAACCCATCAAAATGGATCATAATTGGGCCATGGGTTCGGCCATACACCATGGCCGAACCCATGGTGTCCTTTCCCCATTTTTTTCTTGGATCTAATTACACCATTTAGATCCAAAATAGATCCTTCCTTGAGGTGGTTTAAATCACACTTTTAAACCACTACTCTTAGCCCCATTTGGATCATTACATTTGTTCATTTAAAACCCTAAATTCATCAACACATTATCCTTTAAACCCACCATTTAATCACCATTTCATCACCATAGGGTTCGGCCATATACCATGGCCGAACCCATGGTTCAAGGTTCATTCCATCCATGCATTTCAAAGCCATAAAACTCCATTACATTTTTATCATAAAATCATTTTTAAACTTACCCACACTCACTCATTTAAAACCCTAATTTTCATTAGCTACAAACCCTCATTGTCTTCCATCCATAAAACCCTAACCAATTAAACCAACCACCAAATCACCCACCATGGGGTTCCGCCATACTACATGGCCGAACCCTATGGCCCATGATTCTTATTCCAAGCACCCCATTCCATGCTCAATTCCATAAATTATACAATGCACATACTACATTTACTTATTTCTTTTCCCTAACCCTAATTCACCCATTTAGGGTTCTTTCCATCTTCCACCCTTCCATTTGATGGATCTAAATTCCATAACATAAAATTATCTATCCACCATTTATTTCACAAAAATAAATTCCAATTCTTAAACCCTAAAAATCCAAAATTTCTTATTTAAGAAACACTTACAATCCGTCGTCTCCTCCGATTTCCGTCACTCCCGTCGGTCTCCATAGCCTCCTCTCTCCTTCCTCTTGATCTTTGATAGGTCAAGATTCTTGATTAATGGTGGCAATCCCCAACCCTAGAATCGGCCAAGGTAAGTTTAAATTGAAAGAGGGAAGAGGAAAGGATGATGAGAGGGGAGATAATCACCTTGACCTTAGAGTGATTTTGTGTAAATTTCCACTTCTTTCTTCTCTCCTTCTCTTCTTAGCTTCCTTTCCTTAATTTTTTTCTTCTCTTCTCCTTCCTAGTGTGGGACGGCCATGGAGAATGACAATGGAGAGAGTTGAAAAGAGGATAAGAAAATGGAAAAGAACTCAAGACTTACCCCCCATTTGGTGACTTAAACTTACCCTTTACATTAACTACTCTCACCAACCAAAGCAAGATATTTTAAAGATCTTTTATTTGCTTTATGGCGGTGGTTATCTAAACCACCACGAAGCCCACCGTGTTTAACCTTGGAGGTGGGGTAGCTTGGTCTCCATTTGACTAATTTTAACCCATTTAGCCACCAATTTAATAATTTAATTATTTAATTAATTTGATAATTTCCTTAGGTTAATTCATTTGTACTTAACCTAATTCCCATTATTCCACCTATGGTTGACCAAATCAACCATGGTGGCCGGCCCCACCAATCATTGGCCCACACGCCACCTCACTTGATGAGGCAGAGGTGGGTCCCACTTGGCCACATCTACTTGGTTTAATTCCAAATAACGTAGGTGATTTAAGTTTCATTCTATTCATTCTAAATGGATCACCATTAGGCCCATGGCCCAGTTACATTTCCATCTTACCCATTTAACCCTCATTGACCATTTAAATAAATTTAAATCCAAACCATAGTCTATTGGGCCATACTTGGGCCTTTGTCCAAATTTTGGCCCATTTATCATTCATTCCACCAATTTTCTAATTTCCATCCTTAAAATAAACAATATTCACATATATATTAATTTAAAAATTCCGGGCCATTACATTTGCTCCCTTCTTTAATTATCTCATGCCGTGTGCACTTGTTTGCCTCTTATAAGACCTTCCCTAAATCAAGAATAGAAAGTGCCATGCGCCCCATTCTTGTTGCCTCTTCCATTTTATTAAACCTTCCCTTTAATTACACTTCCCATTTTAATTTCCAACTTCTAAACTTAGAAACTTACTAACTTAATAACCATTCTCCATATTTAGACACTTTCCAAATTTAGCTTCAATGTTTCCATATTTAGGCACTTTCCAAATTTAGCTTCAATGTTTCCATATTTAGGCACTTTTCCAAATTTAGCCATTGCCTTAACTTAAATCCATCCACATCATGCGCATATAATTAATTATAGACATCTTATTGTTTGGCAATAAGATATCACTGTCTAAACCCAACGTGTGACCTATTTTAGGACCATCCTAAAATCTTTCCACTCAATCTTAAATATCTCATCTCATCCAAAATATTATGCGCATATAATCCCCTTGATTTTTGTGATATAAAATCTTATATTCAGCCATGCAATCTTTTATCTATTTAATTTTGCATTACTAAAATAATTCAACCCATTTAAATTTATTTGAAACCATTTATCAAAATCGTTGGGTCTTAATTGGGCAAAGACCCAATCATTTTATCCATCTAAAATCCATATCTAAAATCTCCCAATTTAAATAGGTAATTTCCGTAAATATTTATAACTTGAGAATTCCGGGTATTACAAGTTTGGTCATCCCTTCAAACCAGGTATGGAAACCATAAGTTCGACCATACCCTGGTCAAATCTATGGTTCACCCTTAGTCTTAATCCTACATTATCCTCATACTTAAAACATACTTTTTCCCCGTCTCCTTCTTTCTTTTAGTTTGTATTCCATTCCTTTCTCCTTCCTTCCTTTCTTTGTTCTTCAGTAAATCCTCTAGGTATCAATGGTGTAAGTGGTGTAGAGAGAGAGAGGAGAAGATGAGAGGAATCTTTTTGCTCTAGAGAGAGTGGTCGGCCAAGGGGTGTGATGTGCCCTTGGTTGGTATCTCTTTGTAATTGCTCAAGGCTCTTCCACTTCCCCCTCTTTATGTTTTTGTCTATTCAAGGAGTCCCTTGGCTTAACCAAGGAGACACCTAGTTCCCATCGAGTTCATTGGGTTTCCTTTCTCATGAGATGGAAACTCTCCATCTTCCCATTTAACTCACTTAAGATGGAAGTCTCCTCAACTTCCATCTTAACTCATCTCCAACTCAAACCTTATTTACTCACTTGAACTCATTCATTTGGACTCACTTAACTCAAGCAACTTAGTTCTCTTAAACTTAACACTTGGACTCAATTCAATTTGAACTCAATTTAATTGGAACTGTAACACCCCGCCCTTTTTCACTCGAAATCAGAGTCTATTTTTTTTTTCTTAAATAATAAACAAGTGATAAGAGCAGAGTGTCACGACGCGAGTTAAGTCCGGACTTCTAAAGTCCGACCCTTAACTAGCCAAACTTATGTGAGCATGGACTAAGTCCATGAGAATGGTTCTCACATAGTAAAGTATAATCTTTGCAGAAAATTACTTAATCTAACTGCAGATTATAATAGAACCTAAGTCTACTCCATTTTAGATAACAAAGTACAAGTCATATATCCAAAATTACCTTAAACTAAACATTTATTCAAACCAATCCAAACCATAGCAAATATTAACTAAGTTATTACATGCCAACATCTAACTACTCAAAATTACATGTCCATGTAAACTTAAACAAAATATCCATAAATAAATCCATTCAAATGCCCAAGCTCCTATGCTTGGTTTCCTTCGCGATCCTCGACCTTTCCCTTTCCTGTGTCATCCACTAAGGATAGAAATAGGGCGTTAGAACAACGCGCCCAGTAGGTGTTCCGTTTAGGGCTACCACAAGGTTAATATAAAACATGCATATAACATAATAATACATGATCATCAAAATCTTACAAAAACAATGCTATGTATGTATGCAAATGTAATGAGTCCCACCCATCACAAATATACATAGCCTCCTCTTGATGGGATTCTCATCATCAAGGTACCTCCACATAGGTTGTTCGGACGCCCCGACGGAGTGTGGACCCTCCGGTTTCCTCTTGATGGGATTCTCATCATCAAGGTACCACCACATAGGTTTTTCGGACGCCCCGACGGAGTGTCGGCCCTCCGGTTACATAACCATCACCCCATGCCATGCATGAGATGTCAATGAATACATGCCATTTGTAAATAAATCTTAGCATTCAAATCCACTTTGAAACATAATAATTTAACACATATCTCAAAATTAAGATAAAAACCTCAAGTGTAAGTGTGGTTACAAAGAGATAGGAAACCTACACAAAAGTCACTTAGAAATATCCATTTTTCTTAAACCTTCACCCGTTTCCGATTGCGCACCATTCAAGAAGTCCTGTTACCGTATTTATATAACAACAAGTCAAGACAATATCCTTTTGATTTCCAAATAAGTCTAAGTAAAAAAAAAAACCACTTTGTGGGGTTCGGCCATACACCATGGCCGAACCTCACCCACTTAAATTGGGTCCCTTGTTGGTTTTAATCAAACCCTTTCAAATAGTCATTTAAAACTCTAAAATCCTCCAAATACAATTTTGTGGGGTTCGGCCATATACCATTCCAATGATCTATCCTTTGGATTTAATGCCTCCTTTGGATTTTTAAGCCCAAACACACCATTCCAATGATCTATCCTTTAATCATCTAACCCTCATAGCTTCCTCACTTGTAAACTCAATCTGAAGATTGGTTGTTTATGATCTTTCTCTCATCTTCTCTTTCTCACTTTCAAACACAATCAATAGAACGGTTGTTTCTGATCTTTCTCTCAAGAGTGTTGATCATTCCTTAGAGTGTATAACTCTTTTCAACTCTGGGAAGATAGTAAAACGATCACACAACACTCATATTTATAGAGGAATCTTAACGGTCATATGGACTGTCTAGTACCAATGGGTTGGTGTTCATATTTATTACCATTCAACCACCCGACCGTTGCACATTAAATGCACCCTCAACGACATAATTACTTTCCGGCCGACATGTCATTGTCCCCGATGGGTCGACACTTATGGTACCTGTAACGCCCCGCCCATTTTCCACTCGCCACAAAATCGGAGTATATTTTTTTTAAAAAAATGAATGAGAGAGAGCAGGTCGTCCCGATGCAAGTTAAGTCTAAGTTTCCAAATTCGACCCTTAACTGACCACCTTTACGTGCACATGGTCTAGGACCACTTAAACATTTCACACGCTTTTCTGAATACATTGCGAAATTATTTATATGAATAAGATACTATTCATATACAAGTCAATATAAGGCAAGGAAAGCCAACCACCATATACTTAGCTTGAAACTTTAAATATCATCAAATCATACCAAAATAATTCTAAGTTATTACAGTCCAAAATATCAGTCCTCCCAATACATCATAAACATCAAAGCTAAATAAATTAAACATCATTCATTCCAAGCTCCTACACTTGGCTCCCTTCAAGTCTCAAGTCTGTTTCCTTGTCATTCCCTATTCCATCATCTATAGGGTAGAAGTAGGGCATTAGTCAACATGCCCAGTAGGTATTCCAAGAAGGGTTATGTACACATAGGATTAAGATAAAATCAGGATAGATGCATCATAATCATAATTGCAAAACATCTTATAAGTAGTAAAAACCATGCATAATATCCATATCATAATCATGCTGTCATGGGTGTTCAATGTGAAATGATCATTCACCCAATCTCCATATCCAATTACGTCATATATAAATAGTTTCCTTGATAAATCGCCATATCAAGGTGTTCCCTTGGCCAATTACGTCTGCAGTGTTTTGTGACGGCACCACCAGGTCACTGTTATACCTCCCCACATATGTTAATCGGAATTACCGATGGAGTGTGGACTCCTCCCTCTGCGCAGGATTTCGGGACTATATACCCATGAGCTCTTTGGCCCAAATTACGCCGTACTCAATCCTAGCAATCCCGGACAAGGCCAACTTGTCAATAGTTCACATAGCTTCATACAAGCTAGTCTCAAGCCCAAATCATGTCCGGACCGCTCATAACTTAGCTTGCGGTCACATGTATTCCCTCCCATGCCATGCATGAGATAATGAATGCAAGAATGCCACTTCATATCAAGTTAAATAATATCATTGAAAATCAATTTCATAACATATATCATTTGTTAAACCAAAGTAAAGCATCAAATTTGGAAATAAAAATCAGTGTCATATATATAATCCATAGTGTTTCAATAAAGTAGGAATCCTACCAATGTCTAGTATATTATCCTTTCTGTCTTGTGAAAATAACGTTAACGATCACGTCAAAACGAATCGCAAACCCTTTGCGAATCTCTTTACCTTAATAAATTCAATCACATATATAAATTAATTTGATTTTCCATTTTTATTTTATCAATCCTTACATCTTACCAGATAAATAAAAGCATCTGGAAAAATCATCCAAAAATCAAACTTTTCAATTCAGTCGACTGAATCATGCCCAATTACTATTCTCTGCTTTACCCGCAGACTTTTAATCGACTGAATCACAGATTCAGTCGGCTGAAACACAAATAGGTACTGTATAGACTTGACCGGTAACCTTTCAGTCGGCTGATTCTGGGTCAAATCTTCTGTGTTCTCGGTCAACACAATTTAAGTCAATTGAATCATAGATTCAGTTTGCTGACTTTGTATCAGATTATTTGTGTGTTCGGCCAGTATATATTCAGTCGGTTGAATTATCAACAAACTGTTTACGTGTTTGGTAAGTAATACCTTCAGTCGGCTGAAACACACCAGATCCCTTACTCGTTTGGTACGTCTATGTTCAGTCGACTGAATCATATATTCAGTCAGCTGAAATACTATTAGACCCCATATATTCTTAGCCAGTCCATGTTCAATTGACTGAATCATAAGATTCAGTCGGTTGAAACTCCCAGATAACCCTTATTTGTTCGGCCAACACCAGTTCAATCGATTGAATCCTGAGATTTAGTCGACTAACTTTCTTTCAGTCCTTTTTGTTTGCTTATTTGTATAGCCTTTCTTCATAAAATTCCTTCTTTAACATATCTAATCATGGATTTCATCTTTCGTATAACTCTTAGTGAATTTACTCTACCCACTAACCAAGGTTTGGGTTCCTCATGATCCATTCAATCATTATACCATTATAGTATGGTTTTGGATTCAATCCTATGGTTGTTTGTTTCAACATATCACCATCCTCTAGATGGATTTCCAATTCCATGGCCTTATAACCATGTAGCCATTAATTCCAATCATCTATGGAACCCATAGGTTCGGCCACACCATGGCCAAACCTATGGTTTCCTCTGAATTAATCCTATGTTATTAAACTTAAAACATACCTTCTTTCCCGTCTCCTTCTTTTCTTTTTAATTTGTCTTTCCTTACTTAATCCTTCTTCTTCTTTTGCTCTTCATAGATTCTCCAAGTACAGAGGTGTAGGTGGAAGAGAGAGAGGAGAGGAGAGGAGGAAATGTCTTGTGTGCAAGAGGAGGAGTCGGCCAAAGAAGGTGAGCAGCCCCTTTGGCTGGTGCCCTTTGTATAATAGCCTTGACTCTTCACTTCCTCATAATGGTTTGTCTAATCAATGAGTCCCTTGGCTTAACCAAGGAGATTCTTGGTTTAAACGAAGAAAGCTCTTTGACTTCCATCCAGCCCTTTAGTTTCATACCCCTTGAGATGGAAACTCTCCATCTTCCTAACTCCACTCAAGTAATTTAATCTTAAACTCAAGACTTGAACTCACTAGGTGGTTGACATGTCAACCATGACATGGCCGGCCATGCATGTGGTGACTTGGTCACCACATGACACTTGGGTCCCATCTTGGCCATGTCACTTGATGATGTGACACCTTGTCTACTAAGCTTCCATGTGATGACATGCATGCCACAATCGCATGCCACCTCACTTGATGAGGTGGATTTTATGCATTGGATTTTAATTGGGTAGTTGACCCATTTACCTTTGACCTATTTACTTTAACCTTACCCAATTACTTTATAATTAAGCTTACCCATGATCCATTGGGTCTTAATTGGGTAATTGACCCATTTATTTTAAACTTACCCAATTACTTTAAAATCAACTCATTTATGACCCATTGGGTCTTAATTGGGTAATTGATCCATTTCTTGCCCATCTAATGTCAATTTCCACTTTTTAATTTTAAATTCCATTAAATTGAAATCCAAATGGGCCAATCCCATTTATATTATAATCTGAGGAAATTTGGGGTGTTATATTACCAATGGGTCGGTCCATACGAAAGGCTCGTTCTGGTGCATAGCATGCTTGACAGTAGATTCCACTTTAGAAACCTGTTATCCAGAACGACATGTCGCCCTTTGCCGAGGAGTCAGTCTTGTTACTCTCGATCGGTCTTTGATTACCGATATGTTTGTTTTATCGAGAGCCCTTATGAGTTCACAGTCCAAGAATTCATAAGTTTTATACCGACAAGTCGTCGACCACGAGGGGTCCTTTAAGTTCATCACCAAGGGTCGGTGCATACGAGATTCTCGGTCAGAGGTATATCCAGAATGACAGTTCGAAGTTCCAAAACCAATTTCAATATAGCCGACCAGTCTTTGACCACGATGGGTTGATCCTGACTACACAGAGATGTCGGTGAGATAGACTGGTAATGCTAACAGTGAACATATTTCATGTTACCAAATTCACTTCCAATTCAGTGTACAACTTTTTCTCTAGGCATATTATGTTTATTACCAACATATGCAACTAAGCCTAATAGTCCTCTCTCAGGTGTGGGTTCCACCTAAGGTCATCTATGGCCATATACATGTTCTTGTGATTGCCATGACGATGAGCTTTGAGCTTGTAACACCCCGGATTTTCATTTCATGAATATATATATATATATATATATATATGGAAATTGTCCATTTAATTTGTGAATCTATGGAATTTGAAATTAAATAATGGAGATGGACCTTAGGTGGGTAAGAATTGGGATAATAGCCCAATTATGATCCAATGGATCAAGGATAGAATTCCTGTTGGAAATAATTGCGTATGTGTGCTTAAATGGGTCAACTACCCAATTGGGACCCAATGGGTCATAGATGAGCTAATTAGAAGTAAATGGGTAAGGTTTGATAATTGGGTCTAATAACCAATTAAGATCCAAGGCATGAGATCCACCTCATCAAGTGAGGTGGCATGTAATTGACATGGCTAAGTGGGGCCCCAAGTGCCATGTGTCATGGTTGACTTGGTCGACCACCAAAAGAGTTCAAGTTAATTAAGGTGTGGCTGAATTAAATTGGATTAATTTCAATTGAGTGAGTTCAAAATGGAATCATGGAATTGAGTAAATGAATGAGTACAAGTCTTGAGTTTAAAAGAATTAAAAATATTGGAGTTAAAGAGAGTTGAATGGGAAGTTGATGGGACTTTCATCTTAAGTGAGTGGAGTGGGAAGATGGAGGGTTTCCATCTGAAAGGAGGAAACCCAAAAGGCATATTCAAGGTATACACACGTTGGAGGTGAATGGATGCCATGGTAAAGACCAAGGGACACCTTCGTTGGTTAATAGTTAATGGGATTTTGGGGGGGGGGGGGGGGGGGGGGGGGGGGGGGGTGGGGGGGGGTGGTTGTTTCCATCTTGAATGCACAAGTTGGAAGGTGGAGGGTTTTAGAAGGGGCACACGGTTGGAGAGTTTCATTTCATGGGATGAAATCCCCAAAGGAAACGTTAATGAGGGAGGTGAAGGGTTTTGGTTGTTACAAAGGGGCATAACCCAAGAGACACCACCCTTGGCCGAATTCCATTGCACAACAAAGAGAGTTCTTTTCTTCATCTCTCTCTCCCTCTCTCAAGCTTGGCCGATCCCTCACAAGACAAGGAAAAGACTTAGGGTTTTCCATTCTCAAATCCTCTCCCTCTCTCAAACCTCTTCCTTGGCCTAACAACTCTTAGGATTTTGATCTTAATCAAGCGCCACTCTTTGGCCGAAGATCAAGGAGGAAGAAAGAAAAGACTAAGGAATGGAAGAAGATCAAGGAGGAGAAAGAAAAGACCAAGGAATGAAAGAAGATCGGAGGAGTCGCGGAATCGGTAAGTAGTACTTGACAAGATTTATAAATTAAATGGAGGTTAAGGGAACATTCCATATAGATTGGAAATGGTTGGCAAAAGTGTTGGAGGCCATGGATTTAAGATCCATTTAAAGAACGGCAAAATGAGGTTCGGCCATGTTGAATGGCCAAACCCCATTAAGTGATCTAAATATGGGGATGTGATTTTTAAGAGGAAAAGATGAACCCCATGGAAGTATATGATTAATTTTAATGGGTTTTAAAGGATGAAAATGATGGATGTATGTTAGGGATTTTAAAGAGTTTTAAAGGGTGAAAATGATGGAGGAATATTGACGGATTTACACGTATTTAGACCATGGGTTCGGCCATGTTGTATGGCCGAACCCCATGAACCATTTTGATGGATCACTTGGTAGATCTATGCTTGTTTAAAGGATGAATGATCAAGCTAAGAAAATGGAGGAATTTATTGTGGATCTATGTTTATGTTAATAAATCATTCATGGACCTAAGTTATGTGTAAATAAGTTATGTGATTAAATATGAAAATGAATGGTGGCCAAGATGAGAAATGACAAAATAAGGACCATGGGTTCAGCCATGTTGTATGGCCGAACCCCATGAAGGGCTTTTCATGAACCTAGGTGTATGATGAAGATGATATCTTTATGGACTTAGGTTGTTAAATGATTAACTTATGTGATTGGATTAATAATCAACGAATGGATGGTGTTGAACCCATTTTGTGTAAAATAAAATAAGGGTTAAAAAGGGGGTCAAAACCAAAGAGTGAGGTTTGGCCATGTCGTATGGCCGAACCCCACAAGTGAGTTTTGGTGGACAGTGGAGAGTGGAGAGTGGACAGTGGACAATGGGTAGTAGACAGTGGACAGTGGACAGTGGACAGTGGGTAACCTGCTGATTTTATAAATGAAATGTTTATAGCATTTTCCAAATGGTTAGGTTAAATTGGAAGGATGAAGGGAATGGTTTAAATCGATTGGAATAATTAATTTGGTTATTTCATGGAATTAAATGGATCACCAAATTGATGTATGTATATGTTAAATGTAATAAGGTAACGGGATTTCACAAACGGTGAACGATCGTCTTGACGCGATTGGTGATCGATTTTTGGATGGAAGCACAATGACTCGTTATTTAGACGTTGGCAGGATTCTTACCTTATTGAAAACCATAGAATATGTATATGTAATGATTTTACTTCATGTTTTGATAAGTTATTTTGGTATCAAATGATATGTTTCAATTATGGGGTTTTAATGCTATGGTGTTTATTATTACATAGCATGTTTGCACTTGCATCTCATGGATGGCATGGGAGGGATCAAATGAGGGGAGTCCACGCTCCATTCGGATATTCGATAAATAACCGTGGGGAGGAATCCACATAGATTCCTATGGATACATGATTGAATTGTAAATGGAGTCCACACTTCGTTCGGTTGGACTGATAAAACAATCGTGGGGAGGAATCTACACTGATTCCAATGGATGTATGATTGAATTGTAATCGGAGTCCACGCTCCGTTCGGGGCGACTGATAAGGCATTCATGGGGATACCTTGATGAGGATTTTCCATCAAGAGGATACTGTAACACCTCGGATTTTCAATTAATTATTTTGTATGAAAATAATCCATTTAATTTTGAATGTTGGTTTTGGATTTTAAATTGGGTAACGAGTTGGGTCATTGGCCCAAATAGGACCCAACGGTTTAGGATTTGTTTTCATAAAATTAAATGGGACTTGAATTAAATAATATGCTACAATATCTTGAGAAGATATTTAAGATATAATAAGATTGTGCATGGCTGAGTGGGAGATGTGCAATCTAAATGTGATGCGCATAAATCATTTTAAAGGGGGTATTTCCCTTGATTTAATAATGGTATTAGGAAAGTGTCTAAAATTAAATTAGGACTCTCCCAAAGTGGGAAGTTTAAACTTGACAATGGCTAATCTATGACAAGGGGTACACGACATTACTAATCTAAGAAAGGAAGGTCGGCAATTACTAATCTAAGAAAGGAAGGTCGGCAATTACTAATTTAAGAAAGGGGAGGCCGGCAATTACTAATCTAAGACAAGGGGTACACGGCATTGCTATCTTAGCATTGGCCGAGTGGAAGCTTAGAAAGAGGGAAGCAAAGAGGAAGGACAATTTCTATCTTAGTACTTTCTATGTTGATCAATTGGAATTGTATAAAAGGGGAGACATAGAGGGGTTCACGGTTTTTATACCTTCATAGCCGAACTCTCTCTATCTCTCTCTCAATCTCTCATTCTCGCCAAAGAGCAAGGAGAAGAAGGCAGTCAGCAAAAGGTGCACTTGGTTTGAAAAAATTAAGAAGAAAGAAGAGGGATTGGAAGAACAAGAAATCGAAAACGGTTAGTATTTTTATTTGAAAAAATTATTTTGAAATAAAAGAACCATAGGGTTCGGCCATGGTGTATGGCCGAACCCCATGGAAGAATATTGGAGATGGGTTTAATGATTTGAATGGAAAGACAGAACCATAGGGTTCGGCCATAGTGCATGGCCGAACCCCATGGAAAGTTATGGTTTATTTTGGTTGGGTTATGAATATTGAAAACCATGGAGGAACATTGATTGATTACTGGAAAGACATGGTTCATTTTGTTGAATCGAAACCATGGAAAGTCATGGTCTAATTGTGGGTTTATGTTCTTAGATTTCAGATCATGAAAACTTGGATGGTTAGGTGGTTTGGATTTAAAAAGAGGAAAAGAATGGAACCATAGGGTTTGGCTTTGGGTATGGCCGAACCCCATGGAAAGGAAATTAATTTAATGGATTAAATTGGTCAAGATCATGAACCAAAGGGTTCGGCCATGGTGTATGGCCAAACCCCATGGGGTGGTTTTGGAATGGTAGATGGATTTTGGTTGCTAAGTTTGGAAAGCATTCCAATTATAGAAAGATGGTTTCTAATCTAGGAAACTATCTAATTATGGAAAATGGTTACTAATTTGGGAAGTTTCTATTTTTGGAAGGAGTTGGCTAAATTAGAAAGCTTCTAATTTTGGATGATTATCTTGGAAACCTTCTAAGTATGGAAGGACTTATGGTAAATATGGAAACCTTCTAATTATGGAAGGATGGATGATTAATTAAGAAACTTTCTAAATATGGACCTTTTAATTGTGGACTTGTTAATTATGGAAGTTGCTATAATTGGGAAGTTATACACCATAGGGTTCGGCCAAGGTGTATGGCCGAACCCTCTGGACCAAATTAAGGGATCATATGGCATTTTAAGTCATGGTTAATGGCTGATTTATGAATCGAATTATGAACCTATTTTATGAGTTTAGATTGATGTATTAATGAACAAAAGGTTGGAAATAATTAGGCCAATGGCAAAGTTGTAATTACATGCCAAAGTGAAGGATCATGGGTTCGGCCATGGTGTATGGCCGAACCCCATGAGGAGTATTTGATGGATTTGTTTTGGTTAAGGAAATTTTATAGGGTCTAGTTATGATAGATTTAAATGAATGAGGGAAACAATGGCAATTTTGTAAATGTATGGAAATATTGGACATAGGGTTCGGTCATACACATGATTTAATTATTGGCTTATGTGATTGGATTTAAGAAGTGTGTATTATTTTGGAACCTAAGCGAGGAAAGTGACTATGGCTATGTACAATGGCAATATGGTAATTAATTGAATTAATGGACCATGGGTTCGGCCATGGTGTATGGCCGAACCCCATGGGGTTTTGTTTATGGACTTAGAACTTTGAAAATCAAGTGGGACTTAGTTATAATTAATTGTTATATTATAAGGTAACGGGACCTCACAAGGCGTTTACTATCGTCAGCGGTTACCGGACAAAAGACTAAATTACACGTTAGCGGTCTTTGGCAGGATTCCACCTCTTTGAAACCATGGGTTTATGTACACTTGTTTTATCTTATGTTTGATGAAATTTATGTTTCAAAGGATATGCTTTATATGAATTTTAAATGCTATGTTTATTTGTTTAAATAGCATGTATTGATTATGTTTCAAAAGGTGATTTTCAGTGCTATGTTTATGTTATAAAATAGCATGTGTTTCATTGGCATCTCATGCATGGCATGGGGTGGAGGATTTGTAACCGGAGGGGTCACACTCCGTCGGGGCGTCCGAAAAACCTATGTGCGGTACCTTGATGTGATTTTCCATCAGGAAGAATCCGGAGGGTCCACACTCCGCCGGGGCTTCTGGAAGACCTATGTGGTGGGTACTTTATGTACATGTGATGGGTGGGACTCATTGTATTTGTCATCATTGCATGGCATGGTTTTCCATGGTTTTATATATTATGTTATAATATATGTTTTGTACTAACCATGTGTTAGCCGTAACTGGAATACCTACTGGGCGCGTTGTTTTAACGCCCTACTTCTACTCTAGTTGATGACACAAGTAATCAGGGGAACGAGGAACGCAAGACGGGCCAGGCTAAGGAACTTGGATGATGTATTTTATATGTTTTGAATAAAGTTACTTATGGACTTGTAATTGAGCAACTAGTTTCGGAATGTAATAACTTAGATGGTCGGATCTTTAGTTTGATGATTATGACGTTTTAATAATGATTAAGGACTTGACATACTTTGCTATCTGAATGGAATAGAACTAGGTTCTATTATGATTCCGCAATTTTGATGTTATGATTCTGAATGTTATGATTTTTTATTATGCATGTTGATATTGCTATGTGTGAATCGTTTTCGTGGACTTAGTCCATGCACACATAGGGTTGGCCAGTTAAGGGTCGGACTTTGGAAGTTCGGACTTACCTTGCGTCGTGACGTCCCGCGCTCTATCACTCTACTCTGTTATAAAAAAAAAAAAATAGACTCTTAATTTACGGGAAGAAGCGAGTTAAAAAGGGCGAGGCGTTACAGATACTATGTGATTGTGATATAGATGATAGGTGGGACTCAAGGCATATGACACCCATGGCATGGCATTTATTTGCATGTTGTTGATATTATGTATGACTATATGATTTCTATACCAACCCATGTGTTTGACCCTACTCGAAGTACTTACTGGGCGCGTTGTCTAACGCCCTACTTCTACCTTAGATGAGGACACAGGAAATGGATGGAACGAACGAGTGATCGGAGCCAAGCTTAGGAGCTTGGATGATCTAGTTTCATTTTATTTAAGTTTATTCATGGACAATGTAATTTAAGTAGCTAGTATTTGGGACTGTAATAACTTAGATTATTTGTTATGGTTTGGATTCTTAATTTTGGATATTTTAACTTAAGGTAATTATTTTTAAGTGATGGACTTCCTGGCTATCTAAAATAGAATAGGATAGTTATTCTATTATAATTCCACATCTACGATTTATTTTGCATGTATAACCTTATTGCGTGTGAACCATTCTCGTGGACTTAATCCACGCATACGTAGGGTTGACCAGTTAAGGGCCGGGCTTTGGAAGCCCAGACTTAGCTCGCGTCATGACGTCCCGCTCCCTCTCACTCTTTATTTACAAAAAAAAATAGACTCTGATTTTTGGCCAGTGAAAAAGGGCGGGGCGTTACAATTGGTATCAGAGCGAAACAGGAAGGATGAATCTTTCGAAGTAAGATTATTTCGAAAAATACGGTATCATGTCTCACTGACAAGATAAGAATCCCAACTGACCGACTCTTCGGAGTCCGCTGCACGGGGACCGGATTAATTTACTTCGTTAGACTCAGATTGAAGCATTCAATCTGAGAGCAACACTTGACGAAAAAGGAATGATAGTAAGGGAAGAACAGTCACTATAAATTGGATTTATCAAACATAGCAAAATAAGAGACATTTCCCCGATTTCCCCAACTTGAGAAACAACACTTGATACTTAGGAAGGTTTTTCTCGAAAACAAGAAAACATCATGATTTTCCCAAATTGAGAAATGATACTTGATACTTAGGAAAATTTCCCCAAAGACAAGGAACACAAGATGCTTATTTGGAAATTTCCCCAAACTGTGAAAAACACAAAACTTTACAAGGAAGCTAAGTCAAATGATGTTTCAATGGCTTAGGAAAATGCCTCCGCGAAGAAGACATACACAACAGAACCAACAACAGGAAGAAGGACATAATGGATGAGGGTTTCCATGGTGGTTTGGATTGATGCCGGATATTGGCATTAGGGTAGACATATTCGTAGCATGAAGGACATTTAGGTCCCATAAGTTGACATATTGGTCTTATGATAGACATTTTGATTCCATAGTTGACGCATTGGTCATATGTTTGACCTGTTAGTTCTATGATAAACATATTAGTCATACGAAGGTATTAGTTATGACCATGATTGGATTATACCCATGGAGGGGTTATATTCATGGATCTGATGAACAAAATCTTTCGTCCCTATTTGGACAAGTTTGTAATCGTTTTCACCAACGATATCCCGATTTATTCCAACCCTCGAGAGGAACATGCAGAACATCTAAGGATAGCCTTGGGCACCCTGAAGAAAAATCAATTATACGCCAAAGCAAACAAGTGCGAGTCCTGGATATCTAAGGCCAATTTCTTAGGACATGTCACGTCAACGGAAGGAATAGCCGTGGACCAGGCTAAAGTGGCGGCAGTGAAAGAATGGAAAGCACCGAAGAATGTGACCGAGATCCGTAGCTTTCTGGGATTGGCTGGTTACTATAGGAAGTTTATCATGGACTTCTCCAAGATTGCATCTCCACTGACTCGACTCACTCTGAAAGGAGTCAAATTTGAATGGTCGGATATATGCAACCGGAGATTCGAGGAACTGAAGGAGAGGCTTACAACCGCTCCTATTCTGATTTTACCAGAAAGGATCAAGGGATATGAAGTATTTTGTGATGCTTCAGGAGAGGGACTTGGGTGTTCTCTCACTCAGAGTCAAC